>CM060928.1:272393491-272993491 GCA_030765085.1 Allium cepa
AAATGAAATATGCATGATAATTTGCAATTTAATGATATACAATAAACATCCATTCATCAACATCATCCATCATCCAAATCGCAATCATCAATCAATATCAATCAATAACAATATTATTTTTGGTACTACATAACAGGTAATACTGGCAATTTAATTCAAATTAAATTTAACAGCTATTAATCTACAGTTTATATTCAGTAATAAATTATATAACTGTTAACTAGCAGTTCATATACAAACAAATAAATTTTAACTGTAAATTTATACGCAATAAATTAATTAAATTAACAGTTAAATTAAATAAATGCAATTAAACAGATATGAATAAAATAAACATGCCAAATACTCATAAATAAATTTCTATTCATTTCTAAAATTAATTTAGACAAACATAAAAGCTTCTAGTAGTTGTGAGTGGGTTAAAACACTCACCTTTTGAATTTAAATCGAATTTAAATTCGATTTAAACCCAAAAATTCGCCCGTCTCGGAATTCGTCCAAACCAGCGTCATCAAGTCCGGAATTAAATTACGATCCTAACAAAAGAAATCTCGAGTGAAACACAATTCCTATGCAAAAATTATCCCCGTAAATCGATTTGAAAACTTAATTTATAATGTAAAACATATTAACCATTTTAACACACAAATAAAAGCCACGTTATCATCACTTTGAACAGGGACCGCACGCTACAGGAAGAAGAGATCGAACGCAACCCATATCAGATGCACGCGCTACAGCCTTTGACCGCGCCTAGGACGAACGCCACTCCCTCTGGCCACCTGCCGCGCGCGCCACACGCCACCCTACGCCATCCCGAGCCCCCCCGGTTAGCCCAGTCATCACGCACGAGAACAACCACCGGCCGCCGCTCATACATAAGGGTTTCGAAACCCTAACTGAAATTCTGCGACGATCCAACCATCAACTCGCCTCAATACCCATATGGATGCGATCCTCATCGTCCACTCTACAATACCTAGAAACCGTTTGACGATCTGACGATGTTTGTTACGGCGCTGATGAATGGCCACGAACTGTTTGAATTTATTCTGAGCAAATGATGACTCCATTCGAAAAACGAATTACACCATGAGATTACGTGTTTCGAGAACATTAACATATATTTTTGTGGAATTTTTCTTGAGAGTTTGAATTTTCATTGAAATTTGGATTGAAGTAGATCTAGGTTTTGCAACCATTTGAGGAGGAGAAGGAGATGAAGAAATGAATATACAGCAAATGACAATAGGATGGAGCTAGGGTTTATAACCGTGCTTATATAGGTAGACTAGAGATAGCGTAGATGGATCGGATAAGTGAACGTACGAAACAAACTATGGCCCAAAAAGCCCGCTATGCCTTCGGAACCGAATTTATTAAATCTATATATCCAAATAGGTATTTTAAGATATTCTGAACGCGATGGAAAAAGTTTCACGTACAAATTTGATCGTATGAAGAAGTTATGCTGAAAACAAAATTTCCAAATTGATTTCAAATTGATTTTATTAAAATTGATTTCAAGGCGTTTCACGCCCGTACGATCAAACGACAAGTCCGATCGATACGAAACTTGAAACCCTATAATAATTCACCGATACGGATCCGATGAAACTGGTTTCGTCGAAATCCGAGTCCGTGGCCAAAATGGCTATTTTTAATATTCATTAAATAAATTAAATAAATTATAAAAATCCAATTTTTACATCTAAATTCAAAAATTGACCAATTTTTCTCCCTTTAAATTTTCTTAACTATTTACTCCAATTCTAAACAATTTAAGTGTCAATAGTTGTTCTATTCATCAATTCAAATGTGAATTCTTAACTTCAATATTAATTCCAATTTTAATAAATTCAACATTATAAGTTTGATTAAATTTATTAAATTCACTTTCTTTCTATTATTCAAGGTTATTGATGTCAATTTAATGAAACTAACATTGGCTCAATATCTATACATTAAAAATCTCAATTCTAAACTTAGATCTCAACTTATGAAATAGTTAAATAATAAATTCCATCTAAATCTACATCTTCCTACTATCTAAATATTTAGAAAAATTACTTACCACTTTTTATTGTAAATTTCTAAACTAGTAGATTTGTGTCATTTCTAGCCCTCTGGATATTTTATATTAACTAAAAGTAAATTTACATATAATTTCCATCGTCAATTATTTTAGTGAATAAATTTTTAAAGGTTACTGCAATTAATCCCCTAAATTGCAATAAATTCTAATAGATTTGACTCTATTTGATTACAACTCACAAATAAATCAATTATTCCCAAACTACAAAGTTACCGTTTCTTATATATATATCATTACAGTAATACTTCCAAATGTTCATCTTTTGTTTGCATAAATTACTGTATTCAATTGAATTGTAATATTGTTAACTTACACATAAATAAAACTTAACAACTAATAGAATAAATAACTTACAAAATTTGTTGTCATAAATATATTTTATAAGTATACACTTAATTATTATCTTACAATACGTTTTTACGTTACTATAAAATTTATACACTCTTCCGTTACCATATTAATAATTACTAAAGTAACGTTCATTCTTAATAACAACGTTATACTATTCAACATATAAAAGGACTCCATTCCCCAAATAAATTCATTTATATTTATTCCCTTAAAGTTCTCCTTTATTGACTAGACACATTAATTTAGATTCATTTACATCTAATGCCCTTCTTAGCTATATACTCAATACATGTTAAATCTACATAATTTTTACCCTTTTATTCAAGTTCACTTATACCATCAATAACAAAATGTTGCCCTAAATTTAGATTCAATTATATACATTAGATAAATGGGTAAACTTTTGTAATTATCCCATATATGAAAATATTTTTATGCATACATTTCCACTTACTTACTATGCATTCATTTATTAAATTAGTAATTGCCTTAGTCAACTTATCCCCTATTTACTACCAATTTCAAATTTAATTATGGCTTATCAATACATAAAATTTACATAGGCAAAACAAATTTTATTACTATCTTAAGTCCATTTATTATTGACAACATTCATTAAATTTCCTTATCAACACTTATTGCATTGATTTATTCAGCGGTCACCTTTTATTTAGTTACTATCCATTTTACAATCCAATGTAAGTCTTCCACTATTTATTTTATATTAAATGAATTCCATTCTACTTAATCTTTTTATTGATATTCACTAATTCAACCCTTATATCAGTTTCTTATATTTAACTTTAAATCAAATTGTGACAATCTACATTATCCAAATCTATTGTCATAAAATTTTATTGTTACACTAAATTACAACTACTATACCAAATTTATACATTTATTCTCAATTAGATTAGAAATTATATTAATTCAATTCATTTAATATTATTAATTTAACGGGTCGTTACAATTAACATTTATTATTATAATCATAGTTATTAATTACATTCAAACAATGTCATTAAATATACCTAACGTATGTTATCATTTTTTTTCTTACTGTAATACATGTTATTAGTAGAAATTCAAACTAAACATATTCTTAACATATGTTAACACAAGTAAAATCATAAATTTTTATTTTTCTATCACTTATATTCCTAAATTATATCCTTTATTATAGCCTTTGGTATTTCTATCCATTAATTACATTTGAAACAATGTCATTAAAATACACATTAATATAAGTTCTACATTCCAACCTACGTCATTAATAGAAATTTAATTTAAGATCACAACTTTATATTATTGTTTAATTTGTATCAAAAAAAATTTAAAAATTAAATTCCTTACAATTTTATTTAAACTTTCTTATTTAATTTAATATATTCAAACAATTAAAATATGGGTCGTTACAATCTCCCTCGCTCAAAACTTTTCGTTCCCGAAAATGAACAAGAAAGAAGGGATTAAGGAATTAATATGTCTTATTCAAAATATTAAATTTATAAACAATTAATTAAATAATTTAAATAAAATATATCAATTTATACACAATTAAATCCTTTCATATTCAAGTTAATAAAAGTTTGAGAACATCTTTAATTTCACAAAATTTTCTAAGTCCATAATTTATGAAAGATTTCGACAGAGTCTCCTTTGTATGGATAGGTCTGAGAGAAATAATAATATCAATAATAACATATATCATAATTTCAAAATAATATATCCCAAACCACGGGGAAATAATATAATATCGATAGAAAACCGTAATCCGAAAACTTACCTATTTGTCGGGAAAACAAACGCTTGTTTATGAAACCAAAAGCAGTAGCAATTGCTTCCATAATCTGTTTTCCACTTATATAATCCAAAGAAGTTAATAATTACATAAAGGAGAAATATTTAAGTTGTCTCAATTAGTCACAACCAAATCAACACAACATACAATAGTCATAAGCAACAAAACCATACAATCATCACGTGTAATCGAAACAATCAACCATCTTTCCATATCAAACAAAACGAAGGGTTTGTTTGGGTAAAGAAACTTTTAATCGTATAAAACGATAAATAAACTACTAAGTATACCATACACTCAACAGTCTTAGATAAAACTCAATATATCATTTATACATCCTTACACAATAAAAGTATCCTTTCCCAACCAATCCAGAAGCCAAACAAACAATAATTTCAAATAATATTTAAGTTTTATTCTTATTACACTCTTTTTTTCCACATTATTCACTGTTCATTTTCATCTGTTCTTATAATGCTTGTTAAATTTCTTCACATTTATCATTTACAAAATTCATTTTCATTCATTTATACAATACCATTTTTCTTTTCATTACTTTACATTCATTGCTTAAATAAGTTATTTCTATTTCAATTATTGGATTATCCATTATTAGGTAAGTTTCTTTACAGTTTAATTCACCATTAATAGATATTTCTTTTTCACATTCATTCTTTTATATATAGTACTATTGAATATTAAATCCACTTTCAAATCATTTCAATGTTTTCTGAAGTTATAATCATTCTATTAATATAGTACTCATTTTAATTATAATTGGCTTCAATATTACTTTAAGTTTATGATTATTAACTTACAGTATTCACCTTTACTATTCAGTCTGATTATAAATAACTTAAAATGTTATCTTAAGTTTATAATCTTTTTTCTTACATTATTCACTTTTATTACATTTAATTACTGGCATTTCAACTATTGATCCTAAGTTTATAACAATTTATAATATTAGTGTTCTTATTTATAAAAGTAATTCCCTTGAACACTTTCATTTACTAAAGTTTACTTGCACAATATTCTATTACATATTCTTATTAACATTCCAACTTTTAATTATCTTGGTAAGTTATATATATGTTTTTAGGAATGTGGTAGAAAGTTACACAAGTTATCATATTTATTTTATTAACAAAATGTTCAATAGTTACATTTTCTTATTTCCATTCCTTAATTTGTAAATGACAACCTTTCATTTCTTTATATCTCATTAATTTCTTAACATCTAATTTCTTATTTCACATCTTAGCAGCTTCCTAACATTCAAATAGTTAAGATTTCATTTTATTGCATTAACCGAAAACTACTAATTATCAGAAAATTTAAGAACTAAACTTGGGATTATATTTCCAAATCATTTTAAAGCAATATATATATATATATATATTCAATCATTTATAGATCAAATCATATTTAGAAATTCAAAATTTAAGATTCGTTTACGAAAAAAAGGTGCAGTAAAACTACTACAATCGTCCATCCACTTTGAAACTCAAAAATAAACGTCGATGATGCGTGCACTCATCACCGAAATTATTTCTCAGCGACAGAGAGGGGAGTACAACACTTTTTCCTTTAAAATTTCCCTTTTTAAACTTTCTTTCAAATCATCTAGAAATATTCATGTCGGAAACTACTTTTAAATAATATTAATATTATATTCCAAAATCTTTCGAAAGTAATTTTCAAAATCTGGAACTTAAGTTCTCAAATTCCAATGTATATCCATTTTATTTGTAAATCTTATTTTTCCATCAGTATTTATTAAATTTCATAACCTAACGGACAAATATTTAACAACAACTATATCATTTATAAAATTTATAATTTTATATACAAAATATATAATGGGCAAAATTATTTCATTTACCTATGTTTCAAAACAAATATTGTGTCGGTCTGCTCTATTAAGTGTTTAAAAATTCCTATCGATGTCATAGCGTCCTATGTACCGATCAGAATTTATAAATGCAGAACGGAACAAATTAACACAATGCAAAATCTTTTATTACACTAACAAATACGCTCTCTCGTATATACGCTCGCGACTCATTCTAGGGTATTACTACCCTATTTCTAAAGAGTCAGACCTCACAAAGCTAAGGTTATCGCTAAACCAAAGCTCTGATACCAACTGTAACGACCTACTTTTTTGGACGGTTTAAATCGAAGATAAACCACAAATGTCAGACTCAAACCATTCAAAAGGGAATATTGTTATGAGGTAAATAAGAAAACAGAGAATAAAAAAACAAATACAGAATCTCACAACGAAATGACAAAATATAAAAATCAAATAAACGGTTCATGAAGCTGTTTTAAAAATAACATTTGATTATAGTTATACAATACATAATCAGAGTTACAAACAACCAAAATAAACAAATAAATGCAGCGGAACAACATGATACGGTGGAATAAATATAATAAATAGTAATAGTACAAAATCTTCGTCTTCGTCCTCTAGAGATAAGGTCTTCAACCCTGAAATGCTAAGGCTGACCCGAGCGAATTGAAAAGACAAAACAATCGAGTCAGAACTAAAATATCTTATGTAAGTTAAATAAATAATAAATAAATATGAGTGCAACGGCTTCAGAGATGTTTACGGGGTTTAACATCTCATATCCAGTGTCTAACGTGAGTGCAATAACTTAAGAGATGTTCAAGATTCTCATCTCATAAGGATCTGTTAAACTATCTACTACGTAGTACAATACGCTATTATAATATGTCTATAGTAAAGTAAAAGTATTAAAAGAGCGTGAAGGTGTTACCCATATCCCTCTTAACATATTTTATATATTTCCATAGTCTATACAGTTCCATACGCTCCTTCCCGGGGTTTACCTAGAGGGCACTCATAAGTATGGTACAAACAAACTCATAGAAGGTGCGACAAGGCATGCGACAAGGCATTCGAGGCAATGGCAGGGTAGATATACCAATTGCACTCCCGCATTGATGGTAATGCATAGCAGCTACTACCGTCCACCTCGGAGCATACTCCCAAATCAAAATCGAGGGTGACCACCAAATCAATTACAAAGTCAGAATATAATATCCAAGAAATTTGTCCGATCAGAGGAATAACCTCACTTGGCCCAGTACAACTCATGTTTTAGCCACATCAAGCTGACTCACGGGAGTCAAGATCATGTAAATACTTCATATAGAATCATTCACCAACCATCCTATTTCATTTCTAGAATCTCCACCGCGTACACAGTTTTTAAAGTAGTTTTCGGTATTGGCAGAGAGTATGACAATATCTGATCCCCATCTCTTTAACAACCAAACGCTTATTTCACACCGGATGGTTCTTTTACATTTAAAAAAAGTCAATTCAAAATTTATCTCAAAATATCATATTCAATTTCAAATCATATCTCTTTCAAAATCATAGTCACTTCAAACTATATTCACTTTCAAAATCATGTTCACTTCCATATCATATTCACTATCAAATCATATTCACTTTTGAAATTCACATTCACTTTGAAATTATCGATAAGTTCTGTTAATTAGTTCGTCATTTCAAAATCTTCTTATTCACTCAAATATGTCATTTTACAAAAAGGTGTCAATTTCAAATTCTAACTTAGGTTGTATCGTCATCAAGGATTTAGATATATATGCCTCAACTTTACACAGTCTGAAATTTTAGAAAATAGTTTAGGTAATTATAAATAGTTTTAATAATTTTTAAAAATAATTTAAAATAGATTAAATAGTTTAAATTGTAAAAATAGTTTAAATAGATTTAAATTTTATTTAATTAGATTTAAAATGATTTAAATTGATTTATAGATTAAATAGATTTAAATCATATTAAATTTTGAAATAGATTAAATGAATTTAAAATATATTAAATTGGATTAAATAGATTATAATAGATTAAATAAATTTAAATTTAAATTAATTAAAATAGTTCAAATTCACTAAAATAGTTTATATTAATTTAAAATAGATTTCAAAGTTATATCTAAACGTTTTCAATAAATCAATTTCGAGAATTTCATTTATATTTGACACTTGAACTTGAAACTCCAATTTAAATCCTTTAAACATTTCATTAAATCAATTCCAATTTCAGCGTTAACGCTTGGATTATCGAAAAGAATTCAGTTTATATAAATCAGTTTTTATTTCAAAATACCAATTAACTGAACTCAAAATTTTAAAGATTCAAAAATCATTTAATTTAACCAATCTGGTGTCCGTACATAATTTTCTACCATATAATCAAGTGTTATGGATATTTATCATTTCAATCCGCAATTTACAATTTTATAGTTATACATCATTTCAAACTGCAATTTCGAATTAAATAAAAATCCATAAAATCGCTCGAGTCTATCATTTCAACACATAACGATTTTTCCCTAATCTATAGATCATTTGGGTATGTATCATTTCAACCCATTGGGAACTTGCAGTGTTATAGCAATGTAAATTACAACATCAATCGTCCAATATCTACAGTCAAACATTCATCACAATCATCATCCAAATCAATCAATAAACATCAATGGATAATTGAAAATCAATAATAGGAATTAAATTGACAATTAAATTAAATATTCAATCAAATGCTGATTAAATGCAATAAAAGATAAATTTAACTAGAATGACAATTTAAATATACCAAACATCAACCAATCAATTTCTAAACACATCATAAATTCAATTTAACTAGCATAAGATAATTTAGTAGCGGTGAGTGGGTTAAAACATTCACCATTGATTTCAAATCGGTTTGAAATCCAAATAACAGCCCAAAACTCCAATAGAAGAAATCGCGCATGAATCGAAGTTTATATGCAAAAGATATTCATATTATAAGATTTATTATTAAAATAATAATTGGTACACGTTTAATAAAATATAATAATAATAATAAACAAAGTTTGGTACTTACGTTTTTCTCAAGATAAGGCTTTAAGCAAAGATTGAAGAACAAACTAAGATGTAGGCAGGACATGTATGAAAAATGAAAAAAAAAATGAAACTCATGTTTCATAAAATAAAGCTTTTTAATTTGCCAAAATGAGAGCTTTTGAATTTGCAAGTTCACATTAAAATGATTCAGGGGAAGGAAGATTTGAAATGGAGATCTAAACATAGGAAATGTAGTGGTGACAGAAAAATGGAGAAACAATTAAAAAAACATAAACAAATTTGCTGATGAGATTATAGCTTCAGCATAGAATAATTTAAACTAAATGAATATGAGGTGTCATGAAAAATAAAACATAAAAGGAGAAATAAAGTGGCAGGTTATTTAATAATAAAGAAATGAAGGTGGAGGGACAAAAAATGAATGTCACGTTTCTAAAATGAAGGCTTTAGGAAATATAGGCTACCAAAAACAAAAACATGAGGTTCTGGAAGAAGGCTATAGGAGAACAAAATGAAAAGAATTGAAGTGGCTGTAGAAATATGAAACGAGATGGAGAAAACAAAGAACTCACACTTTTTTTTAGAATTGGAGGTAGGACATAGTGTAGAGATGTGAAGAACGGTTAAATAAAAAAATGTATTCATATAAAATGAAAGTCACGTTTGAGAAAATGCAGCTTCAGGAAAAAGAAGAAGGAACAACCAAAATGAAGAAATAAACAAAATGTAATAAATGAGGCAGGTATTAAGTAAAGAATGAAAAATACATGTTTGAATTTTAAAAGATATGTTTACAAAGCAAGCAATATTTTTGGTATAAAATTTCAAAACGTGTGCTACCTTAATTAATTTCATTAATAAGGAACGTTTCAGGGCAAGGCTCACATGTAAATAAATGAAACTTACAGGAAAACCAAAAGAGGCTAGTATTTAATAAAAGAAAATAATAATGGAAATAAATAAATGAAAGGGGCGGTTGAAATCTGAGAAGATAAATAAATGAAAAGATTAATGAACGTGAATTGTGGAATATGAAATTCTACTATATTTAAGACTATTCATTACACAAAGAAAGAACAAAGCATTTAATTCAGTTTAGACTGACGTGCTAGGTGAAAAGTTTTTTTTGTTTCTGAAGGGAAATGAATGCATGCATAAGTGAATAGTGCATGCAAATTAATTCATGAATTAATGCACATACACATTTCATTTCAAATGCAAAGTAACACCTCATTAATAATTCGATTTATAGCAAGAAGTGAGAGAACAAATGGAATGAAATATGTAAAAGAGAGGGGTCAACGAAACGTGAGATGATAGCAGAATAAAGTAATGTAATAAATTAATGATGATGGAAGGATTTGTATACTGTAACAACTTTTGAAATTCAATTTTAAAACGTATATTTCCTCCAATATATTTCATTAACTCCAAATATACACATAAATATATGTTAATTTAATCAATAATTTTCTTTACGTACAATAAATAATATTGAACACACCAATTAACTTAATATTTCTCATTGGAATAATTATTGTATTTTTAATACAAAAACGTAAGTTGCACATATCACTAATAAATTACAATTCACTTCTATTTCCTATTGATGGAAAGATTCTAATTGTTATTAATTCCAGTAATTAATTTTCAAAACGTACGTTGATTATTGGGAAGATTGTTATTCCAATTTTTTTCCTTTAAATTGTATTTCAAACATATCTACTAACATTATTGGTTACAAACATGAATTGGAAATTTACTTACAAATAATTAATTTCTTACTCTATGCTAAAACACGTTTCAAATAAATAATCATATGTTTTCACCTTTAGTAAATTTATTCATTTTATTATTCATTAACATTTATTATTATAATCACCGTTATTAATTACATTCAAACAATGTCATTAAATACACCTAACATATGTTATCATTTTTTTCTTACTGTAATACATGTTATTAGTAGAAATTCAATTTAATATCATAAACATGCGTTAACACAAATAAAATCATAAATTTTTTCTACCACTTATATTCCTAAATTATATCCCTTATTACAGTTAGCCTTTGGTATTCCTATCCATTAATTACATGTGAAACAATGTCATTAAAATACACATTAATATACATACTAGATTTCAACCTATGCCATTAATAGAAATTTAATTTAAGATCACAGCTTTATATTATAGTTTAATTTGTATAAAAAAATTAAAAATTAAATTCCTAACAATTTCATCAAATTTCTTATTTAATTTAATATATTCGAACAATTAAAATATGGGTCACTACAGTTTTAAGGAGAAACTATACGTCAGTATATATTTTTCAAGAATGAATTAAAGAAAGGGATCTAAAGATTATGGTTAGTGGCCATTAAGTATCTGCTTGACTATTGTCAATTGGTGATAATTAATTAATTACTGATGGAATTAAAGTAACATGATTTACAAATTTATAAGTGATTTATTACATGCAAAACAGTCAATAAACCACTGTAAAGGTGAATGGTCGTGGACTCTAATCAGTTGGACAACCACATGTCCGTGCTCGGGTTTGAAATTATGGTCGGACTAAATTGTTTGCTCGAACCCGATCCATTTATTAAATAGACCATACATCGATCAGACAATTTTTCAAGCTGGACCAAATCGAAAACGGACTATCCAATTGGATATATACCCCTAAGGTTACGACAGTGGATAATGATGTTTAGAAAGTGTAGAAGCATGCCAAAATAGAAAAAATGGAGTAAAAACAAAATAATGAAGAAAAGGTTCAGATTTTCAATTTTCTGATGTACATCGGTCCATCGGTGTTATGTGCACCAATCCACCGGTGGGCATTTTTCAACCAAAATCGAACCTAGACCAGGCTGAAGCACTTTGGCTTCAGCAAAGCCTATACAAAATAGATGATGGGCGATGTATTGGTTTCTCTGCTAAGTTTGAAGGCATATAATGTCCAAAAATGTATATGGTAGACTTGTGTGTTATGGCGATGATATTAAACCATTTATTAATGGGTTTTGGATGTATTTATCTACACTTTTGTGGGTTCCTGAGTTAATCTATATTTACCTAACTCATGTCCATGATTATGTGTAAGGGATTAGTCTATGTTTAACTATATCATAGGGTTAGTCTCTGTTAAACCAACTCTCACACTTATTTACGGGTTAGTATTGTTTAACAATGTAGCGACCCGACTTTCTACCACCAGAAAGACGCATCACTAATTAAGAAAGAAAGAGATAGAAGAAGAAAAGAAAGAGAAGAAAGAAAGACAACACATCAGAATCTCACAGCGGAACGAATGAAATATAATATATAACATATACATAGTATCATATACATCAAAGTACACAATTATACATCTCAATTAGACAGTTATAACATTTCTGTCTAATATACAATACAAGAACATCAACACAGAATAACACACAGTGGAAACTCTAACTATATCTACACGCTGAAGCCTCCTGCTCCAAAGCTCCTCCAGATTTCGTCAAGAGATAACCTGAATCACTTGACTACTCATACATAATATGAGTACCCAAGAGTTTAATAAAACAGAAAATAAACACTTGGGTCAGACAGGGGTCTGGTGTAAGTAAACGGTTTAAGATTGTTTAACTTTAGAAATACCTTTAAAAAGAAAGGTATCACGTAAGACTTCCCACACATAAACATGAAAAAGTTTTTACCTTACGCTAACCAAAACATTTGATAGGAAATCCAGTGATATTATAACAGTGTCTAGGGTTTTCAAATAAATATGAAATAGCCGAAATTGTTACATTCATTAAATTCCAGCTACTAGCCACAAAAGTGGGTAATACAAACAAAACTGTAAGGTCTCGTAGGAAGAATGGGTTTCCATCAATGGAAGGGCTACTGGGGTACCGCCCGTCACAGTACGTGGCCTAGATCACCATACCGAGGAGTACGCCCGCTCCCCTGCAACACAAGGCCGGGACCATTCCTTACTGAACAGTCCCGAATAAAACCACCCCGGCAGTTGTTGCAATCAACTGCCCCACACAGCCGAATATAAAGGGACTTCTAGACAGGGATGAATCTCACTCTCCAGTGGGAGCTACCCAGGAAGCCTTGCTGCACCTCCCCTGTTTTAGCCATTCCCGGTTGATGAGGCTTGAGGCTACGATTACCTTTAGAGAACACATCTCTTAGAATGTTCATCGTCCACCTGGCGATGTTCTGAAAGCATTCAATCCATACAAGTTCGTTCCGGGTTCGAACGAAACCGAAGGCATTATCTCATTACACTCATTTTGGAATCACCCTCAGAGTTAACGACAATAACCCTTGCACTCTAAACCACCATCTCGAACCTATAAGTACTATTCCGTCAAACTCATTACGGAATCACCCACAGAGTTATATTGACGTATAGTTCTTACACCTCGAGTCTTCACTTGCACTCCACTTGGATTCACGATCTAACGTTTATTTTGGATCGGTGTGGTTTTCGGGTATCCAAATATGGAAACTCGATCCCGGTCTCACCGAATCCAAACACCATTTTAATGTCCAAGTTGTACTTAAGGGATTTTAAACAGTATATTCAGTATATCACTTAAACATAAATGGATGATTCACATTACACAGATAGATAATTCATAATTATCACATTCATCCATACATATCACAAAGCAGCATATATATCACCCCTCAGATATATCACATTCATATCATCACATATCAAATAGTGACATATAATATCACCCAATAATATCAACTCATCCAATTCCAATCATCATAACAAATTTGATTCAACTTAATTAATTTAATTGATCCTTAATTAAATTAATTCCTACTCAATCACTTGGATTTAACATCAATCCATCTTACCTATTCATTTATTAATTACAAATTAATTAATAAACATTACTTAATTATCCACTTTAGTTAATCATCCTTGATTAATTATTACTTAATTACTTTAAGTAATTATTCCTTAATTATAATTTTAATTAATCATCTTGATTAATTACTTCTTAATTATACCAAGTAATTACCTCTTAATTACCTTATAAAATTATCACACTTGATTAACTATTCTTTAATTATTTTGATAATTATTCCTTAATTAACCTTTAAAATTAATCATACCTGATTAGTCACCTTTAATTAATCACACTTGATTAATTACTTTTATTTAAACACTCTTGGTTAATTACTTTTAATTAATCATATTTAATTAATTACTTTTAATTAATCACCTTTGATTAATTACTTTTAATTACATTTAGTAATTAAAACTTAATTTTTAAATTAATTATTCTTTAAATTATTAATTAACAATTAATTAATTATTTCCATTAATTAATGATTACTTCCATTAATTAAATTTCTTTCTTACTTAATTACTTTAACAAGCAATTAATTACTTAATTAATCACTCTTAATTCTTTTATTAATTCATCATTAATTAAATAATTTAAACCCTTAAAATAAATTTTATTAGTTAATTCTTTAATTAACAATTCAAGTGATTAATCCTTAATCACATCCACTTAATTACCTTTCATAAAGTAATTATCTTTTTCTTAATTACCTCCAGAAATCAATTACTTAATTACTTTCCAAGTAATTACATTAGATTAACCCATAAGTGATTATCTTAATTAATCACAAATTATTTATTTAATTAATTATTAAACTTAATCATTTTAAATTAATTCAATGATTCTTTAATTTACTATATTAAAATATTTTTAATTAAGAAAACCATTTATATTAAACAAAACACTTTAATTATTAATAATAATTGAATTATCTCAATTATTTTCACAAATTTATTTATCTTCAATTAATCTAAATTTTTAATTACTTAAATTATAATTGATTACCAAATTCTAAATCATTAAACTGTATTTAAATAAAATATAACATTGTAGAAATCAATTTATAATTAAACACATTTTAAATTGAACTTTAAAATCTTTCCAAAGTTATTTAATAGAATTTAATACAACTTTATTTCAAAATCCACTTATTTTAATTTAATACTTCCATAATTTAATATGTATAAACTTGTCTAAAACTTAAACTAAACCTATTTAACTTTTGTTTAAAACTTTAATGATTTATAAGATCATATTATCCTTGTTTTAAACTTTATAAACCTTTAAACTTAAACTTTTTAAAACTGCTGATCCAAACAAACCCTGCTCAACAACTCGAGCAACCCACTGACATTCCCCGTGTATACCCCGAGTAAATCAAGCAAAAACCCCGTGGTCGCCCCGAGTTTCTCAACCTTAATCCCTGCTTCGAGCTAAATCATCAAATCCTCGAAGAATACTTCAAGCTCCAAACCCTTTCTCTTCTCCTACCCAAAACCCATCATCTCCTGATACACGCAGCCATGCACATCAACGTGCACGCCCACGTCGGTCGACGTTGAACTCCCTCCGGCCTCCACTAAGTCGCAAATGACCTCGACAACTCAACGCACAACCCAGAAAACTTCATTCGATCGAAAATCGAAATTTGACCCTTAACCCCAAACTGCCTGAAACAAAACCCACTGAAAATTGGATCACCGCTGATGACCCCCTACTCGAGATGCCACGCCATTATCTCCAAAGCTACGTCGCGACCTCCATCACCTACAGAACCACTCGCGCACGACCCCGATAGCCCCTCGTCGCTGCAAAACCAATATGGACATCAACGTCATCTTAAGGGTGTTAAACCCTAATCCATCCATTATCGATCAACTGAACCATTAATAAATTCTCAATGCATTTTTCTAGTGAGCATCAACACTCCCTCTACCTCCATACTCAACCACGACAACCCTAATGCCGTAGTTCTCCGAGAAACGGCCAGAAAGCCCCAAACAGATAAAACCAAATAACTCACTATTTACCCAATTAAAACTTATGATTCAAGTATTAAAAATCATAATTTTCTATTTGCAATTCAATTATGAAACCAAAATTAAAAACTGAATTCATAAATTTCTGACCCAAATTGAAAATGTACTGTAAATTCAAATATTTATAACAAATTATTCAATTTAAAATCTTGTAATTATTTTTAGATGATAGCCTATATGATTACAAACAACCTTTATTTACTCAACATAAACTAATTTGGATTCAAAATTGAATTATTAAATTTACTAAGAAATCGATGTCTGTTTTTATCATACAGAGTCCATTTCAACAGCATAGTCATTCAAATATTCAACATTCCAACATGCATTCAATTTTAACTCTGGTATTCAGGTAACATCACAATATTCATTCACAAGAACAAGTTGAAATCCAGGATTTAAGCTGTTTTTAAAAATTCATTTACTCACAATTGTAATCAGAGGACAGAGCAGAAGATATATCTGATTCCAGGTTCTTGAATTAATTTTTCTTTGCATGTTGATGAATTAGTTCTTCTGCAGTTGATTACTGGGTTATCCGATTGAACTTTGAAGATCTTGCATTTGATTTAAATTTCCATATCTCATTCTTGTTCCAGGTTTCTTCATTTTTTTCCTGATTTCTTTACAGTTTTCATTTCATTTTTTTTTTCAGATTTGTATTCATTTTGTGAAATGAAGAAAAGAATAGTTGAAGATTAAAATTCTTCTTTTTATTATCCAAGTAATTTTAAATTTAATTATTAAAGAGGAAGACATTTGTAACTTGGATGCCTTAATTAACTCACACATATGCAATTTGATTTACATTTGTCTCTAACCCATACTAAAATGTTTACAAGTGTCAAAATGTTTAATTAATATTTACAAAAGGTATTTCCTAATGTTTTATTAATTCCTTAAATGTTATTATTTTTTTATAAATTTATTTAAGTTATGTATATGTAATTAGGTCATATTTATGTACTTACCTTTTTAATAAACATGTTTTAGATTTTAAATAAATATTCCAAAGCAAATTCATGTGAACATTTATTAACTAATGACTTATGCTTTAGTTTCAAATTATATATCATATGTTTATAATTTGAGAAATTTATTTTAACTCTTTATATAAAAAATTTAAAATAATTTATCTTATGTTAAAATTAAGATGGAAGAATATTGAAAACAATTGAACCTTTAATTTAAATCTTATTTAAACAAAAGCTTAAAGTATATGTTTATCATAAATATGAAATTAACTTTGTTGTTTAAAGCTCAAAATATTATTTTCAAAGGTATTAAACCACATTAACATTTCAAATTTCAAATTATATATTAAAGTTTGAAAACTCTTGTTAAATTCAAATCAATATTTTTAAAACACAAATACAAACCATTATATATATTATATATTACAATTTGAATAAATAGATTTTATTACTTAAAAACTTCCTATTTACAATGTACATCAATATATATATATATATATATATATATATATATATATTACAAATAGAAAATATTTTGATTAGCTTTTGAAAAATAAATCTTGCCAATTTTAAATTGCCAAAATAAATATTTCCAAATTATTAGTTTTCAAAAGAATTAAATTTTCCGATTCATTTTGTTAAGAAAAATGTTGATAGATATTAACAAATTATTATTATTAATCTTTTAAAATAAATTTCAACTTGTCAATTTATAATATAAAATGATCAAATCAATTTAATTATTATCAAAGATTATTAAATTGATATTGCTCAAAATTCCGGGTCGTCACATTCCTCCCCCCTTAAAAGAATTTCATCCCCGAAATTTAAAAGCAAAGATAATTTAATAACCCAGCAAAAGAATTTAAATTTAAATTAGTAATCGTACAAATGCACTATCAATCGTAGCAACCAATTCAAACAAACAATTTTATCTATCCAGAAAAATTCTGAATAGAACTTTCTAATATTATCAAGAGTTTTCCAAGTACCTATACTGGAATACTCGCTCTGCAGAATCTTAACTAACTATATGACTATAATCAAGAACTCCCTCATCTGATCCTACAAATCTGAACAAGATATCAGACTAAACTCAAAACCAGCTCAACTCCCAAATCCTTTAGAACTGCTGATTCTATCACTCGAAGAATCATACACATATTCCTCAGAGATATGTGAAATACAATGAATTCCAGCTATCCGAACTGGCAATTCAATCCTATAGATTTAAAATCTAATCTTCAGAGAACACTGGAAAACTCAAAATACTTCCGTAACTAGCTATCTAGTTTTACCCAGTCTTATAATTCCTTTGATTGGATAGAACTAGAGTAATATCCAAATTCCAACTTCACATGCCGAATCTCCTCAATTCTTAACTGCATAACTCTTCTGATGCTCTTGAGTCACCTTCTACTTCGTGATCAGCCTAACTCTTGCTGATTGCTTCATGAACAAACAAGACCATAATCGAACCAATTTCCAGATCCTACTCAACAAAATGGATCTTTCAAAAATTTGCCGAAATCCAAAACACAACTCTATTCCACAAGCATTAGTGGACTTCAGAACCTACCTCTCTTATCTGGAATAGCCAAATAGTTGCAACTGACAACCTTACATTCAAATCCAAAAAAATTCTTCATACTTGAATTTCCAGTAGAAATTCTTTAATCCAAGAAACTGTAACTCCCGGTTGCTCCCACTCTAGAACAACTACAATCTCGCTTCCGTTGCACAACTCTGATCTTTAGTAGATGAGAATGCTATCGAAGAACTCGAGCACAATCTCTCCATACACTATTCATCCAATCCATAGAATCTTAGTGACCATTCCACTTGGTCAAAACATTTCAGCAGAATCTCAACATAGAATAAGATGATCAATCCCTCTCCAAAGAATCCTGAGCTGCCTCACCAAACTCTTCTCGCTCTAAGAGTCATCCCTCTACAAGGCTGAACCATCAAAATTACTCCTGGAATCCAAGTCGATAAGAAAACTCAATTTCCGATTCGGGTAAACCTCTTTTTTCCTTAAAAACATCGGAAAATCTCTGACTACTTTCATAACTTTCACCTCCACCTGAGATGCCTCAATCTCAAATCAAAGAATACTCAAAGATTTCCAAACAAATCGCAGGTCACTTTTGCGATCTTACTTAGTTCAGATTTCAAAGAACTATCTTCCCAACTAGGATAGCTTTCCAAATCAAAATCAATCCTCTCAGAATGGCTTATCTATCAGAAAAACTAATAGATCACTTCCAACAGATATCCTGTTCTGCTGAGCCTCCCAAAGAAATGGATAAGCCTTTACTAATTGCCTGGTCTGCTGAAAGTAGAATCCCAAAGACTTCTGAATCATCGTAGAAACTGATCCATGCTGCTGCTTCCAAACTTTACTTTAATGATACTACCAAGCCAAAAGATCATCCTCAACTCCAAGCTTCCTGAAACACAAAACTATCATCCAGTTCCAGTAAAAATTCTTGAGATGAGTAGACATCTCCTCAAGAAACTCGGCTCCAAACTAACCACCAACCACTTATTCTCTTAAGGGAAAACAAATGAGACTATGTCCGAAATGAGGTAACTCATCGACCTTAGTCTCATACTTCAATATAGATAAGATTTCCTTACTTAAGATCCAGAAAATTTCTAAACATCCGAATCTTCCCTGCAGTAGGCATCACGGTTCCTTCAACACTATCTAAATCTTTCTCCAGAAGAACATCTTCAGAACCATCTATGAATACTTCTTCCCATCACACAGCTATTCATTCCTGAAGTCGCCAAGATACCATCACGTGCTTCTACTCAGCTAACAGATTTAACTCTTGGAAATACCGCTCACTCGAGAGCAAATCAACCCCACACTCTTCAAGAATATACTCCAATCCTTGAAAATACTTCCTCCGGGATCAATAAAATCCTTTCACCAATCTACAAAGCTTATTCGAGATGGTATTAGATCTATAATCTCGACAGATACACCTCCAACCATAACATATGAGCCTCTTCCATTAGTGGCAGTTGTGTTCCACACACTCCTACCTCATCTACCTTTATAACCTATGTTGGAAAATCCAAACAGATAACCCAACCGATTAGGTAGATATATATATATATATATATATATATATATATATATATATATATATATATAAATTACGAGTACGCTCTCTCAAGATAGACACCACTCCAGAGCCTAGGTATTCACTCAACCTAGTGCTCTGATACCAACTGTAGCGACCCGACTTTCTACCACTAGAAAGACGCATCACAAATTAAGAAAGAAAGAGAGAAGAAGAAAAGAAAGAGAAGAAAGAAAAATAACACATCAGAATCTCACAGCGGAACGAATGAAATATAATATATAACATATACATAGTATCATATACATCAGAGTACACAATTATACATCTCAATTAGACAGTTATAACATTTCTGTCTAATATACAATACAAGAACATCAACACAGAATAACACACAGTGGAAACTCTAACTATATCTACACGCTGAAGCTTCCTGCTCCAAAGCTCCTCCAGATTTCGTCAAGAGATAACCTGAATCACTTGACTACTCATACATAATATGAGTACCCAAGAGTTTAATAAAACAGAAAATAAACACTTGGGTCAGACAGGGGTCTGGTGTGAGTAAACGGTTTAGGATTGTTTAACTTTAGAGATACCTTTGAAAAGAAAGGTATCACGTAAGACTTCCCACACATAAACATGAAAAAGTTTTTACCTTACGCTAACCAAAACATTTGATAGGAAATCCAGTGATATTATAATAGTGTCCAGGGTTTTCAAATAAATATGAAATAGCCGAAATTGTTACATTCATTAAATTCCAGCTACTAGCCACCAAAGTGGGTAATACAAACAAAACCGTAAGGTCTCGTTGGAAGAATGGGTTTCCATCAATGGCAGGGCTATTGGGGTACCGCCCGTCACAGTACGTGGCCTAGATCACCGTACCGAGGAGTACGCCCGCTCCCCTGCAACACAAGGCCGGGAACATTCCTTACTGAATAGTCCCGAATAAAACCACCCCGGCAGTTGTTGCAATCAACTGCCCCACAAAGCCGAATATAAAGGGACTTCTAGACAGGGATGAATCTCACTCTCCAGTGGGAGCTACCCAGGAAGCCTTGCTGCACCTCCCCTGTTTTAGCCATTCCCGGTTGATGAGGCTTGAGGCTACGATTACCTTTAGAGAACACATCTCTTAGAATGTTCATCGTCCACCTGACGATGTTCTGAAAGCATTCAATCCATACAAGTTCGTTCCGGGTTCGAACGAAACCGAAGGCATTATCTCGTTACACTCATTTTGGAATCACCCTCAGAGTTAACGACAATAACCCTTGCACTCTAAACCACCATCTCGAACCTATAAGTACTATTCCGTCAAACTCATTACGGAATCACCCACAGAGTTATATTGACGTATAGTTCTTACACCTCGAGTCTTCACTTGCACTCCACTTGGATTCACGATCTAACGTTTATTTTGGATCGGTGTGGTTTCCGGATATCCAAATATGGAAACCCGATCCCGGTCTCACCGAATCCAAACGCCATTTTAATGTCCAAGTTGTACTTAAGGGATTTTAAACAGTATATTCAGTATATCACTTAAACATAAATGGATGATTCACATTACATAGATAGATAATTCATAATTATCACATTCATCCATACATATCACAAAGCAGCATATATATCACCCCTCAGATATATCACATTCATATCATCACATATCAAATAGTGAAATATAATATCACCCAATAATATTAACTCATCCAATTCCAATCATCATAACAAATTTGATTCAACTTAATTAATTTAATTGATCTTTAATTAAATTAATTCCTACTTAATCACTTGGATTTAACATCAATCCATCTTACCTATTCATTTATTAATTACAAATTAATTAATAAACATTACTTAATTATCCACTTTAATTAATCATCCTTGATTAATTATTACTTAATTACTTTAAGTAGTTATTCCTTAATTACAATTTTAATTAATCATCTTGATTAATTACTTCTTAATTATACCAAGTAATTACCTCTTAATTACCTTATAAAATTAATCACACTTGATTAACTATTCTTTAATTATTTTGATAATTATTCCTTAATTAACCTTTAAAATTAATCATACCTGATTAATCACCTTTAATTAATCACACTTGATTAATTACTTTTATTTAAACACTCTTGGTTAATTACTTTTAATTAATCATATTTAATTAATTACTTTTAATTAATCACCTTTGATTAATTACTTTTAATTACATTTAGTAATTAAAACTTAATTTTTAAATTAATTATTCTTTGAATTATTAATTAACAATTAATTAATTATTTCCATTAATTAATGATTACTTCCATTAATTAAATTTCTTTCTTACTTAATTACTTTAACAAGCAATTAATTACTTAATTAATTATTGTTAATTCTTTTATTAGTTCATCATTAATTAAATAATTTAAACCCTTAAAATAAATTTTATTAGTTAATTCTTTAATTAACAATTCAAGTGATTAATCCTTAATCACATCCACTTAATTACCTTTCATAAAGTAATTATCTTTTTCTTAATTACCTCCAGAAATCAATTACTTAATTACTTTCCAAGTAATTACATTAGATTAACCCATAAGTGATTATCTTAATTAAGCACAATTTATTTATTTAATTAATTATTAAACTTAATCATTTTAAATTAATTCGATGATTCTTTAATTTACTATATTAAAATATTTTTAATTAAGAAAACCATTTATATTAAACAAAACACTTTAATTATTAAAAATAATTGAATTATCTCAATTATTTTCACAAATTTATTTATCTTCAATTAATCTAAATTTTTAATTACTTAAATTATAATTGATTACCAAATTCTAAATCATTAAACTGTATTTAAATAAAATATAACATTGTAGAAATCAATTTATAATTAAACACATTTTAAATTGAACTTTAAAATCTTTAAAACCTTTCCAAAGTTATTTAATAGAATTTAATACAACTTTATTTCAAAATCCACTTATTTTAATTTAATACATCCATAATTTAATATGTATAAACTTGTCTAAAACTTAAACTTGAAACAAATTTAGTTTTATATATAAACCTATTTAGCTTTTGTTTAAAACTTTAATGATTTACAAGATCATATTATCCTTGTTTTAAACTTTATAAACCTTTAAACTTAAACTTTTTAAAACTGCTGATCCAAACAAACCCTGCTCAACAACTCGAGCAACCCACTGACATTCCCCGTGCATACCCCGAGTAAATCAAGCAAAAACCCCATGCTCGCCCCGAGTTTCTCAACCTTAATCCCTGCTTCGAGCTAAATCATCAAATCCTCGAAGAATACTTCAAGCTCCAAACCCTTTCTCTTCTCCTACCCAAAACCCATCATCTCCTGATACACGCAGCCATGCACATCAACGT
The DNA here is from genome assembly GCA_030765085.1 of Allium cepa. Taxonomy (NCBI): domain Eukaryota; kingdom Viridiplantae; phylum Streptophyta; class Magnoliopsida; order Asparagales; family Amaryllidaceae; genus Allium; species Allium cepa. The sequence continues at coordinate 272,417,033 of CM060928.1, forward strand.
GCACGCCCACGTCGGTCGACGTTGAACTCCCTCCGGCCTCCACAAAGTCGCAAATGACCTCGACAACTCAACGCACAACCCAGAAAACTTCATTCAATCGAAAATCGAAATTTGACCCTCAACCCCAAACTGCCTGAAACAAAACCCACTGAAAATTGGATCATCGCCGATGACCCCCTACTCGAGACGCCACGCCATTATTTCCAAAGCTACGTCGCGACCTCCATCACCTCCAGAACCACTCGCGCACGACCCCGATAGCCCCTCGTCGTTGCAAAACCAATATGGACATCAACATCATCTTCAGGGTGTTAAACCCTAATCCATCCATTATCGGTCAACTCAACCATTAATAAATTCTCAATGAATTTTTCTAGTGAACATCAACACTCGCTCTACCTCCATACTCAACCATGACAACCCTAATGCCATAGTTCACCGAGAAACGGCCAGAAAGCCCTAAACAGATAAAACCAAATAACTCACTAATTACCCAATTAAAAATTATGATTCAAGTATTAAAAATCATAATTTTCTATTTGCAATTCAATTATGAAACCAAAATTAAAAATTGAATTCATAAATTTCTGACCCAAATTGAAAATGTACTATAAATTCAAATATTTATATCAAATTATTCAATTTAAAATCTTGTAATTATTTTTAGATGATAGCTTATATGATTACAAACAACCTTTATTTACTCAACATAAACAAATTTGGATTCAAAATTGAATTATTGAATTTACTAAGAAATCGATGTCTGTTTTTATCATACAGAGTCCATTTCAACAGCATAGTCATTCAAATATTCAACATTCCAATATGCATTCAATTTTAACTCAGGTATTCAGGTAACATCACAATATTCACTCACAAGAACAAGTTGAAATCCAGGATTTAAGCTGTTTTTAAAAATTCATTTACTCACAATTGTAATCAGAGGACAAAGCAGAAGATAGATCTGATTCCAGGTTCCTGAATTAATTTTTCTTTGCATGTTGATGAATTAGTTCTTCTGCAGTTGATTACCGGGTTATTCGATTGAACTTTGAAGATCTTGCATTTGATTTGAATTTCCATATCTCATTCTTGTTCTAGGTTTCTTCATTCTTTTCCTGATTTCTTTACAGTTTTCATTTCATTTTTTTTCCAGATTTGTATTTATTTTGTGAAATGAAGAAAAGAATAGCTGAAGATTAAAATTCTTCTTTTTATTATCCAATTAATTTTAAATTTAATTATTAAAGAGGAAGACATTTGTCACTTGGATGCCTTGATTAACTCACACATATGCAATTTGATTTACATTTGTCTCTAACCCATACTAAAATGTTTACAAGTGTCAAAATGTTTAATTAATATTTACAAAAGGTATTTCCTAATGTTTTATTAATGCCTTAAATGTTATTTTTTTTTAATAAATTTATTTAAGTTATATATATATAAGTAATTAGGTTATATTTATGTATTTACCTTTTTAATAAACATGTTTTAGATTTTAAAAATATATTCAAAAGCAAATTCATGTGAACATTTATTAACTAAAGACTTATGCTTTAGTTTCAAATTATATATCATATGTTTATAATTTGAGAAATTTATTTTAACTCTTTATATAAAAATTTTAGAATAATTTATCTTATGTTAAAATTAAGATGGAAGAATATTGAAACAATTGAACCTTTGATTTAAATCTTATTTAAACAAAAGCTTAAAGTATATGTTTATCATAAATATGAAATTAACTTTGTTGTTTAAAGCTCAAAATATTATTTTCAAAGGTATTAAACAACATTAACATTTCAAATTTCAAATTATATATTAAAGTTTGAAAACTCTTGTTAAATTCAAATCAATATTTTTAAAACATAAATACAAACCATTATATATATTATATATTACAATTTGAATAAATAGATTTTATTACTTAAAAACTTCCTATTTACAATATACATCAATATATATATATATATATATATATATATATATATATATTACAAATAGAAAATATTTTGATTAGCTTTTGAAAAATAAATCTTGCCAATTTTAAATTGCCAAAATAAATATTTCCAAATTATTAGTTTTCAAAAGAATTAAATTTTCCGATTCATATTGTTAAGAAAAATGTTGATAGATATTGACAAACTATTATTATTAATCTTTTAAAATAAATTTCAACTTGTCAGTTTATAATATAAATGATCAAATCAATTTAATTATTATCAAAGATTATTAAATTGATATTGCTCAAAATTCCGGGTCGTCACATTCCTCCCCCTTTAAAAGAATTTCGTCCCCGAAATTTAAAAGCAAAGATAATTTAATAACCCAGCAAAAGAATTTAAATTTAAATCAGTAATCGTACAAATGCACTATCAATCGTAGCAACCAATTCAAATAAACAATTTTATCTATCCAGAAAAATTCTAAATAGAACTTTCTAATATTATCAAGAGTTTTCCAAGTACCTATACTGGAATACTCGCTCTACAGAATCTTAACTAACTATATTACTATAATCAAGAACTCCCTCATCTGATCCTACAAATCTGAACAAGATATCAGACTAAACTCAAAACCAGCTCAACTCCCAAATCCTTTAGAACTGCTGATTCTATCACTCGAAGAATCATACACATATTCCTCAGAGATATGTGAAATATAATGAATTCTAGCTATCCGAACTGGCAATTCAATCCTATAGATTTAAAATCTAATCTTCAGAGAACACTGGAAAACTCAAAATACTTCCGTAACTAGCTATCCAGTTTTACCCAGTCTTATAATTCCTTTGATTGGATAGAACTAGAGTAATATCCAAATTCCAACTTCACATGCCGAATCTCCTCAATTCTTAACTGCATAACTCTTCTGATGCTCTTGAGTCACCTTCTACTTCGTGATCAGCCTAACTCTTGCTGATTGCTTCATGAACAAACAAGACCATAATCGAACCAATTTCCAGATCCTACTCAACAAAATGGATCTTTCAAAAATTTGCCGAAATCCAAAACACAACTCTATTCCACAAGCATTAGTGGACTTCAGAACCTACCTCTCTTATCTGGAATAGCCAAATAGTTGCAACTGACAACCTTACATTCAAATCCAGAAAATTTCTTCATACTTGAATTTCCAGTAGAAATTCTTTAATCCAAGAAACTGCAACTCCCGGTTGCTCCCACTCTAGAACAACTACAATCTCGCTTCCGCTGCACAACTCTGATCTTTAGTAGATGAGAATGCTATCGAAGAACTCGAGCACAATCTCTCCATACACTATTCATCCAATCCATAGAATCTTAGTGACCATTCCACTTGGTCAAAACATTTCAGCTGAATCTCAACTTAGAATAAGATGATCAATCCCTCTCCAAAGAATCCTGAGCTGCCTCACCAAACTCTTCTCGCTCTAAGACTCATCCCTCTACAAGGCTGAACCATCAAAATTACTCCTGGAATCCAAGTCGATAAGAAAACTCAATTTTCGATTCGGGTAAACCTCTGTTTTCCTTAAAAACATCGGAAAATCTCTGACTACTTTCATAACTTTCACCTCCACCTGAGATGCCTCAATCTCAAACCAAAGAATACTCAAAGATTTCCAAACTAATCGCAAGTCACTTTTGCGATCTTACTTAATTCAGATTTCAAAGAACTATCTTCCCAACTAGGATAGCTTTCCAAATCAAAATCAATCCTCTCAGAATGGCTTATCTATCAGAAAAACTAATAGATCACTTCCAACAGATATCCTGTTCTGCTGAGCCTCCCAAAGAAATGGATAAGCCTTTACTAATTGCCTGGTCTGCTGAAAGTAGAATCCCAAAGACTTCTGAATCATCGAAGAAACTGATCCATGCCGCTGCTTCCAAACTTTACTTTAATGATACTACCAAGCCAAAAGATCATCCTCAACTCCAAGCTTCCTGAAACACAAAACTATCATCCAGTTCCACTAAAAATCCTTGAGATGAGTAGACATCTCCTCAAGAAACTCGGCTCCAAACTAACCACCAACCACTTATTCTCTTAAGGGAAAACAAATGAGACTATGTCCGAAATGAGGTAACTCATCGACCTTAGTCTCATACTTCAATATAGATAAGATTTCCTTACTTAAGATCCAGAAAATTTCTAAACATCCGAATCTTCCCTGCAGTAGGTATCACGGTTCCTTCAACACTATCTAAATCTTTCTCCAGGAGAACATCTTCAGAACCATCTATGAATACTGCTTCCCATCACACAGCTATTCATTCCTGAAGTCGCCAAGATACCATCACGTGCTTCTATGCAGCTAACAGATTCAACTCTTGGAAATCCCGCTCACTCAAGAGCAAATCAACCCCACGCTCTTCAAGAATATACTCCAATCCTTGAAAATACTTCCTCTAGGATCAATAAAATCCTTTCACCAATCTACAAAGCTTATTCGAGATGGTATTAGATCTACAATCTCGACAGATACACCTCCAACCACAACATATGAGCCTCTTCCATTGGTGGCAGTTATGTTCCACACACTCCTACCTCATCTACCTTTATAACCTATGTTGGAAAATCCAAACAGATAACCCAACCGATTAGGTGTATATATATATATATATATATATATATTACAAGTACGCTCTCTCAAGATAGACACCACTCCAGAGCCTAGGTATTCACTCAACCTAGTGCTCTGATACCAACTGTAGCGACTCGACTTTCTACCACCAGAAAGACGCATCACTAATTAAGAAAGAAAGAGATAGAAGAAGAAAAGAAAGAGAAGAAAGAAAGACAACACATCAGAATCTCACAGCGGAACGAATGAAATATAATATATAACATATACATAGTATCATATACATCAGAGTACACAATTATACATCTCAATTAGACAGTTATAACATTTCTGTCTAATATACAATACAGGAACATCAACACAAAATCACACACAGTGGAAACTCTAACTATATCTACACGTTGAAGCCTCCTGCTCCAAAGCTCCTCCAGATTTCGTCAAGAGATAACCTGAATCACTTGACTACTCATACATAATATGAGTACCCAAGAGTTTAATAAAACAGAAAATAATTACTTGGGTCAGACAGGGGTCTGGTGTGAGTAAACGGTTTAAGATTGTTTAACTTTAGAAATACCTTTGAAAAGAAAGGTATCACGTAAGACTTCCCACACATAAACATGAAAAAGTTTTTACCTTACGCTAACCAAAACATTTGATAGGAAATCCAGTGATATTATAATAGTGTCTAGGGTTTTCAAATAAATATGAAATAGCCGAAATTGTTACATTCATTAAATTCCAGCTACTAGCCACAAAAGTGGGTAATACAAACAAAACATAAGGTCTCGTAGGAAGAATGGGTTTCCATCAATGGCAGGGCTACTGGGGTACCGCCCATCACAGTACGTGGCCTAGATCACCGTACCGAGGAGTACGCCCGCTCCCCTGCAACACAAGGCCGGGACCATTCCTTACTGAACAGTCCCGAATAAAACCACCCCGGCAGTTGTTGCAATCAACTGCCCCACACAGCCGAATATAAAGGGACTTTTAGACAGGGATGAATCTCACTCTCCAGTGGGAGCTACCCAGGAAGCCTTGCTGCACCTCCCTTGTTTTAGCCATTCCCGGTTGATGAGGCTTGAGGCTACGATTACCTTTAAAGAACACATCTCTTAGAATGTTCATCGTCCACCTGACGATGTTCTAAAAGCATTCAATCCATACAAGTTCATTCCGGGTTCGAACGAAACCGAAGGCATTATCTCGTTACACTCATTTTGGAATCACCCTCAGAGTTAACGACAATAACCCTTGCACTCTAAACCACCATCTCGAACCTATAAGTACTATTCCGTCAAACTCATTACGGAATCACCCACAGAGTTATATTGACGTATAGTTCTTACACCTCGAGTCTTCACTTGCACTCCACTTGGATTCACGATCTAACGTTTATTTTGGATCGGTGTGGTTTTCGGATATCCAAATATGGAAACCCGATCCCGGTCTCACCGAATCCAAACGCCATTTTAATGTCCAAGTTGTACTTAAGGGATTTTAAACAGTATATTTATTATATCACTTAAATATAAATGGATGATTCACATTACACAGATAGATAATTCATAATTATCACATTCATCCATACATATCACAAAGCAGCATATATATCACCCCTTAGATATATCACATTCATATCATCACATATCAACTAGTGACATATAATATCACCCAATAATATTAACTCATCCAATTCCAATCATCATAACAAATTTGATTCAACTTAATTAATTTAATTGATCCTTAATTAAATTAATTCCTACTTAATCACTTGGATTTAACATCAATCCATCTTACCTATTCATTTATTAATTACAAATTAATTAATAAACATTTCTTAATTATCCACTTTAATTAATCATCCTTGATTAATTATTACTTAATTACTTTAAGTAATTATTCCTTAATTACAATTTTAATTAATCATCTTGATTAATTACTTCTTAATTATACCAAGTAATTACCTCTTAATTACCTTATAAAATTAATCACACTTGATTAACTATTCTTTAATTATTTTGATAATTATTCCTTAATTAACCTTTAAAATTAATCATACCTGATTAACCACCTTTAATTAATCACACTTGATTAATTACTTTTATTTAAACACTCTTGGTTAATTACTTTTAATTAATCACCTTTGATTAATTACTTTTAATTACATTTAGTAATTAAAACTTAATTTTTAAATTAATTATTCTTTAAATTATTAATTAACAATTAATTAATTATTTCTATTAATTAATGATTACTTCCATTAATTAAATTTCTTTCTTACTTAATTACTTTAACAAGCAATTAATTACTTAATTAATTACTCTTAATTCTTTTATTAATTCATCATTAATTAAATAACTTAAACCCTTAAATTAAATTTTATTAGTTAATTCTTTAATTAACAATTCAAGTGGTTAATCCTTAATCACATCCACTTAATTACCTTTCATAAAGTAATTATCTTTTTCTTAATTACCTCCAGAAATCAATTACTTAATTACTTTCCAAGTAATTACATTAGATTAACCCATAACTGATTATCTTAATTAAGCACAATTTATTTATTTAATTAATTATTAAACTTAATCATTTTAAATTAATTCAATGATTCTTTAATTTACTATATTAAAATATTTTTAATTAAGAAAACCATTTATATTAAATAAAACACTTTAATTATTAATAATAATTGAATTATCTCAATTATTTTCACAAATTTATTTATCTTCAATTAATCTAAATTTTTAATTACTTAAATTATAATTGATTACCAAATTCTAAATCATTAAACTGTATTTAAATAAAATATAACATTGTAGAAATCTAATTAAACACATTTTAAATTGAACTTTAAAATCTTTAAACCTTTCCAAAGTTATTTAATAGAATTTAATACAACTTTATTTCAAAATCCACTTATTTTAATTTAATACATCCATAATTTAATATGTATAAACTTGTCTAAAACTTAAACTTGAAACAAATTTAGTTTTATATATAAACCTATTTAACTTTTGTTTAAAACTTTAATGATTTACAAGATCATATTATCCTTGTTTTAAACTTTATAAACCTTTAAACTTAAACTTTTTAAAACTGCTGATCCAAACAAACCCTGCTCTACAACTCGAGCAACCCACTGACATTCCCTGTGTATACCCCCAGTAAATCAAGCAAAAACCCCGTGCTCGCCCCGAGTTTCTCTACCTTAATCCCTGCTTCGAGCTAAATCATCAAATCCCCGAAGAATACTTCAAGCTCCAAACCCTTTCTCTTCTCCTACCCAAAACCCATCATCTCCTGATACACGCAGCCATGCACATCAACGTGCATGCCCACGTCGGTCGACGTTGAACTCCCTCCGGCCTCCACTAAGTCGCAAATGACCTCGACAACTCAACGCACAACCCAGAAAACTTCGTTCGATCGAAAATTGAAATTTGACCCTCAACCCCAAACTGCCTGAAACAAAACCCACTGAAAATTGGATCACCACCGATGACCCCCTACTCGAGACGCCACGCCATTATGTCCAAAGCTACGTCGCGACCTCCATCACCTCCAGAACCACTCGCGCACGACCTCGATAGCCCCTTGTCGTTGCAAAACCAATATGGACATCAACATCATCTTCAGGGTGTTAAACCCTAATCCATCCATTATCGGCCAACTCAACCATTAATAAATTCTCAATGCATTTTTCTAGTGAACATCAACACTCCCTCTACCTCCATATTCAACCACGACAACCCTAATGCCATAGTTCGCCGAGAAACGGCCAGAAAGCCGCCAACAGATAAAACCAAATAACTCACTAATTACCCAATTAAAAATTATGATTCAAGTATTAAAAATCATAATTTTCTATTTGCAATTCAATTATGAAACCAAAATTAAAAATTGAATTCATAAATTTCTGACCCAAATTGAAAATGTACTGTAAATTCAAATATTTATAACAAATTATTCAATTTAAAATCTTGTAATTATTTTTAGATGATAACTTATATGATTACAAACAACCTTTATTTACTCAACATAAACAAATTTGGATTCAAAATTGAATTATTGAATTTACTAAGAAATCGATGTCTGTTTTTATCATACAGAGTCCATTTCAACAACATAGTCATTCAAATATTCAACATTCCAACATGCATTCAATTTTAACTCAGGTATTCAGGTAACATCACAATATTCATTCACAAGAACAAGTTGAAATCCAGGATTTAAGTTGTTTTTAAAAATTCAGTTACTCACAATTGTAATCAGAGGACAAAGCAGAAGATAGATCTGATTCCAGGTTCCTGAATTAATTTTTCTTTGCATGTTGATGAATTAGTTCTTCTGCAGTTGATTACTGGGTTATTCGATTGAACTTTGAAGATCTTGCATTTGATTTGAATTTCCATATCTCATTCTTGTTCCAGGTTTCTTCAATTTTTTTCCTGATTTCTTTACAGTTTTCATTTCATTTTTTTCCAGATTTGTATTCATTTTGTGAAATGAAGAAAAGAATAGCTGAAGATTAAAATTCTTCTTTTTATTATCCAATTAATTTTAAATTTAATTATTAAAGAGGAAGACATTTGTCACTTGGATGCCTTAATTAACTCACACATATGCAATTTGATTTACATTTGTCTCTAACCCATACTAAAATGTTTACAAGTGTCAAAATGTTTAATTAATATTTACAAAAGGTATTTCCTAATGTTTTATTAATGCCTTAAATGTTATTATTTTTTTATAAATTTATTTAAGTTATATATATTAGTAATTAGGTTATATTTGTGTACTTACCTTTTTAATAAACATGTTTTAGATTTTAAATAAATATTCAAAAGCAAATTCATGTGAACATTTATTAACTAATGACTTATGCTTTAGTTTCAAATTATATATCATATGTTTATAATTTGAGAAATTTATTTTAACTCTTTATATAAAATTTTTAAAATAATTTATCTTATGTTAAAATTAAGATGGAAGAATATTGAAAACAATTGAACCTTTAATTTAAATCTTATTTAAACAAAAGCTTAAAGTATATGTTTATCATAAATAAGAAATTAACTTTGTTGTTTAAAGCTCAAAATATTATTTTCAAAGGTATTAAACCACATTAACATTTCAAATTTCAAATTATATATTAATGTTTGAAAACTCTTGTTAAATTCAAATCAATATTTTTAAAACACAAATACAAACCATTATATATATTATATATCACAATTTGAATAAATAGATTTTATTACTTAAAAACTTCCTATTTATAATATACATCAATATAATATATATATATATATATATTACAAATAGAAAATATTTTTATTAGCTTTTGAAAAATAAACCTTGCCAATTTTAAATTGCCAAAATAAATATTTCCAAATTATTTGTTTTCAAAAGAATTAAATTTTACGATTCATATTGTTAAGAAAAATGTTGATAGATATTAACAAATTATTATTAATCTTCTAAAATAAATTTCAACTTGTCAATTTATAATATAAAATGATCAAATCAATTTTATTATTATCAAAGATTATTAAATTGATATTGCTCAAAATTCCTGGTAGTCACAAACAAACTCTCTCTCTCTCTCATATGTGTATGATAAGTATATTATGGTGATCCTTATCTTATGTTTATTATGATGACTAACTCTGTAGATGTAGGCAAGACATGTTAAGATAAATTAAGTATTAGCTCTCATATGATCTTTATAAAATCATGTTAGGAGTATATACTTAGTAATATTTTTACTCAACGGACATGTGTCTAAACCCCATCCTCATACGTTATAGGTTAAGAAAGTAGCTTTGGTGTAACATCCCCCTACTTGGAGGCCAAAAACTAACGGTTACGATTGCTGCAGTCATCTATAGTTATTAACCTTTGATGATCAAATACGGCGGTGCTAGATTCATTGATACACATATCACAAGAATACGGAAAAAAATTAACAATTAGAAACACCATTCCACATTCCATTCAAAACTTTTCATGTTCATTACATAAGCCTAAAACGTTAACCACGTTCAGCAAAATATAATTATTACACATACGCCAAGAGTGGCATTTGAAGATGTCCTCTTGGTTGATTAGAGTGTATAATAAGGCTAATAAATCTGCTTTTACATCCAAATACACAATGGAAAAAGAAAACTCTGAATAACTAACGACCTCCAGCACACCTCCGGAAGTTTTTACATCTAAGAAGAGAACCTAAAAACCTTAAATCTCAAACTACTCAAAATCAATTGAGTACTCGAGAGTTTAAAGGGAAAACAAAAACTTCGAGTCAGACATAAAGCCTGGCATAAATAATAATCTCACATCTCAATCCTTTTAGATATCTAGTGAGACCACGCCGCTTAGGGAACAGTTTTCCCCTCACTAGTATCCTAAAACCTTTATAAAAGCATATACTGTACTCCTGCATCCACTATGGTTAAAACATACATTTCAAAATATTTTGATGACACACATATATAAAAGCATTTTGGATTTCCCATCCCCGGTTTAAATTGACACCCTGTCATATTTATAGTTTCTAGGGTCACCATTAACCTATTAGTTTTCATGGGTTTAGTAATAACTTTTTTCATTATACATGGACACTCTGTCCTATTTCATAGTTTTCATGGGATCACTAAGAACCTATAGGCCCATGCTGATTAACTTAATTAATTCATGGGTCCTCCTGAACCTATTAGTCATTTCAATAACTAATCCCCTTATCCTAGTTTTCATGGGTTGACTAGAAACCTATGAATTTATCCAATAACTCCCTTTTCATCCTAGTTTTCATGGATTGAATAGGAACCTACTGATGCTTCCATTAACTTCTTTCTTATCCTAGTTTCATGGGTTGACTAGAAACCTACTGACTGAAGTCAATTCTTTATTTGGATATAGTTTTCAAGGGTTCACTACAAACCAATTAGCCACTGCTAACCTACCTTAATACATAGTTTTCATGGGTTTACTATGAACCTATCTCCTGGACAAACTTAAGATTTAGGCATCTTATATTTTGGTCTTCCTGAATCGTTGGATGCAGTTCTACTCATTTAGGAGTTTAATCAATTTATATTCACTATTAGGTTAACCTAGCTGGTTCCCTCTACCCCTTTATCCCAAAAATACAGTTATGGGTTCTTTATTAAGTGAATATATTCATATTTGAAGAAGCGAACAAAACAATTTGGCAATACCACTCCTATGGATTTAAGGTCCTTGAATTACATTTCATATAAAACATAGTTAATTCCTTTGACTTATATTTTTATCAGGGAAATACTTCTTTAGATTTACATACTTAAAGTCCTTTCAAAACTCCTTTATTTAACCATAGGTTTTTTCTTTAAAATTTGAGTCTGAGTTTTAAAAACTTTTGAAACCTTGCTTTCGACCTCATAGGATGACCTCCTTCTAAAGCATAAAAATCTATCTTTAAAACACCAGGCTCCTACCTTTCGAGTAGTTTAATACATCTCTTTCAAAACCTTTCGACCATGTTAAAGTATTATCATATAAGTACAGAAGCATAGCTTCGAAACCATTTGAAAGCTCCCTTTCGAAACCAATGAAGGTTACCCTTCGAAACCATTGTTTGTCCACCCCTTTAGAAAGATTGGGTTTATACTTAAAACATCATTTTGGGTCAAAGTGAACAAAAGTGAAAACATCTCTTTAAAAACCATTATTTAATTCAAAAGTGTTGGGGAAGTTTGATGGTGTCGAAACCATCCTTTCGAAAGCATTAAAACACCGAGGTAAAACCCTTCGAAGGTTGGCTTCGAAACCCCTTTCGAAAGCATTACCTTCGAAACCCCTAACCCCTTTCGAAAGCATTAGAACATGGTTTGTATTTGTAAAAACACTTAACCTTTCGACAACATTGATGTCTTTAATGCCATTGGAAGGTCATCAATCTACAGAAGGGTTTCAACTTGGTCAAAACTACCTCTTCCAAAAGCTTTAAACAAAATCTATGTAACTCCTTTGGAAGCCACTTCTTTAAAACATAGGCGGCGGCTCTCTTTTGAAAGCTTCTGTTGAAAATACCTTTTGCATCCATAGGTTTCGACTATGCCAAAACCCCTTTATAAACAGGTAAGCGCTTTTCTTTCAAAAACAAGTAAAACAAATGAACCAACCCCTTCGGAAACTACCTTTCGACCCTACCTTCCACCTTTCTTTAATCTACTCCGTACCATCGAAATGATACCATGTGTACTGGTTTACTAATTTCGACCTAGAAGGTTTCAACTAGGTTGGAGGTGAAAGGTCTTCGTCGAAAGGACCTTCTAAAGAAGGCGGAACCCCTTTTTGAGCAAAAGGTTACTTTTACCAAATAAAGTAAACTTTTTATAACAAACTTTCCTACTCATAAACATTTGATTGGCTTACATAAACTTTTAAATAATTTAGATAATATTTTCCGCATTTTCTCAGATCTAAAAACATGATGACTTTTAACAAATAAGCCCTTCCTATTAACAAAACAATTAAATTATTTAGGTCTTCCTTTAAAAATAATTTAATTTCCATACTAAGTCACTTAGTAAAAATCCCCCAAAATTCCAAAAATTCACTTTAATCGTGTCATCTAACATATCAAAATTTCAAACCCAAATTCTTAATATATTTTCCAAAATAAATTTATAAGCCCAAATAACTATATTTTCCTTCGAAAATTCATAACTAATTCTCCACAGCTTGGAAAATTGTAAAAATTAACTCAAAATTCATGTTTAAACCATATAAATTATAAATCCAGCATACCATCATTCAATATATCATAAAAACGAATTTATTCCTCAAATCCGAAACCATATGATTATAAAACCAAAATAGAGATGTAGTGATTATTATTCACCTTGGAATGGATAAGGAAACTGAAGATTGATTGAGATTTATTCCTTCTAGCTTGAATCCTAAGCTTTACTTTAATTTACTCTTCTTTTCTTTCTTCCTAATGGTCGGCCTTACTCTTCTTATTACGGTTATATCTTTGTTTATGATAAAATAAACATTATGGATAAGGGGAATAATATAAGGGTAGGAAATATGGGGGCTAATTACCCTAATACCCTCATGTTTAATTACTTAATACTTAACCATTTATAAGTTCATTTAATTTAAATAAGCACAACCACTATTATTTATTAATCGACCTCGATCTCCTTGTCTACATTATTCTATTTAATTTATTCTAATTAAATCTCTTGAATAATGTTATTAAAAATTAGGGGTGTTACAGGCTCCCCTCCTTAAGGAATTTCATCCTCGAAATTAAGTATGGACTAATAGGAAACATAACAATCATCTATAATAACTCCTAACATCCATACTAGCATACCCGACTAGCAACTAATCTATATAAATCTATTATAGACACACCATCAAAGCAGATCAGGATAAGTATCTCAAATCCTGTCCTCTGTCTCCTAAGTATAGTCCTTCTCGTTGTCTCTCCACTGAACTTTCACCAATTTGACTGTCTTGGTTCTCAAACTTTTCTCATCTCTCATTACAACCCGAACTGGTTATCTAACAAAAGTTAAATCAGGCTCTACTACCAAATCTTCCAACTCTGTCTATGGAATAGTAGCCTCTGGATCATGCACATACTTGCGAAGATGAGACACGTGGAATACATTATGGACACCTGCCTAACTGCTCGGCAACTCTACTCTGTATGTAAGCTTTTCGATTCTTTCTAAAATCTAGAATGGTCCAACATATCTCGGAGCCAACTTTCTCGATTTCCCAAACCGTATCACATATTTAATCGGTTATATTTTAATGAAAACCCTATCTACCTCTAAGAACTATAGGTCTTTATGCATTTTATCTACGTAACTCTTTTGCCTGCATTAAGCTTCCTTCATCCGTCCTTGGATTAACTCAATCTTTTATGACGCCTTTCTTACCAAATCTGGACCCAAGACCAATCTGTCTCCAGTCTCTAACCAACATGCTGGTGATTTGCATGGTCTTCCATATAAAGCTTCAAAAGGCTCCATTCCTATACTTGTTTGATAACTATTATTATAGGAAAACTCAATCAAATGTAGGTGATCTTCTCAAGATCCACCAAAATCCAATACGCAAGCTCTCAATAAATCCTCGAGTACCTTGTTGACTCTCTCTGTTTGCCCATCCGTCTGTGGGTGATATGTTGTATTCTTCTTGAGCTTGGTATATAATACCTCTTGTGGACTCCTCCAAAATTCGCTAGTGAAAAATGCATCTCTGTCGTCGACTATGCTACTAGGAATCCCATGAAACAGGGGCCGTCCTAGTTGACTTTACTGGAATGAAAAGGGCACTTTTGGTCAACCTATCCACAATAACCCATATACTCTCATTTCCCCGGTTTGACCTTAGCAACCCGTCTATAAAGTCCATTGGCATCGAATCCCATTTCAAGTATAGAATATCTAAAGGCTGAAGTAACCTACTTGGCTTCTGATCTTGGGGCTTCACTTGTTGGCAATTAACACACTGCCTAACCTACAAGCCAATATACCTCTTCATGCCTTCCCAATAGAAGCTCCTATTCATATATTGATACATCTAGGTCCCTTTAGGATGAATCTTAAACTTCGATCGATGACATTCCTCCAGAAATTCCCTCCTTAAGTCCTCTACATTCAGAACACATAATCATCCCCTCTTTCTCAACCATACTCTTTGGTTACGACCAAAGTCCTTTAGATCATCGATCTCTGATCCTACCTCAAGCCTTCTTATCCTCTCAACTAAATCTGGATCCTTTCTCTGCTTAGAAGCTATCCTCTCGATCAGCACTGGTCGAACTTCAAAACAAGATAACATGGAGGTACCCTGATAGAATTAGAAGTAGATCTCAACTGCACACCACAATTGGCCAAGGCTTCTAGATCCTTCCATTTTTCAAACATCGCTAACACCACATTCTGATGTTTTCTACTGAGAGCATCTGCTACCTTGTTTCCTTTCCCATGAGTATACTCTATACCGAAATCATAAACAGCCAAAAACTCTAGCCACCTTTGCTGCCTCATATTCCACTCCTTCTGGGAGAATAAATATCTTAGAAACTTATGATCGGTATATAACTCAAATCTATCCCCCAAGAGGTAATGCCTCCAAATCTTCAAGGCAAAAATCAACGCTGCCAACTCCAAATCATGAGTAGGATATCTCACTTCGTGTGGTCTAAGCTACCGAGATGTGTAAGTAATGACTTTGCCCTTCTACATCAACACTGCTCCTAATGCAGTCCCACATACATTAATGTGTACTGCTAACTCTTGGTTACTATCTGGAACTACTAACACTGGAGCATTGGTCAACAAATGTTTTAACTTAAGGAATGCTTCCTCACAATTTGTCGAACCAAACAAACTTCACTTCATTCCTACTAAGCTTACTCAAAGGCATTGTTATTCGTGAGAAATCCTTGATGAGTCTCCAGTAATAGCTAGCAAGTCCAAGAAAACTCCTAATCTCGGTTACCTCTCTAGTCTCTTCCAATTGTTGACAACTTCGATCTTAACTGGATCGATTGACAATCCTTCCTTTGAAACCACATGACCAAGAAACTTAACCTCATTCTTTCAAAAATGACACTTGGAAAACTTCATCTTCAACTGATTCTGCCTTAGCCTCTCCAGCACCACTCTAAGATGAATCTCATGCTCTCTTTCATCTTTCGAGCACACTAAAATATCATCTATGAATAACAATACGAACCTATCCAAGTGCTCTCAGAAAACCCGGTTCATCAAGTCAATAAAGAAAATAGGAGCATTCGTCCAAACGGCATCACCAACCACTCGTACTAACCATATCTAGTTCGAAATGCAGATAAAAGAATACTGTCCTCCACCACTTACAACTGATGGAACCCCATCGCTAAATCCAATTGGAAGAACACTCTGGCTCTGCTCAACTAATCAAACAGATCATCTATCCTTGGCAGAGGGTATCTATTCTTAATCATCCTTTTGTTTAACTTCTGATAGTCAATGCACATCCTTAACGACCCATCTGGCTTCTTCACGAAAACTACGGCCTCTTCCCAAGGCGAACTGCTTGGTCTGCTAAAATTCCTTCCCTTCAGATCCACTAGCTGCATCTTCAATTCTTTCATCTCTGTCGCTATCATCCTGCTAGGTGGTCCACTGATAGGTTCATCTTTCGGTACAAGATCTATCCAAAAATCAACAGTTCGTTTCGGTGGTAGTCCTATGATTGGCTTAAATACATCTGCAAATTCCCTTGCCACTCGAACCTGATTGATCTCTTCTCCAACCCCTATGGCACTTGCCAAAGCACAAACACTCTTCTGGAATTCTCCATTGAGAAGATGATTCGATTATGACTATCTGGATGTCTCAATGATATTACCCTATCTTGGAAAAATTCCTAGCCTCATACTTACCCAACCAATCCATACCCAAAATGATTTCAAAATCTACAAAATTAAAAACATACAAACTGCATGCAAACTTATGACCTAACAAATCAAGTTCTAACTGGTCACATCTCATCCCTAGAGTTGCATACCCTCCTATTGGATTCGCAATCCTTAAGGAAGTACAAGGTATTTGGGTTTTATACATAACCTATCAACCAAATACTATGATATAAATGAATGTAATGCACCGATATCAAATAGTACCCTAACAGTATACTTTAAATCAAAAGCATACCTTCCATCACAGTTTTCCCTTTCTCTGCTGTAGTAGGCCTTGAAGAAGATGGTGGTCCAATAGCAAAAACCTTCCCTTTGTCCGCCGTGACTGGCTTTGGACACTAGTTCTTGTAATGTCCAATTTGGTCGAAGTTGAAGCATTTCACATTCTTCTTTGCAGTAGACTTCTTCCCTTTGCCTGTCCGGCACTCATGAGCATAATGGCCCTTCTTATCACACTTATAACACATCAAATTAGCCTTTGCCTTCTTGGTAGACTCCCCTTTCTGGGTTCCTTTCTTCTTGAAAAAAATTCCTTTTCTTTCCTTGAAGAGCCTGGGAGTCAACTGGCTTCTCCCTAGCTGAAACGACAAGCATCTTCTCATGGCGGATGGCCATCTCTACCACCACATGACAAGGCACTATGACATGATTCATAATCGTTCTTCCTAGCTCTGGACTCAATCCTCGAATGAATCTCTCATTCCTTCTGACATTAGTGTCAACCAAAGCATAACCATATTGAGACAGCTCATCAAACTTAGCATCATACTCGATCACTGACATATCTCCCTGAATAAGATCCATAAACTTCCTCATCAATGCCGACTTGGCAACCTCAGATAAGAACCTCTGCTCAAACCTTCTTCTAAAATCAGCCCATGTCAGCTCTTCCACTGGAACTCCGGCAGTCACACTGTACCATTAGTGAAGTGCTAACCCTTGTAACTGTCTAGAGGCTAGCCTTGTCATTTCTCCATCATCCAAGCCTAAATCAGTAAAGATCCTCTCATGGTTCAAAAGCCAATTCTCAACTTCAACAACATCCTCCGTTCTAAAAAAGGCTTTCCACCCAGACTGGTGTAATCCCTCCTCAGCCTAGCATAATTATATCCAACTGGAACTACAGGATGAACTCCACCAACATTACCAGCAGCTCCTGCTTGCAAAAGATTAGCCCACAACTGATACACCACCCCCACATCTACTGGAAGATTTCCAGCACCTACATTGGCTTCATCGTTTTGGTTAGCATTAGCCTGTCGACCTTGGTTTCTCCGGATATTAGATCGAGCATTTCCATTGGTTGTCGTGCTTCCTCCACCAAGATTTCCACTTTCGTTTCCTGCTTTCATATCATCTTTCTCGTAAATTTGAATATGAGCCTTAGTAAGATACAGAAGAGTGGTCTAAGAGAGAGGGGAATACGTACTTAGATATATACCGATATATCAAATACAAGGATGTTACTATCGCATTAACCCAAACCCCGATCATATTTTCAAATTCTTTGGATTATGTTTCAAAAAGCTTTTAGGTTTTAATATTGCTTTTAATGTTTCATAAACCTATGCTCTGATACCAACTTGTAACATCCCCCTACTTGAAGGCCTAAAACTAACGGCCATGGATGCTGCAATCATTC
This sequence comes from Allium cepa, assembly GCA_030765085.1. Taxonomy (NCBI): domain Eukaryota; kingdom Viridiplantae; phylum Streptophyta; class Magnoliopsida; order Asparagales; family Amaryllidaceae; genus Allium; species Allium cepa. Next base: position 272,435,732 of record CM060928.1, read on the forward strand.
ATAATTATTAATCTTCGGTGATCAAATACGGCGGTGCTAGATTCATTGATACATAGATCACAAAAATATACAAAAAATTTAACAATTAAAAACACCATTCCACATTCCATTCAAAGCTTTTCATGTTCATTACATAATCCCAAAACGTTAACCACATTTAGCAAAATATAATTATTACACATACGCTAAGAGCGATATATGAAGATGTCCCCTTGGTTGGTCAGAGTATATAATAAGGCTAGTAAATCTGCCTCTACATCCAAATACACAGCGGAAAATGATAACTCTAAATAACTAATGGCCCCTTGCACGCCTCAGGAAGCTTTATTCATCTAAGAAGAGAACCTGAAAACCTTAAATCTCAGTCTACTCAAAATCAGTTGAGTACCTGAGAGTTTAATGGGAAAATAAAAACTTCGAGTCAGACATAAAGCCTGGTATAAATTATAATCTAACATCTCTATTCTTTTGGATATCTAGTTAGACCACGCTGCTTAGCGGAACGGGTTTTCCCCTCACTAGTATCCTAAAACCTTCATAAAACCATATACTGTGCTTCTGCATCCATAATGGTTAAAACATATATTTCAAAATATTTTGATGATATGCATATATAAAAGCATTTAGGATTTCCCATCTCTAGTTTAAATTGGCGCTCTGTCATAATTATAGTTTCTAGGGTCACCATTAACCTATTAGTTTTCATAGGTTTACTAAAAACCTTTTTCATTGTACATGGACGCTCTGTCCTATTTCATAGTTTTCATGGGATCACTAAGAACCTATAAGCCCCTGTCGATTAACTTAATTAATTCATGAGTCCTCCTGAACCTATTAGTCATTTCAACATCTAATCCACTTATCCTAGTTTCCATGGGTTGACTAGGAACCTATGGATTTATCCAATAACCCACTTTTCATGGACTGACTAGGAACCCGCTGATGCTTCCATTAACTTCTTTCTTATCCTAGTTTTCATAGGTTGACTAGGAACATACTAAATGATGTCAATTCTTAATCTGGGTATAGTTTTCATGGGTTCACTACAAACCAATTAGCCACTGCTAACCTACCTTAATATATAGTTTTCATGGGTTTACTATGAACCTATCTCCCGGACAACCTTAAGGTTTAGGCGTCCTATATTTTGGTCTCCCTGACTCGTTGGATGCAATTCTACTCATTTAGGAGTTTAATCCATTTATATTCACTAATGGGTTAACCTACCTGGTTCCTCTACCCCTTTATCCCCAAAATACAGTTATGGGTTCTTTATCAAGTGAATATATTCATATTTGAAGAAGTAAACAAAACAATTTAACAATACCACTCCTATTATTTAAGGTCCTTGAATTACATTTCATATAAAAAATAGTTAATCCCTTTAACCTATATTTTTATCAAGGCAATACTTCTTCAAATTTACATACTTAAAGTCCTTTCAAAACTCCCTTTTTTGACCATAGGTTTTTCCTTTAAAATTTGAGTTTGGGTTTTAAAACCTTTCGAAACCTTGCTCCCGACCTCATAGGATAATCTCCTTCGAAAGCATAAAAATCTATAATTAATAGCTAGGCTCCTGCCTTTCGAATACTTTAAAACATCTCTTTTGAAACCTTTCGACCCTGTTAAAGTATTATCATATAAGTATAGAAGCATAGCTTCGAAACAATTTGAAAGTACCCTTTCGAAATCAATTAAGGTTACCCTTCGAACCATCGAAAGTCCCCCTTTTCGAAAGCATTAGGTTTATACTTAAAACACCATTTTGGGACAAAGTGAACATAAGCAAAAACATCTCTTTTGAAACCATTCTTTAATTCAAAATGTGTTGGGGAAGTTTGATGGTGTCGAAATCATCCTTTCGAAAGCATTAAAACATCTGGGTAAAATTCTTTGAAGGTTGGCTTCGAAACCCCTTTTGAAAGCATTACCTTCGAAACCCCTAATCCCTTTTGAAAGCATTGGGAAGTGGCTTGTATTTATAAAAACATTGAACCTTTTGACAACATTGATGTCTTCAATGCTATTGGAAGGTCATCAATCTGCAGAAGGGTTTCAACTTGGTCGAAACTACCCCTTCTAGAAGCTTTAAACAAAATATAAGTAACTCCTTTGGAAGCTACTTCTTTAAAACATAGGTAGTAGCTCTCTTTTGAAAGACTTTTTTAAAAATACCTTTCACAACAATAGGTTTTGACTATGCGGAAACCCCTTTATGAACAAACAGGCATTTTTCTTTCAAAACCAAGTGAAACAAAGGAACCAACCCATTCGAAAGCTGCCTTTTGACACCTTACCTTCTACCTTTCTCCAATCCACTACGTATCACCAAAATGATACCATGTGTATTGGTTTACTGGTATCGACCTAGAAGGTTTCGACTAGGTTGGAGGCGAAAGGTCTTAGTTGAAAGGACCTTCTAAAGAAGGCAAAACCCATTATTTGAGCAAAATGCCGTGTTTACCAAATAAAGTAAATTTTTTATAATAAACTTGCCTACTTGCAAACATTTGATTGGCTAACATAAACTTTTAAATAATTTGGATAATACTTGCCTCATTTTCTCAGATCTAAAAACATGATAACTTTTAATAGTTAAGCCCTTCCTATTAACAAAACAATTAAATCATTTAGGTCTTGCTTTCAAAATGATTATTTTAACTTCTATACTAAATCACTTAGTAAAAATCCCTCAAAATTCCAGAATTTCATTTTAACCATGTTATCTAACATACCAAAATTTCAGACCCAAATTCTTAATATATTTTCCAAAATAAATTTATAACCCCAAATAACCATATTTTCCTTCAAAAATTCATAAATAATTCTCCACTGCTTGGAAAATTGTAAAAATTGAAACTCAACTCCAAATTAATATTTTCCTAACATAAAATTTTCCTATGGCACTTAAAAATTATTTGATCTCAGTTTTACCCTAAAACAATGCATATCTCCTTTAAACTTCCTTGTTTAAACCATATAAATTATAAAACCAGCATATAATCATTCAATATATCATAAAAATGAATTTATATCTCAAATCTGAAATCGTATGATTATAAAACCAAAATAGAGATGTACTGATTACTATTCACCTTAATCGATAAGAAAATTGAAGATTGATTCCATCTAGCTTGAAATCCTAAGGTTTACTTTGATTTTCTCTTCTTTTCTTTCTTCCCAGTGGTCGGACTTACTCTTCTTCCTATGGTTATAATTTTGTTTGTGATAAAATGAACGTGTATGAATAAGGGGAATTTCATAAGAGTGGGAAATATGGGCGACTATTTACCCTAATGCTTTCATGTTTAATTGCTTAATACTTAACCATTTATAAGTTCACTTTATTCAAATAAGCATGGCCACTACATATTTATTAATCAACCTCAATCTCCTTATCTACATTATTCTATTCAATTTATTCTAATTAAATCTCCTAAATAATGTTATTAAAAATTAAGGGTGTTACATTTGGCATGTATGGTGATTTAAGATGGTAACTATGAAGGCATTTATAGATGTTTCCAATTATTTGCACATATTGTATATATGTTATTACAATGTATGTTTATATAAACATTATGACTAATTCGTGACGTACATAGCTGGAATTTGTTTATTTTATATATGTCATATTTTGATATATTCCACTATGAGTTCTGAAAAATGTAGTTAGTTAGCTTAGCTCTCTGTATACTATTGTTTCAAAACAATCACCCTTTTTAGTCAATGATGCATATGATCGTGAAAGTTGGGTTGTTACAATTCACATCTCCAAATCCACTACCCCATCCACTGCCAAGTGACAACCACCAAAATCACATATTCAATTGACCACACTATAATCGACCTTTAACCCCACCCTCAACCAAAACAACTCGCCGCCAAACCTACTCCACAATAGCATCATAACTACATAAAACCTCGTTTCTTCATGTTTGATCCTCTTTCTCCACTCATTATTTTAACTGCCCACCATAATATCACCACCATCATAAACCTTTGTCAAAACCTCCTCACTTAAGCCATCACCGAGTTTGAACCTCCCCCACCCGAAACACCCAACTACGCAACTTCTTCAAATGCCGCATCGTCCCTACATGGCGAGTTTTTTTTTTGAAATCGACGGTTGCTATTAGGTTAGGATATTTTTTATTTCTAAGAGATAAACAAATTTGGCACGGGTTATCTATTTAAACAAATGGGGAGAAGGGAATAAGAAGAAACTAGATAGTCACTTAGAGCCAAAAATTTTCAGTTGGAGCCAAATTTTTCATTACTTAGAGCCTAAAAAGTTGTATATATCAAAGAATGTAATTACAATAGATAACCACTAGATGCATATGGAAGTAATAATTTGAAATATAATGTTTACAATGTTCAAATTATGAGTTTTTTTAACATCCTCGGATTTTCTAAAATCTTAAATATTCTATAAAATTTTAGATATGTCTAAAAAAAATTATTTTTTTATGAAAATTTTAAAATTTTGTATTTAAATTTCATCAATATTTTTAGTTTATTTTAGAAATTTTCAAACTTTTCGAAAAATGAAATATTAAATATGATTATCAATTATAATTATTAAATAGTAAATACTAAATAACAAATATTACTTCTTAATTATTAAGTTTACATATTAATCATTGGTTTAAAATTATTTACTAAATAGTAAATATTAAGTCTTAATTATTAGTTATTAATTAAAAATTTTTGTAATTTAATAGTAATTATTAAGAAATCAATATTAATTATTAAATATTAATTATTAATTATTAACCATTAACAATAGTTATTTAATATTATGATTAATCGTTAATTATTTAATAGTAATTGCATAAAATCAAATATTAGTTATGTTACCCGGGTTTTTAACCCAATAGGAACCAACAGGAGACAGAACAATCTTGTATTATTAGAATGGCTTAGAACTTAACCAGAAAGGCCAAGGCAAGGAGTTAAGGAGAGCCAAGCTATATTACTAAGGCCACGACTGGGATCGACTAAACCAAGAGACCGATACTTTTAGCCCAATCAACAGTTGAGCGCAAACAGCCAATAAATTGTCATCATAACTAAACAACATGCAATTAGACTATGAAAACAACGATGACACACGACCATGGAAACATCTAAAACTCCAAACTATAGAAAATATCCTAAGTACATGGATCGCCAGCAATCCATACACTATGGATCACTAGCGATTCATGCAAAGCGAAGGGTTACTGTGATGCAAGGAAGAAAAGAAGGAAGGAAGAAGGATGGTGAAAAAATGCTAAGTCTATGGGTCGCTAGCGACCCATGTTTCTCCATGAATCTTCAACGAGCTAACTAAGAAAGTAAAGGAAAAAGGAGTCAAGTCATTAACTCGCATGCGAGCCAAGACCATGTGTCGCTAGCGAACCATGGTTTTGGCTCGGGTCGCAAGCTAAAACCCCCTGGGTCGTTCCCTACCTACCTACGAGTCGTTGATAAACAAGCCCAACCTAGAAGCTCTTCGATCTCTATAAATATCATCATACCTACAACATAAGGGCGATCTTCTTTGGACTGGTTGCTGAAGCTCTGCTGGAAACATTCTTCACTCTCTAGCTTCCTTACAACTGTCTCCAAAGGAATTCACTGTGATTATCCAGTGGATTCCAACTCTGGGGATTCAATCTAGCCAAGGATAATAAAAAGCCTTGTAATCAAACATCTATTGTAACAGCATTCAGTCTATAGTAAAACTATAAAGTGGACATATGCTTCATTAACAATCGATACATTATAAAAATTATCCGTCTTCTTTCTTTTACTGCTCTTTTTCTATATTTGTTATCTGTGATATTGCTCTATCAGAACAGGGCTGGTGCTTTCAAACCCAAACCAGGGTGTTGGTCTATATTTTAGGTCAACATTTTGGTGCTTTCATTGAGAGCCCAACCCAGGCTTAGATCTAGCTATCTACTTTGGGTCAAATAGGTTTAGAAGTTAGATCCTCACTCTCTGCTTAGAAGGTTTGTTGTTGAGAACAGAAGAATCAACCAAGAAGGATCGAAGAAAAAGAAAGCAAACACATGCTAGGGTGATGGAGAACATCAACATGAGATAGTAGACGCGATCTTAAAGGCAAAGCTTAGAAATCACATAAGTACGTGGGTTGCTAGTGGTCCATGCACTATGGGTTGCTAGTGATCCATACCTTTTCACCAGACTTTGATAAACTCCAGAAGACAAAGTACTAAAATCAATTAATTACATGGATCTCTAGTGATCCATGTACTATGGATCGCCAACGATCCATATTATTTTGCCAGGTCACCATAAAGTCTCAAATCAATAAAGCACATGGATTGGCAGCTATCCATACTATTTTGCCAGGTCGCTATCGAGCCATAAGCTATCGATCGCCAACGATCCATAAAGTTAGTTTGGTTCGTGATGAGTTTTGCATATACCATGAACCTCGAGGGCATTCCCCTAAACCCCGATCGGGTGCCATGTTGCACCCCCGAACTCCCAAACCAAGGCGCTTCGCCCCTAGACCCTGACTCACTGACAGGCCAACGAGACCTCCGTTTGGGTCATTCGAAGGGAATATAATTGAAAGGAAGCAATGGGCGGTGCTCCAAGAATCATGGCGGAAGAAAACGTTAACACTCTACCTACTGCAAAAGCATCGTCGACAGATCCGAGCATAGGAGTGAATATCCCATGGAAAGATATAGCGAGGGCTCTCTCCGGGATCAGAAGATGACAAACAATTTGAGGAAGATAAATTGGATGAAAATGCCAACGTGTAAAACACGAGAAGAAGCTCTAAAACCCGTGTCGTAGCATAGTTCTAAGTAATGGATGATGAATTGCTACTAAGACGGTATTCCATAGAGTCTGGAGGACCAAGAAGATATGATACAGACGGAGATCAATTACAATGCCAAGCTCCTCTGATATTGTGACCACTCCCAACCGACCAGCATCCAATCCTATCAGGGAGCTCACATCGTCGAATCACGAATGGTTGTTGTCGAAAATCATTAAAGGTCATCAAAATGGTTATTGAAAACTTCACTCAAGGGTTGACTTGAAGTCGAACTTGAGTAATCGCCTATTTGACCTAAAGCAGATTCTGGAAGTCCTGACTCGAAGTCAAATTCGAGTAATCACCCATTTGACCAGGAGTAAACCTAGGAAATTCTGACCCAAAATCAAACTATGGTAAAACCAAGATTTTCTCCAAGAAAGCATATGAATGGCTCCAAGCAATGTTTGTCAACAACCAAACACTTCAATGTCTGCGACTCCAAGCAAACGGAAAATTTTCTTGGGTCAGGCTCCAAGTAAAATACCACCAATCCATCAATGCCGATCCAATCATTCAAGCCTAATAAATCATGCATATATCATTCTCAAGCATTATAAATAGCCCTAACTTGAAAATGAATCAGCCCGACAACGATTAGAGCATCTTCTTCAATCAAAACCCATTCACCGAAGCTTTTCAATATGCAGAATATCCAAAGAAGTTTATCGTGCCAACTAAACCATTTGTAGAACAGTACAACTAATTTGAAATTGCTTTTTTACGGGTATGACTAGCATACGGATAAAGCGAGGGCAACAGATGCAGTCTACTGCAAGGCCTTCAAGAGTCATTAAAGGATGAAAGAACCTGCTACCCTGGAAGAATTCTATAGGAAGGCATACTGGTTCTAAAGACTAGTAGTGGTGCAATTAGAAGAAGGTAAACTCGATAATACACCAAAGAACATACCAAATAGTGAAGGAGCTACAAGACCTCAAGGACCTTCTGCCCAAGCAAGGCTACTAAAACCCAATAGAAAAGTGCCCTAGCTAACTGACGAAATCAGACGAAATGATGATTATCAAATAGCACTCAAGCTACCTAGCAACGAAGGAATAAGGCAGCAACCTAATACAATTCCTTCTGACAGCCGACACTGGGGGCAATGCAGAGAGCATGCAAAAGAAATGCTTCGATGCCCTCGACGAGTCATGTCGATCCCTCTATTGAGAACCGACGTTGCTCTGATAGCATCGAAAAGTCTTGTCTAAAGGATCATCAAACAAACATATCTGACCCCTTAGTCTCCAAGAACCCAAAAAATAGTGTTCCCATGAGCCAAATCCTAAAATCCCTCTCAAAATCGATAAATTATAGTTCCCAGGCTGTCTGGTCACCGTACATCTAACCATAAAAAAATCCTTTGCGAATGTGAAGGTCTTACATGAACTAAAGCGTCATGAAGGCTAACTGATATATCAACGGTTATCTGATCCAAAAACCCTTCGCGAATGTGAAGGCCTTTCACGAACTAAGGCATCGTGAAGGCTAACTGGTAGATCAACGGTCATCTGATCCAAAAAACCCTTTGCGAATGTGATGGTCTTTCATAAACTAAAGCATTGTAAAGGCTAACCGGTAGATCAGCGGTTATCTGATCCAAAAAATCTTCGCAAATGTGAAGGTCTTTCACGAACTAAAGCGTCGTGAAGGTTAATCGGTAGATCAGCGGTCATCTAATCCAAAAATCCCTTCGCAAATGTGAAGGTCTTTCATAAACTAAAGTGTTCTGAAGGCTGATCAGCGGTCATCTGATCTAAAAAACCCATCGCGAATGTGAAGGTCTTTCACGAAATAAATCGCCGTGAAGGCTAACCGGTAGATCGACGATCATCTGATCCAAAAAACTCTTTGTGAATGTGAAGGTCTTTCATGAACTAAAGCATCGTGAAGGCTAACTGGTAGATCGGTGGTCATTTGATCCAAAAATACCTTCGTGGATGTGAAGGTCTTTCACGAACTAAAGCATCGTAAAGGCTAACTAGTAGATCAGCGGTTATCTGATCCAAAAATCCCTTCATGAATGTGAAAGTCTTTCACAAATTAAAGGGTCGTGAAGAGTAGATCAGCGGTCATCTAATCCAAAAAGCCCTTCACGAATGTGATTATCTTTCACGAACTAAAGTTTCGTGAAGGATAACCGGTAGATAACCGGTCATCCACTCCAAAAAACTTTCGCGGATGTGAAGGTCTTTCACGAACTAAAGCATCATGAAGGCTAACCGGTAGATCAGCGGTCATTTGATCCAAAAAAATCTTTGTGAACGTGAAGGTCTTTCACGAATCAAAGCATCATGAAGATATACTAGTAGATCAGCGGTCATCTGATTTAAAAATCCCTTCGAGAATGCGAAGAACTTTCACGAACCAAAGCGTCGTGAAGGTAACTCGATAATTAGCGGTCATTTGATCCGAAAAACCCTTCGCGAATGGAAAGGACTTTTATGAACTAAAGCACTATGAAGGCAAACCGGCAGATCGACAAAATTTATGTATGACTGGTATCCACGAAGGTGAAGTGGAAGATCAATAGTCATCTAATCAAGAGCTCCCCAAGCCAATGAAGTCACGCTCAGGGGCCACAATCGACAATTATGCTAGTCACTCTGCAAAACTAATGGAATCACTTCCAATGACCAATGAGACAAAAAACGCTAAATTCTAGAGCTTCGAAGTTGCTCAAAGAAATAAGCCAAAATTGAACTAACCTTGTGATCAGTCAGAGGCCAACTCAAATCAAGCCAAGGTTCGGCACCTAGGAGAACAACGTCCATTGGACCGAGGTCATTAAAACAAGTTATGGAAAGACCATGGATACAGTTCAAGTGCACCAATAGTCATGTAGCATAGAGAGCACCGCACACACTTGAATAGCTATAAGAAAGGCTATGACTAATCATACCACAGTTCTGTTATTCCCGGTCAAAAATTCTGGCATTTTGACAACCGCGGACTTAATGACCCAGCTAGTGCAACAAACGAAATACTAGCATAATATTTGCCCACTTCTTTCCGACTAGTATTTTACCGCTCTTGGTGACCAATTCCTATTCCTTTTAGATTGTATGCCAGTTAAAGACTCATTCTATAAAGGTAGTTTGGACCAAGATCTAAGAGTCATGCCCTGAACTCCCATAGCCTCTTTCTTAAATCCATCTTCATGCGGACAACTATAGATCTCTCCACCCTGGCAGCCTGACCTATTTGGATGTGTACATTTCTAGAAACACAGAAGGATCATCCAAGCCATGATTACCCATACAAAAACTATTTAGCTTCTTGAACTAATAAAACCATGTTCATGTAAGCAACCTGCGAGTCGACGGGGTCAAATCGACTTAAAATTATTGTCTAACTTCTTGAACCGGTCAAACTGCGCCCGAGTATGCTCTATCAACTCGCCGGATCAAAGAAGGCGAATCGACTCAAACCGCCAACTCCTCATTTCCCAAAATAGGAAACGCCAAGGAATATAAAAGCCACACATTTCATAAGGCGTGCCAATGTATATGCTCCTCATGTTCCCCAAAGATAGGCAACACCGAGGAGTACCAAAAGCCGCACATTTCATAAGCCGCACCAAAACATATGTTCCTCATGTTACCCGAAGATAGGCAATATCGAGGAGTACCAAAAGCCGCGTATTTCATAAGTCACACACTAACTCTCAAACAACTTAAGCTCCCCATATTGCCCGAAGATAGACAACACCAAGGAACATCACCGAAAATCATGCTCCATAAGCATAAACTCCTCACTTTTGCCTAAAGACAGGCAGTGTCGAGGAGCATCAGAATCAAATCGGCCGTCCATATCGAGCCTGAACACCGTGCGTCTCATACCTATCTCCAACCACTTCTATGATTGGGAATAATGGGCACAACTCCAAAAAACCTGGAGTGCTACAAACCAATAGAAAAGTTTCAACTGATGACACTTAATGATTAAAACCACCCTCAGTTAACCCGTGCAATGTGCACCTCTCAAACATGCATATATTGCATACTTACCATATATCACATGAAACTTGGATTACATGCTAAACTTACAAAACTTCTGAAAGAAGGAAAATCAACCTGTGACTTAGCCTAGTTTCAAGTTTAATATGAAAATTATCTAAACTATAAGTTACCAGTCATTTAAAGTAAACAGCCCTGTGAACTGGGGGCATGCACCAATACTTAAATAAAAACACTTGAAAACAACAAGTTCATAAGTTTTGTTACTCCAAGCAAAGAATTGTTACTCCAAACAAAATTTTTGACAGCAATCAAAAAATTGGATAAATGTAAACAAAACAAGCACAGGCGCAGAGAATACACATGAACAGACAAATAAAAATACAGTCAAAATGCCAATGTATTTCTTATAATTTTCTTTTATAAATGGTTAAAATGTGGGGGCCGTACCCATATAACACTAGCCAACAAAAAGAAAATACAGACTCCACGACAAAAACACTAAGTGCAAACTCTGCATTTGAACAAAATGACTCAAATAGAACCAAAGTCAGATCAGTCTCAACACAAACTCCTCAGCACTTCCTTCCACCGCTCCCCTTTCCGCCCTTTGTTTGCAGTTTCTACCTCATTTTGGCAGTGGTGTCGCTGTTGGTTATATCAGAAAACTTGTCAGTGGCAACGTCAAGAAGTTCCAAACCATTCTGGGTTGACGAGTCATATCAATCCCATGAGCCGCGCACTCCCAAAAGCCATGCATTTCGTAAGCCACGCACTCTCAAAGCCGTCGCATTTCGTAAGCCGTGCATTGCATAAGCCGTGCATCTAATAAGCTGTGCAAACACTGCTTGATGTTGCTCTGGCATCATCAATGAACCACTAATTTTTTTAAGTACCGGTGTTGTCCCGAAAACATCGGAAAACTTGTTTACTGCAGGATTAAGGGGATCAACTCCCACTACCCGAAAGAACCAACATTGCTTTGGTAGTGCCATAAAGATCACAAACCAAGAAGTTGGAAAAGAATTCTGATCTTTGACCAAAGTTAATGTACAAAATGTAAAAATTCAAGACACTCAAGTCACGAGTTCCCAAAAGATAGGAGCTGCGACGTACCTTTGACTGGGGGCATCCAGGGAGCCACCCGAACATCAAGTCTCACATCAATTGTTCAAAATAATCAGCCCTTTGGACTGTAGGGAAAATAACACGTTAACACTTGGTCAGGATAAAAGATCGCCTAACTTGCAATAAAAGGAGGAACTTAACATCGTACAGAGATAGATGATGACGGAAAGCATTTCCAGAATCAAATCATCAACGCATAGCTTCCAAAGACAGAAGCAGGTGATCGAATGAGATCTCAAACCTTCACTTGCAAAAAACCCTGAGCAGCTAAACCATTAATTCTCGAATGTTGGAACCAGCAAATAAGGTTGATATGCACAATAATGCAATTAGTCCAGCAAAATGCATATGGCCTGAAACAAGCATGGTTAGGTGTCATGGATTCAAGACAAACACTATCGAGCCCTACCAGTCCATGATCAATATAGGAATGAACGCGGTCACACCAGGAGAAATGTGATGTCTTGCTTGGATTTTCTATAAGAACCCAGAGTTTGACACCTAGAAGTGAAGGGTCCTGCCCAAAAATGAAGGGTTCCGTGGATAGTCGTCAAATCATAACAAAAACCGGTTGGAGGAAGTTCTATTTTTCGTAAATGGGAATAATTATGGAATTAGTTAAGTAATAGCCTTACATCTCCAAGGGTAATACTTGGCAGTTACAAACAAAGCAAGGCAGCAGAAACGCCTAGGACTCTCATCTTTTCAAAACATGGCATCTCCCAAATTTAAGCAACGTTGAGAAAACAACCATATTGGGTTAAAAGGAATCTACTCAACTCTACAGGATTGGACGAATGATTCAACCCTCACCAACATGACTTAAAACTACCCGATGATAGGTAGCACTAAGAAAATACTTTTACAATCCAACAATAGAAGTGCCAAATTTCGAAGGCCAAAATTAGTACCCAACTGGATTAAGAGCACACCAAATCAAGGTGGAAAATAGATACCGACCTACTAAGGGTTGAAGTTGCCTCGCCAATGTCAAGGCCTTCTTTTATCTTTTAAGTACTAGTGTTGCCCTGGCAATGTCGGGAAAATTTTCTATTTCCTAAGTACCAATGTTGCCTCGAAAATGCTAGGAAACTTTCTATATCATAAGTACCGATGTTGCCCCGACAACTCCAAGAAAGGTTCTACTTACAAAGTACCGGTGTTTCCCCAGCAATGCCAGGAAAACTTTAATCTATAGGGTTAGTGAGAATCACTCACCATAGTGAACCATCAACGCACTAAATTCTGAAGATAGAAGTTGGTTCTCGACTAAGTTCTACCCTTACTTTTGGAAAATTACTGTTGCCCGAAGATAGGCAATGACGGGGAGACATAACCTTCCTAGGTCAATCATATAGTTCAACCGAACATCATAGCCATCGACCGCTGCGTTGGAATAAAGCTACGCAGAACGGAAATCCCAGGATTGAATTGCTCGTGTGATAATTTCTAAGGATAAAACTGGTGGACAATCAAAATTCCAAAATTCAACTTAGAAAGAAATTCGAAATAGCTAAAAGATAGGTAGCCTCGAGGAAATGTTGCTTAGCACGAAGAAGCTAAGTTATCAATTCCTAAAGTCAGGAATTGGCATTTGAACAGAACTTATGTGACGACAACTATTAAGCAAAGCATGCACAACTAAGGACATGTAGGGACAATCATGGAAGATCGAAATTAAAACCACCGAGCTTCCGCAATCCTAGAATGAGATTGAGAGCCAGAATGAGGGCAATTGAATCATGTGCCCCAAACCTCTATATTTCTCAAAATCATCCACATACAAGATTTTGAAATAGCTAGTCCCCCGAGCAAGGGTAGACGCACAAATACTCGATCGAAAGAGATGTTGCAAAGTCCCAACACGAATAACTGCAAGGATGGTTAGATAATGGTTCTGCATCGCAAAAAAGAGCATTCTGGCAACATAATCACCAACTAAGGAAATGAAGGATTTAACGTTCGGAAATCAACCGTCGCTCATAGTATGGCAATGACGAGAAAGATCGATGGCCTACTCAAGGTCTAACTATATTATTTTGTTCCAAATTGCAGGAATATGCCATTATATGAAGTTTGGTGACGCTAAGAAGAAACTCCCAAAATGAAACTATCAATATATCAGCTTTCAAAAATGAAAGCAAGAGCTTGATTGAATCTTCATCCTTGCCTTTTAGCATCTCATGCTATTTGAAGATTCACAATATCTAGGAAAAATCCATAGAATTGAGTCATCCGTGTATAAGTTTACAAAGATGGAAACCAACACACGATTAGGATCTCAACATCGGACTCAGAAGAATTTACTTTAGTAAAAGATGCCAGAAATGGATCTTTCTAGCACATACCGACATTATTACAAAAATTAGATCTTGGGATCAAGCAACAAAATCCCTAATTCCCAAAAAGGGAAGCTATCGTGTCAATCGAACTGGGGCAATCAAAATTATTACTTAGAAGACCTAATCTCCTAAAATATGTTGGTTCGGTAGTCAAAGTAATCAACCCTACAGATTAAGGAATTAACACAACACTTTGTTGAAACGAACTCAATTGAGCTTAAGTAAGGATTAGCTACAACACTAGCTAGACCAAGCTACTCATTGTTCTAGACAAAGCTATGGAACAAAATATGCCGAAATGACCGCAAAAGTATTACTTACATGTATAGAATTATAGTAAAGGATTATGCTGCACATGAGCATAATAAGTGCAACAGTGAGAAAAAGCAATGCTTAAAATCGAGCAATTAAGCCAATAGTCCCCGAAGATAGAGGTTGGTGTGCATTTTATTCTGAAAAATGCAAACGAAGGACAATCGCACTCGTACAACTCCATAAGAGCAATTATGCCCTGTAATTTAATCGTGATCAATCATCCCAACATGATAGTAATACTAAGCGAAGCCTAAGTTGCAAAGGACCCAGCTTCTGGAGTAGTGGAAGTCCCTCCGCCAGACTAAAAATTGAAAGACCGAAAAGTCATTTTCAACAACAAAACTTAGGATTCCACCTTGTCAGGTATGTTTTGCTTTAAATAATATCCTTATATAATTAACGCTCGGAATCCAAGGAAAGTCGACGAATGTTGACCAATCTGGTCTTAAGCATTGACCAGGGTAAATGTAGTGTGTTATCTACATAAGAAGAGTCCAGTATCCTGAATACTGCGAACAAAAAATCTAGTGTAGATAACTTGCTTACATTTAAAAAACAATCCTTATCATCTTTTGAAATTATCTCTTCCACACTTACCCGTTGTTGATCAATGATCGATAATGGAGCTGTTGTCCGAAGCAACGTGGAAAGCTTTTCATTTCAGGATCATTGAAATACAGAAATAAAAAGAGCGATACAATTGAATGATCCACTATGTCCGATTTTGGAATAAATAGTCGCATTGGAATTTAAAAACATCGACGCTAACTTAGCCAAATTCTCGAACAGAAGAAGTTAAAGACCAAGAGCATGACTTCATTCTAGAATGGCGCATAATCTTTCGAGACAAAACGTAGCTCCACCGTTAGTCGAATTAAAAGTATATAGGATAACTCCAAACCTACATCATGCACCCATATACCGATCAAAAGCCTTGCATAAACTACAGAGCAAAGATTGCATCGTCAATACCAAGAATTGAAATTTAGATTGAATTAAAAAAAACGAGCGGCTGTCAGAAGTCTGTCAATTAAGAACAACATATTGAGGTGGACTCTGATGATTCACATTGAAAATGAAAACTCAAAAGAATTTACTTTCAGAGCACGTCTTATTTTCAATGAAGGCATACTTAGGGGGAAAATGTTATCTGGATTTTTAACCCAGCAGGACACAACATGATACAGAATAATCTCATGTTATTAGAATGGTTTAGAACTTAACCAGAAAGGCTAAGGCAAGGAGTTAACGAGAGCCAAGCTATATTACTAAGGCCACGACTGGGGATCGACTAAACCAAGAAACCAACATTCTTTCAGATCAATCAACAGCTAAGTGCAAACAGCCAGTAAATTGTTATCAAAACGGAACAACATGCAATGAGACTATGCAAACAACGAAACAAGACCATGGAAACATCCCAAACTCCAAACTCCGTAAAATATCCTAAGTACTTGGATCGCCAGCACCCCAAACCCTATGAACAGCTAACGATCCATGCAAAACGGAGGGTCGTTGTCATGCAAGTAAGAAAAGAAGGAAGGAAGAAGGATGCTGAAAAATGCTAAGTCTATGGGTCGCTAGAGACTAGTGCTTCTCCATGAATCTTCAATGTGCTAAGGAAGCAAAGGAAAAAAGAGCCAAATCACTAACTCGCGTGCAAGCCATGTCTATGGGTCGCTAGTGACCCACAGACCGTGGGTCACTAGCGACCCATGGTTTTGGCTCGGGTCACGAGCTAAAACACCCAGGGTCATTCCCTACCTACCTGCGAGTAGTTGATAAACAGACCTGGCCCAAAAGGTCTTTGATCTCTATAAATACCATCCTACCTACAACATAAGGGGGATCTTCTTCGGACTGGTTGCTGAAGCTCTGCTGGAAACATTCTTCACTCTCTATCTTCCATATAACAGTTTCCAAAGGAATTCACTCTGATTCTCCAGTGGATTCCAACTCTGGGGATTCAATCTAGCTAAGGATAATCAAAAGCCTTGTAATCAAACATATCTTGTAACAACAATCAATCTATAGTAAAACTATAAAGTGGACGTAGGCTTCATTAATAGCCGAACCACTATAAAAATTATCTATCTTCTTTCTTTTACCGTTCTTTCTATATATATTATCTATGATATTGCTCTGTCAGAACAGGGCAGGTGCTTTCAAACTTAAACCAGGGTGTTGGTCCATTTTGTCGGTCAACAAGTTATAAACAATTGAAAAATAAAATTTGAATATTTCTTCTAAATTATTAATTATTAAGTATGAATTATTAATTTTTAAATATATTTGTTACAACTTTTTAGAATAACGGTTGTTAAAATATTACACGTGAGATATTTTAAAAAAGTTGTTATAAATGAATATTTACTACTTTTTAGGAAAAACTTTATTAAAAGGCTATTTTAAAATGTTTTTTATAAATATGTCGTAAACAAAAACGTTGTAAAAATAATATTTTGCTGAAACATGTAATACACTTATGCTTATACATTTTTTATAAATGTTTATTTAATTTTCAAATTCCTTAGCAATAATTATAACTAAAATACTATTTTTGGCTATCGTTATCTTAAATGTACGTGTGTAGTTATTACTATGTCAAAATTATGATATTTTGAAAATTTGAATTTATTTAGATCTTAGGTCTACTTTGAATTTAAATTTGAGTACTAATTCAGATTGGATATTTTAATTCCAAATTTGAAAATAAAGATTTAGTTAAATTTTGTGTGATTTGTTTATAATTATACATATATATGTATATTATTATTATTTCATATATATATAAGAAATATTTTAATTCAAGCAAAAGGCATATATGTAAGTGCTAAGCATATACATGGTAGATATAAGTACCAACATCTACTTATGTATAGACTTGACCATGTACGCCTGCACATCACACATATTTATCACACCTTATACATATTAGAATATATAATGATATATTTTAGTTATCCAAATACTAATTTAATTAACGATGATTAATTAAATAAAACATGATTTTATTTAAAATAACTAGATTGGATCTAATGCATATATTAGAGTTCATATGCCTACTAAGATCTAATTAGGGAAATATTTTTGGAATTCACTCTTTTCACCATTATAGAATGGCCCGGTTCCAACACCTACTACCCTAATATATTAATATACACTTTTGTCAATTTAAGAGTTTATTTTAAAATAATTATCACAAAGTCGACTAACACTTAGTAGATTATGTTTAAATTTTCAACTAACAAATCAATTGCAATTAAAGGTGAGTAAAGATTACTAAAAATGATGATATCTCCCTCTCGATGACATATCCCTTTGAGTTGTCACCACAAATAACAGTGCATCCATCCATATATTACATATTAATTAGTATACTTTCTTATCATGTGTTTGGAACATTTGCTATCCAGAATCCAACCCTCCTTCCTTTTGTTATACTTGTGTACCTACAAAAAAAATTATATTGGTACCGTTAACCCAAAAAATGGATCAACACCCAGGAGTATTATGTGAAAGCACCAGCCCTTTTAAAATAGGGAAAAGACAATATATAACAATAATAAAACAAAAGAAATAAGAGACAGACATAGAGATGTTTATAGTGGTTCACCTATCAACTAAGCATGCGTCCACTTTATAGTTGTTTGAGAGAGAAAGAGTCACAAGTACAGGGATTAGACACGTTTAAAGTCCTAGAATTGTCTATAGTTGCTGCCTTGGTGACTATGGTGTAGAAGAAAGGGTTGAAGAATAGATGGAAATTTGACATAGTGATAGCAGAATTCAAATCCTTTTTTGGTTGCATAATTGTTCATATTTATAGGGGTAGTAGTTATATTGGATCAGAAGCCCGCTTCCAGGGAAGTCCAGAGGTTGGCCCAAGATAACATAAAAAAATATCAAGACGTCACGAGTTAGTAGTTAAACTTGGTACCAAGTCAAGCCCTTGACTTGAGGCCGAGTTTAATCCTTAGCCAACATTCGACCAAATCCTCTTGTTTTGAGTTCCTTGCTTCATTTAGACGTCCTCTATGTAATTTGGTAGGTTATCATTAAGTTTTGATTATCATTTTTCCATGACTCGAATTATCTTGTAGTTTGGAATGATACATCTTCATTTCTTATGATTGATTTTTTGGAACATTACAAAACTTCTTAAGCATGCATAGGAAGGCTCGGGGATCACTTACCAGAATATAAAGATGCTAGGGCTTCGCATTTAGACTCGGTACCGAGTCAAGGGGTTAACTCGAGACGAGTTAAGCACTTAGCTTATTTTGGGTTCCATACTTTCCTGAGCTCTTCCTATAGTCCTTCTAAGTATCTTGGCCAAGTTTCAAGTTGTTTTTTTCCCCGTTTGAATCTTCCTAGACCAATTGAAATCATCTTTGCTAAAAAGCAGGTTAACACTTGCCCTTGAAAGTACGCCTTTCAATTGTAAGGCGTGCTTTGTTCAAAAACAAGTTCCAGTAACTAGTCTTCAATAGCCGAGCTCTTTGGCTACTTCAATCGTGGTGAATTGTGCAATTCATTTAGATTCTCTTGTTAATCACAGGTCTTCCATACCCATTACAACACAAGACTCTAAACTTTTCCTAAGTGTAGTTTATACATCACAATCCTTCCAACTCTGTTTTGAGTTATTACATCACATATCAATATCATCATCTCTTCATCTGGGATTTACATCATTATCATTCTAATTTCGTTCAAAGTTATCACATCATATATCAAATCATCCAGTGTTCATCCAGGATTATCTGATATAATCTAATAAGAGGGCATTCAAATCCTTTTATCAAATCTGCATCCGTTCTAGGGTTGAATCTCTTCGGATCTTTTTTTTCATTTAATTTAACATGCGATCTTTCCGGATCATCTGTCGTTTAAGTTAAGAGAACGATCTCTCCAGATCATTTACTGTTTAAGTTGAGGGAACGATCTCTCTAGATCGTTTAGCATTCCAATCTAAGGCTTCAATATCTCCAGATCCTTTCTGCGTTTATTCGCTCTTTGGCAAAGGGACTCAATAACTAAGCAAGCCCATCCACTCACTCTCCGTTAAGAGGACTTACTTCTCGTACAAGCCTATCCACTCGCTCTTCGATAAAGGAGCTTTACACCTTAGACTCTGGTCATGTCTCTTCGGTCAAAACTTTAAGGCGATCAATATCAGTTATCACATTTAATGTTGTTTTTTCATCCCAGACATCCAACTTAGAGCGTGACAGGGGGCCAATCTAGGTTTTGTGCGCACCTCAGTGGTCTGAGATTATTTTTGTCCTAAATAGTCATCTTAGGCATCCGACTCAGAGTGTGCCAAGGGACCGTTTGGGATCTTGTACACGTGCAAACGGCCTAACTTTATTATTGTCTTTACCGCTAGATAGGAAAATAAAAATACAGGAAAAGAAACAAAACTATAGAGTACAGGATTCAGATTCGACTAATGTTCATCTCAATCATGGGATTTTCAGCCTCGGTTCAGATCCCTATTGTTCCTTGATCCATTTGCTGCAGGTGGTGGTAGCTCCGACCGCACCATTGTAGTTCAAGTCCTAAATACTATTGCAGCTAGTTGCTTCGAACCATTTCCTCTATTATATCATGAAGGTGCCGACACTCATTCGTTTCATGTCCATCTGTTCAATAAAGATGCAAAACTTTATAGATCTTTGCTTCCTATCGGTAGGTTCTTTCTTGGTGGCTTCTTGCAAGCGATTTTCCTCCTAGTGTCTGGATGTATCCTCTCCAGGGTCTCAGTCAAGTCAGCATATGAAGTGAGCTTCGGCTCCCTCCTTTGTCATTTCAGTTCCATGAAGTTGTCATTGGTTCTCCTTTTTCCTTTTTCTTTTCCGTTACCCACTCCGGACGGTCCCTTGTCATCCATAGTGTTGACTTCTGCATCCTTAGCTTCATCCTTAGCCTCAGCGTCTTCCTATCGCCGATATCTGTCATCTTCATAGTAGAATTCCGCTAAATCCATAGGTGGATCCCTTTCCAGTGCACCTTTGAAGTCTGTCATGCTCCCACTCCAGATACTACCGCCATTACGATTAATGATGGATCTTGGTTGTCCACTATAGTTGCTTCTGCATTGAATCATGTCTAATAGCTTCTTGAGGTTTCTTTGTGCCTTTATTTCATGCTTGACAAAGTCGGCACAATCTTTGGTCGCGAGACGTCAACCCTGATATGTCTTAAGAATCTTCTCACTATGTCGGTCCATTGCTTATGGACCCATTCTCTAGTGGTCTGAACCACATTACCACCAAGTCCGTTTAGTATAATGGGAAATACTACCCTATGACCTCCTTAGAAGTATCCAACACCTCCATATGTTAAATGTATCTCATCAGATGAATCGTCGGATCTGTCTTTCCATCGTGCATTTCTAGCATCGGGAGTTTGAAATCGGAAGGATTTCTCATGTTTCGGATGTTAGAAGTGAAGGGATTTCTATTCACATCCTCCTGACCATGATTAGTGGGTACTCCTCTCTCTATTCTTCTTACCACTTCAGAAATTTAGTTTTCATCATCCAATGAAGGTCTTCGTTCCAAAGCGATAATCTACCCCTTGTTCCTATATGGGAATTCTGATACATATTATGGCACGTACTCCACCGCCTGCGCTTTAGCATTCCGATCTGCTCTTTTAGTTTCATCTTGTCCTCCGTTCCTACGGGGAAGTTCTGGCACATACCCTCCCGATCATTGCTCACGCACATCCTGATTTGCATTCCTAGCTCCAGTGTTATCTATTCGAAACATTCTGTTAGAACCTTGAATTTTGATGTTTTGATTGTGACAACTATATAAGTAAATAATATATGAACTAACCATACTTGCAGGAAAAGATATTGTTTTTACTCGAGAAATAATCTAACAACTTGCAGACCAGATTCCAGATTGAAGCTTCAAGCAATATATTTAGTCTAAGGTCTGAGTTTAGTAGTAAATTCATGTTAAAATCTCTTTGAAGTTGTATATGCATGCACACGCAATTTAAATTTTTTCAAAACATTGTTTATACGCTAAATTTTTTCAAATCATAGGTTATATATTAAAGTTTTTCAAAATATTCCTTGATATGCCAAAAAATAAGCAATTCAGCTGGCTGAAAGTATTGTTCAGTCGATTGAATGTCATGCACATGCACAACTTATATTGAATATTAAAACGGCTAAAGTTGATAATTCAACTGGCTGAATTGGATTGTTTTTGTACTTTTTTCTTACTAGATTAAATTTTAATCCATTCAGCTGGTTAATTCATGCTATTCAGACAACTGAATCGGCTATATTTTGAAAAGACACTTCATTTCAGTGAATAGAAACAACTCTTGATTCAAGAGTTGCTTCCATATTCTTTCTTGGCTACCTTTCATGAACAATTGCAACTCTTAATCACTATATATAGCCATGAAATCCATTGTTTTAATCACCAATATTCATTCTAATTCTCATTCTTATATTTTGAAGTATCTAGCTATCCAAAACATTCAATACTCCGTTCTAATCACTTGTTCATTCAAGTAAACTCCATTAATGATTTAACAAACTTCCTATTTTCTTGAATTACAGATATACCATAAAGTAGTAGATTATGGAAAGGGTGTACATTATTGACTTTTCAATGGTATTCAAGAGCATACTCGGTTAGAAACAATTTTTCTATTTGTATTGGAAGTCCTATTCAGCACTCAGGCAGTTGAAGTCCTATTCTGTTTCTTAGGCGGTTGAAGTCCTGTTCGGTTGCCCAGGCGGTGTAATACCTGTTCCTCCGGGCTAAGTGAGGATCAATAGTTGAAAACCAGAAGGAGTCTGGGACTGGACTTAGAATGGGAAGTTTGGACCGGTGTAAAAATCTCTGGGGTCATTTACTTTATTATTTACTTTTATATTTATATTCTGCACTAGTAGATAGTTTAGTTAATATTTCATATTGCATGATCCTTAGTCACTTTCAAGGTCATCATGTAAATATAACACAGTTATTTGATATTTAGTTAATATAGAAAATAACACTAACACAAGTTTTATTGAAGGTCAATCCACTGCACGTGTCACGGCCCGTTTTTCCATACCATTTGAATCGACAATAGACCATACATGTCCAACTCAAATTGCACGAAAATACGGAACATGAATGTTAATAAAGAAAAATAAAAAGAACATAATCTCACACGAATGGAATAACATATAATATTGAACAAATATCTTTACAGCGGAAAACTTTTAAATACATATATCAGAGTCTAACCTAAATGCAGCTTGGACAGTATAACACCTGCCCTTATAAATGTTGACAAACAACAAAACAAATGCATTAGATGTAGCGAATAATAGAATACGTCCATACGATGATGAAGATCTCCAGCTCTCCTTTGGAAACTCCAACCGTCTTCAACTAAACCTCAAACTACTCGGATCTGACCCGAGTATTGAAAATACCTGGATTAGGCTTGATAAACCAGCGTGAGACACTCAATAGTTAAAATATATAGATCATGATGATGTTATTAAAACCTTTGAAAAGAAGGGTATCTCATAAGACCACGCCCATACATAAACACAGACGGGTTTTTACCTTATGATAACCAAAACACTTCACACCAACATACACTTGATATTATTTTTAATGACATTCTTTTAAAAACACTTTTCAAATAAACTTATTCAAATAAGGTATCAATATCTGGACTAAGTCTAAGGTAATATCCTAGACTAGGTCAACAGAATATATGATACCAAAAGGGGTAGCTAAAATGTTTGCAAGTCGTTACAGCTATTTTGGGAATACAATCAAAACCGTAAATCTCGTATTGGGATTGGATTTCCAACATGATAGGGAACTGGTGACCTTTTCACCGGTCCATGGATAACAAACATAGTTCCTACGGTGCCTTAATTGATTTTCTCAAACTAGTCACTTGGAACTATACTTGCTATACTACCACTGATAACCGGTAGTTCCCTACTTTTCTCAAGCTAACCACTTTATCAAAATGGGGCAATAAATGCCTTGAGGGACGTATCCCCCAAAAGGGCCAAACGTATTTGACACCACCATACATACTCACTTATTTCAAATTTGCGTCTGTTAGACCACATAATATCCCATCATAACCGTGGCGTGAGGCTCGCGAAGCTACGATCAATTTCTTCAAAGCCACACTTTTCATACAAAACCACGCTTTGATCATAACAAGTTCCACTTTGAATGCCACATTGTCATTCCATGTCACATGACTGTTCTCTTGAAAAGTATAACTTCCTGAGCTCATATGTCTCGGGAAAGGGTATTAAGCTAAAAGAAGTTGCCTTCTCCGCCACCAACTGATATACATTTATAGAAACCACTCAAATGTGATTTAGAATACAATTTCAGACAAAAATCCATACAAGTTCATTCTGGGACTAAACGAAACCGAAGGCACTCTCCTACTACCACTAGTAGCGAGTAGTCCTTGCAATCCGAAAAATCTCCACAACGGGGAGACCACTGCTATAAATAACTCTATAATGGGAGCGACCCAGAGCATGTTCAACGACCAGTCTTCATGCTATAAAGATCCACGGTCTTCAATAATCATCATCATCAACATGTCTTCACTTTCGAACGTATACATTAGTTCGAAGTGGTTTTCGAATAGGAATCATCCAAATCCGACTCCGGTTCCTTCGAAGCCAATCATCGTTTTAAAAGATGTTAAGTTCATACGTGGATATCAATCATCAATCAATTACTTCATCTTTTATCAAATCAAATATCTATCTTAGATATATTCTTTTCAAGTTATTCCCTTTCCTTTTCAAATGTATATAGAATCATTAAACCTCATTTATCAAATCATTTAGTTTATTTAAACTTTTCTTAAATCATAGAATAATTCCAAATCATTTTCTCTTTTACTTAGGAAAACCTTTCCAAATCATTCATTAAATCTTAATCAAAGATTTTCTTTCTTAACTTTTAATTCAGGGAAAATTTTCCCTTCTATAATATCACTTTCCAAAACATCCATTTGATTTAAAGGATTATTCACTGTCCAAAATCATGAATATAATTCCTTTAATAAACTTTCACATTTAACTTATCAAATTAAATTGATTTCAGATTTACAAAGCTTTATAAACTCCATTTATATTTTATAAACTTCCATATAAAAATTTCTTTACTAACAAATTCCATTTATATCTCACTTATAAGTCAAAATCCAATTTTAATTTAATAACTTATAGAACTCTTATTTACAAATTCATTCCTTTCAAATCTTATTATTTATAAAATCCATTATAAATTCTTTTCTAAATTTCAATTGCAAACCCATATATAAATTTGATTACAATCCCATTTAATATTTATAAAACACTTTTATAATTCCATAGCTTTTATTTATAAATGTAGGATCGATTTCACCCTAGAGGGGGGGGGGGTGAATAGGGTGATACTATTAATTATAAAAAAATATTGCGGAAGCTTATAAAATATTCAATTCAAATTTCAACACAGTTCACAGCAGAATAATAGCAACACAGATATCGCAGAGTATAAATAACAGAAACAGAACAACACAGAATTTACCCAGCTTCGGCAAAACCCTGCCTATGTGCTTCCCCCAAGGTTTCTACTAGAAATTAGTTAGTCAGACGCTTATACACCTAAACTCGCGACACCCGCTATCGACTAAACCTAACTCTACGCTGAAAACCCTGCTACAACTCAGCCACTGAGTTGCGAATTCTCAAACTACGCCACGTAGTTTGTCCCCTAGTCACACGACTAGAAATTTAAACGGTTTAAAAAGAAATTACAAATTAAAAACAATTTAAAATAAAATAACCCTATTTAAAAAATTAAGAACCCTTAAAAGAGAAAGCTCTTTTAAAAAACAAGCCGGCCACTTTTATAATTTGACCCGATCCTTTTTTTTATTTACTCTGTTCCTTTTGAGATACTGCCGGCTTCTTTGTTCAATCACAATTAGGGCTTTCGTCCTTCGATCCAAATTAGGGTTTCGTGAAGAAGCTGTCGATTGTGTCGATCAATCTGGTTGACAATTGAGTGATGATTTGTTCGTCTAATGCTTTCGGCTGCTTCTGATTGATGGAGTTCGACTTCGATTCGGTATGTGATTTTCGTTTATGCTATTCTGTTATGCTTGATTGAACTCCATAATTTTTCGTTGCCGATGATGAATTGGTTTATATAGGAGTTCGATCTCCTTGAATTGCGTTCGTCTGATTTGTTCAATATTGTGCTTTTGGCCGTTTGATTATTGCTTGGATGTTTGAGATTGATTCTGACTTCTTCAATTTACTTGAACAACACGGTGTTGATTTTGACTTGGTTCGATTCCTTTATTGCCAAGGTTTTGACTTTGAACTGTTCGATTTTCTTTGGTTTAATATTCATCTGACCTGTTCAACATATTCTTGTTATCCATGGCTTGATGATTGTTTGATCTCCTTGGTCATTACGGTTTGATTTTCATTTGACTTCGGCATTTAAACTTGACTATGTTATACTTGTACGCTTGATCGTTGTTCATCATAGTGGCTTTGCCGTATCATCATATATGTATATTCTAGCTGTTCACTGGTCTGATCTGTAGCTCTGTTCATCACGACTTGTCTTGACTTTTCCTGACTTCGACATCTTATATTCATTGCGATGTTCACTGCTGTTTTTCTGTTGCAAGTGTTCATGTATGTTTGCATCGACTTCTATCCACTGTACTTTCAGTCATGTTGAACTGTGTACATGCTTTATGTTATTCTGGTCATTCATACTTTATGTTGTACATATGAACTTGGTTTGTACACTAAGCATTGCTTCGAGTTGTATTATTGAACACTTGAATTGTTTCACTGTCCACTATTGTGTGCTGTGCTTTGTGATATGAAATGCTGGTGCATATACTACATTTGTTGCAGACCTGTATTACTTGTGTACACTGTGTCATTTATGTTTTGCTGTGACTTGAGACTGTATTGTCAATGTTGCATTGAGTCTGGACATGTCTTTGGTGCTTTGAGTTACTGCAGCTTCTTTATTCCATACATAGTGTGCTGTTTGGTTCTTTTTTGTATGTTGTCACTGCAATGTGAACTGTTGAGTTACTTGTGATAGTTTGGGCATTGCCTCCATGTATTTCATGTTCAATACTGGTGTTTGGTCTTGTTCATGCTAGCCTAGTGTCACCTGCATTGCTCATGTCTTTACCTTGTACTGTCCAGTTGTGTTCACTTGTATTTATAAGAATTTTCATCACTTGTGTACATGAGCAGTTTGAAGTTGCTATTTACACATGTACATGCTTCACTACCGTGTATTGTTTGCATTCATATTCTTGTTGGTCTTACCTGAACTGATCATTGAAGTGCATGTTACTTGTATGTGGTCTTGGTTTGGTGCAGTTGCTATGCCTTTGTGCATTTCACTGTGTTCATGCACTTGAACTACTCTCTGGCCTAGCTCGTGCACATATGATTCTTTGAGCTGGCTTTATTGTTATTTGTTTCTATGACTTGAATGCGATCAGTGGTGGTCTCTGGTCTGTTGGCACTGTTGTATTATGATTTGTACATTGAGTTGAATCCAGCTTAAACGCTCGGGTTTGACCTTGTGCTCGTGTCGAGATTTTATTTATATTGCACCTGAGTTGAACCCGTCCGTTTATTTTGGGTTTGACCTTGTGCTCACCTGTCCCTGTAAATCAATCAAGTGTATATTTTGATGTGCACGACCTTGTGGCATATACAGTGATACACTATGTATGTCACAAGCTATTCGTGTATGATGAATTCAAATTTAAATGATGACGAACAACCCAAATAACTGAGGCAAATATTATTTTCAACATTCACGTTTTATTTTATACTGCAAAATATTTCCTTTTCAATTTTACCGCGTCAATATTTATTTTTGCAGATTGCTCAGATGCTGGATTCAACTTGAAGTGAAGTTGAAGATAAAATATGAGTGTGAGTGATATGTAGTGAGGTCAACTGTAAATGTAAAATTGTGATGTAATTGAATTTGTATCAAAGTTGTATAGTGTATAGTGTATAGTGAGAGCTTGAATTTGTACTATTCAAAATTGTAATAAATATTTGTTTGAATAAAATTTCTGTATGAATTCAAATTCTGTGTTATTTAGTTTTATTCAGCAAATATTTATTTAATCTGTGAAAAATGAAATAGTACATTACCAAATACATTTACACGAATATATATGTATATGTTTAGTATCATCAAACAAAAATCATATAATCGCATATTCAACAATAAAATATCAATTTTATAAATCTTATATATAGACCATTCATAATAAATTCAAAGAA
This sequence comes from Allium cepa, assembly GCA_030765085.1. Taxonomy (NCBI): domain Eukaryota; kingdom Viridiplantae; phylum Streptophyta; class Magnoliopsida; order Asparagales; family Amaryllidaceae; genus Allium; species Allium cepa. The sequence goes on from CM060928.1 coordinate 272,463,686, forward strand.
TTTATTTCTTTTCTTTTATCATAGAAAAACTTAATTATGATCTTTTAGAGCATCCGGGCTTTCCTTTCGATATGTTCCACCTCTTGCCTAAGAAGAGAAATTATAGGCCAGGTAAATTCAGGGCACTGGTTGCTCCATCCCCAACCTTAGTTAAACATCTTGTTTACCTTCCCAAATCTCACAGACAGGAAAAATGTACTAGTCGTTTCCGCATACTTAGTTATTAATCTTCATTTTAGAAATGATTTATTAAACTTTCAAATAATCATTTAAAACACTTAATTATTCTTTTAAAAACATTCATAACTGATTCTAGAAAATATCGTTACGTTTAAACTCATATCCAAAATGCTATAGAATTCGCAGCATAAAAGTGCTGCGGAAAGTGCTATATAAGCTTATTTGATTTAAACTACTTTTTAATGTTTGAAAATTCATATTTTCCATTCCAAATCGATTTTAAACCATTTTAATATATTTATCAAATTTATTTCATATTTTTAAATCATTTAAAAATATCGTTCATAAAGAAAACCCGTTTTGAATTCCGAACTGCAAAACCGCGATGTTTTTAGAAAATTGTTTTGGACATATTTCAAAATCTACTTAATGAAATCTTGATTTTATTTCTTCCTTGGAAAACTATGGATATAATAGACCGGAAAATTCTTATCTCGAAGGATTCCGAGCTATATTTCACTTTGTACACACATTTAACTTTTATGGCGCGAAATCGCAAACGTTACGCGACGCACATAGTTTTGACTTGTTTTTCAATTTCTTTTCAAACTTCTTGGAAACACATTTAAATGTTTATAAAACGTTTCTAAATCATTTTAAACAACATTTCCATCATTTAAAATTCATTTTTCATTTCATTTCATATTATAATATTATATTAGTATTATGTCATTTTCAATCTTTTTAGATATTTTGAAATCATTAAGAGGCTAAATAATTTCCATACACACATTTTTATGGATTTAATTCTCATTTAATTAACTATGGTTAATTACTAATCATCTCTCTTATCATTTATCAAACAAGTTATCAACCAAATAAACAATCACATAATCAACCAATTTGCAACCAATTTATCAAACATTCATTCAACATATTTAAACTTTCAAATCATTATACTTGAAATAAGTTATGGGTTTATTAGTAAATAAGAGTACTCACGATTAGTTCCACTCCACCAATCTTTTGTGTAGATTCCCAAATCAATTCCGGCAGCACTTCCTTCTTCTTTTCTCGCTCCGAAGCTTCCCGATCTCCTTCCTTCTTCTTGATGTGCTTGGCCTAGCTATGGGGAGGTGGTTGGCTAGAGTTTTGAGGTGGAAGAGGGTAGCCGTGGGTAGGAAGGAGGAAGAGAGGGGTTTCAAAGTGGAATACTTGATTTTCTCTTTACTTTTTCATTTTTCTAATATTTTTATTTTATTTTCCTAAGGCATGGAAGCCATTAGAGAAGCTTTTAGAAAGCTTGAGAAAGGAAGAAGAAGATGTAAAAATGTGTAAAAGAAGGTGGAAGGATGGTGGTTTATTTATAGTTGAAGTTTGCTACACAAATTACCTTATTACCCTTAACCAAAAAGACCAAAATACCCTCCATATCAAATCAATTTCTGTCTCCTTTAAGTACACTAAAACTCTCTTTCCAATGCATGATTTTGATTTGCTATTAATGTTGAAATGAAGTGTATTAATGTGGAATTGATGTATTGATTAGATTTTGTACTTATGACATGATTTCTTCTCTTTTTCTTACACTTTTACAAATGTTAAAATAACATTTGCTCTTTTCCATGTAAATTAGTAATATCTCATTAATGAGACAAGATGTAAAGTAATGATGTTGTTTATAAAGATTTAAAATAAAATTTAATTAGTCAAATCATGTCTTTTCACCTTTTATACTCTTTTATGTAAACTTTTCAAAAGTAAACTCTTTTTGTCTTTAGTGCTAATGTAAAGTGTTTAAAAAGTTTGTAAAGTTGTATTTATGCATTTGTGTGTGTAAGAAAATGTATCAAGTTGCAACAACTTGACGACAACTTGTTTGGTTGAAAACGGTGTTTTTGTCGACAAATTTTACAGTCAAAATTTAACCTTTTTGTTAAGCTATATATTGAAGTAAACCAAACTTTAAAATGATTTTTTTAATTTTTTAAATAAATTAAAACATGTCTCTTTATATTTCAAAATCATATTTAATAAATATCAAAATCTCTAATTTTACGGTGTATGTAAAACTGACAAAATGCGACAAAATTTGGTTATTTTTGTAAAACGATTATTAACATATTTTTAAATATATAAATATACTTTTATTATCTTTATTAGATGTTTTCAATAAGATTTATCTTTTTAAATAAATATTTAAACCTACTTATTTAAGCATTTATTTATTTTTAACAAAACTTAACTTTTGTTGATTTGTTCTAAAATACAAATTTATACTTTTTAAATTATCAACTATAAGAATAAATAATTCTCTATTATTATCTGTTATATTTAACCTATTTATTTAAGTTTTAAACCTTTTTAAATTTAAAACAAACGAGATCTCTCATTTTCGATGTAGCGAAATTACGGGTCGTTACATTCTCCCATACTTAAAAGAATTTCGTCCTCGAAACTACCCAAACAAAAGTTTGCCTGAAACATTTATCTTTAAACTTAATTCCATATAATATACACAGATCATCCGTATGAAATATCATATACGATCTCCAATTCGAATCTTAATTTCCGAACTAGTATCGATCTCCCGATCCTCTAGTGTGGACTTTAATAAGGCTATTTGCTTAGAAACCTTTGCTTTCCTTGCATTGTGCTCAACTATGATAGAAAAATCAAGTACCCAACCAAAAACCCTCATCAATGTTCGTCGTCAAGAATCGAGTGATAAATCCTTTTTCGGATTGGTGCAAACACCTCAAATTTCCGAACTCGGATATTAGATCAATATTTGTGCGACGAAATATATAATATATGTATTTATTACCTCTCAAAAAAAACTTTCATAAAAACTTTATCTTAAGTTTAAACGTTTTATAAAGGTACTTCTTTATATAATCCCTTTAATTATTTATTTCTAAATATTTTTATCAAAGGAAAATATTCTAAAGAAACCATTTTTTACTCAAAAGATAATTTATATTTAAAAATATTTTATGAAACCATTTCATAAATTTCCAAGTAACTAATTTTTCAAAACCATCTTTTAGTATAATATATTTCTTTCTAATATTCCTTTGAACTTTTTATTTCTAAATATCTTATTATATTTGATCGGATATAAGATTGAAGAAGTGCATATAGAGGATAATCAAAAGGAAGTTCATTAATTAACATCATATTCATACATCCATTTCTAACCTTAACTGGCATTACAAAGTTTCAGAGATAACTTTCCTAGGAAATACAACCCATCACATACCACCGTTATATAAATACTTAGACTACTATGTACTATTCTTGAATTCCTTTTGAGGTAGACAGTGCTTTATCTTTGGGGCTTAAGTTAACCACTTTCATTCTTGGACAGTCCTTCATTAAGTGTTTCCCTTGAAAGCACCAAATACAAGTTCGTTGGGGGCAATCTTTGACCTCATGTCTTAGGTTCTTGCATCGGTAGCACCCCATTTTCTTCTTTTTAATTCTTGGTTTCTTCTTTGTTTTAGGACATTTATGTAGAAAATGTCCATTCTCTTTACACTTGAAACAGACTATATTATCCCGATTAGAATTTTTATTTTCCCTCATTTGCTTCTTACTTCTCTTTGTTTCACTCATAACTACAAATGTCCTTTCTTACCGCAATAATAACAGTCAATGTCAGCAAAGGGTCCTAGTTTTGCTTTTTCTTCTGCTTCTTTCTGTGTACTTGCTCTTCGAGCTTGCTTTGGAGTCATCCAAAACTCATGACTTGACATATAATAAGCCATTCTTCCCCTAAGTGATATTCTAAGATTAGAATTATTTATACCATTTCCATTTCATTTTATTCAAACATCTTCTATCCAAATACTTAATTCAACTTTTTTTTGGATTTGAACTTGACTTCATCCTCCAATGATAAGAAGAATAATTTACCAAGTGGTTAATACCGGTTGCCCAAGCCAACATATGATTGGTACTTAGAAGATTATTTTAATCATCACTAGACGGATCAAGACCTTATCCATGGGACTTACCTAAGGGAATGTATCTTATAAATTTTCCTAACCACACAAAATTTTATATCTTTTGAAAGACATTCCTTTATATGCAAAATATAATCTTTTCAAAACAATGTGTCGATATGCCTTGTTAAGAGTTTAGAAATACCTATCGATATAGTTGTACTTCCCATATCGACCAGAATTTATAAACCGCTCAACCGATAAATCAACACAAAACATTTTTATATCCAATAACAAATACGCACTCATATATATATATATAATACACTTAAACTCATTCTATGGTGTTACTAACCCTATCTCTAATGTGTCACTCATCCTAGGGTATTACTAACCCTATCTCTGATGAGACTTACCGCAACAAAGCCTAGGTGTTCACTCAACCTAAGCTCTGATACCAAATGTCACGAACGGGTTTATTCGAACTCGCCTCGGTAGGCTTTTCAACCATCCCTCTAGCCTTCTGCTTTTTAACATGGGGGCACTCCTGTTTTTCAACATGGAGGTGACAACATGTAGTACCTCGGATCTGCTTTTACGGCAAGCCTCTCGACTATCAACCAACCCTTTCACACTAGGGACATGTGGGGGTAATAGTCTAAGCTCGTCACTATTCACAAAGAGAGAACCCCCTATCATGTTGAACATAATCAAACAAATCCTATACCAGTTCCTTAGAAGCCAATCATCGCTATAAAAGATGTTAATTTCATACGTGGATATCAATCATCAATCAATTACTTCATCTTTTATCAAATCAAATATCTTTCTTAAATATATTCTTTTCAAGTTATTCCATTTCCTTTTCAAATGTATATGGAATCTTTCTTAAATATCACTTTCCAAAACATCCATTTGATTTAAAGGATGATTCACTGTCCAAAATCACGAATATAATTCCTTTAATAAACTTTCACATTTAACTTATCAAATTAAATTGATTTCAGATTTACAAAGCTTTTTAAATTCCATTTATATATTATAAACGTCCATATAAAAATTTCTTTACTAACAAATTCCATTTATATCTCACTTATAAGTCAAAATCCAATTATAATTTAATTACTTATAAAACTTTTATTTACAAATTCATTCCTTTTAAATCTTATTATTTATAAAACACATTATAAATTCTTTTCTAAATTTCAATTGCAAACCCATATATAAATTTGATTAAAATCCCATTTAATATTTATAAAACACTTTTATAATTCCATAACTTTTATTTATAAAATATCAATTTTATAAATCTTATATATAGACCATTCATAATAAATTCAAAGAACTTGTTTCTTTTTTTTTATCTTAGAAAAACTTAATATGATCTTTTAGAGCATCCGGGCTTTCCTTTCAATATGTTCCACCCCTTGCCTAAGAGGAGAAAATATATGCCAGGTAAGTTTAGGGCACTGGTTGCTCCATTCCTAACCTTAGTTAAACACCTTGTTTACCTTCCCAGATCTCACAGGCAGGAAAAATGTACTAGTCGTTTCCGCATACTTAGTTATTAACCTTCATTTTAGAAATGATTTATTAAACTTTCAAATAATCATTTAAAACACTTAATTATTCTTTTAAAAACATTCATAACTAATTCTAGAAAATATCGTTACGTTTAAACTCATATTCAAAATGCTATAGAATTCGCAGCATAAAAGTGCTGCGTAAAGTGCTATATAAGCTTATTTGATTTAAACAACTTTTTAATATTTGAAAATTCATATTTTCCATTCCAAATCTCTTTTAAACCATTTTAATATATTTATCAAATTTATTTCATATTTTTAAATCATTTAAAAATATCATTTATAAAGAAATTCCATTTTGGATTCCGAACTGCAAAACCGCGATGTTTTTAGAAAATTGTTTTGGACATATTTCAAAATCTACTTAATGAAATCTTGATTTTATTTCTCCGTTGGAAAACTATGGATATAATAGACCGGGAAATTCTTATCTCGAAAAATTCCAAGCTATATTTCACTTTGTACACACATTTAACTTTTATGGCGCGAAATCGCGAACTACAGTTACGCGACGCGCATAGTTTTGACTTGTTTTTCAATTTCTTTTTAAACTTCTTGGAAACACATTTAAATGTTTATAAGGCGTTTCTAAATCATTTTAAACTTATTTTAAACAACATTTCCATCATTTCAAATTCATTTTTCATTTCATTTCATATTATAATATTATATTATTATAATATCATTTTCAATCTTTTTAGATATTTTGAAATCATTAAGAGGCTAAATAATTTTCATACACACATTTGTATGGATCAATTAACTATGGTTTATTAATAATCATTTCTCTTATCATTTATCAAACAAATTATCAACCAAATAAGTAATCACATAATCAATCAATTTGCAACCAATTTATCAAATACTCATTCAACATATTTAAACTTTCAAATCATTATACTTGAAATAAGTTATGGATTTATTAGTAAATAAGAGTACTCACGATTAGTTCCACTCCACCAATCTTTTGTGTAGATTCCCGAATCGATTCCAGCAGCACTTCCTTCTCTTTTTCTTGCTCCGAAGCTTCCCGATCTTTTTCCTTCTTCTTGATGTGCTCGTCCTAGGCTAGGGGAGGTGGTTGGTTCGGGTTTTGCGGTGGAAGAGGGTGGCCGTGGGTAGAAAGGAGGAAGAGAGGGGTTTTGAAGTGGAATACTTGATTTTCTCTTTACTTTTTTTATTTTTCTAATATTTTTATTTTATTTTCCTAAGGCATGGAAGCCATTAGAGAAGCTTTTAGAAAGCATGAGAAAGGAAGAAGAAGATGTAAAAATGTGTAAAAGAAGGTGGAAGGATGGTGGTTTATTTATAGTTGAAGTTTTCTACACAAAATACCTTATTACCCTTAACCAAAAAGACCAAAATACCCTCCATATCAAATCAATTTTTATCTCCTTTAAGTACGCTAAAAAACTCTTTTCAATGCGTGATTTTGATTTGTAATTAATGTTGAAATGATGTGTATTAATGTGGAATTGATGTATTGATTAAATTTTGTACTTATGACATGATTTCTTCTCTTTTTCTTACACTTTTACAAATGTTAAAATAACATTTGCTGTTTTTCCATGTAAATTAGTAATATCTCATTAATGAGACAAGATGTAAAGTAATGATGTTGTTTATAAAGATTTAATATAAAATTTAATTAGTCAAATAATGTCTTTTCACCTTTTATACTCTTTTCTGTAAACTTTCCAAAAGTAAACTCTTGTTGTCTTTAGTGCTAAATGTAAAGTGTTTAAAAAGTTTGTAAAGTTTTATTTATGCATTTGTATATGTTAGAAAATGTATCAAGTTGCAATAACTTGATGACAACTTGTTTTAGTTGAAAATGATGTTTTTGTCGACAAATTTTACAATTGACGTTTTTGTTAAGCTATATATTGAAGTAAACCAAACTTTAAAATGATTTTTTACTTCTTTAAATAAATTAAAACATGTCTCTTTATATTTCCAAATTATATTTAATAAATATCAAAATCTTTAATTTTACGGTGTATGTAAAACTGACAAAATGCGACAAAATTTGGTTATTTTTGTAAAACGATTATTAACATATTTTTAAATATACAAATATACTTTTATTATCTTTATTAGATGTTTTCAGTAAGATTTATCATTTTAATAAATATATAAACCTATTTATTTAAGCATTTATTTATTTTTAACAGAACTTAACTTTTGTTAATTTGTTCTAAAATACAAATTTATACTTTTTAAATTATCAACTATAAAAATAAATAATTTCTCTATTATTATCTATTATATTTAACTTATTTATTTAAGTTTTAAACCTTTTTAAATTTAAAACAAACGAGATCTCTCATTTTCGAAGTAGTGAAATTACGGGTCGTTACAGCACGATCGCCGCTATTTAACGGTTTGAATTACAATTACTAGTCAACTCACAATAGAAGTTATATGCAAGCAAATGGATATGATACTTGGAATATCACTCAGAATGATTACACTTTAACTACTACACCATATGCATAATGGCTAACACACAAAAATTAAATGCTACTACTAATGCTAAAGCCATGAATATGTTGTTTTGTTTATTAGACAAAAATGAGTTTAATAGAGTTAGTATGTGTAATTTGGCATATGAAATTTGGCTACTCTTAAAGTTGCACATGAAGGTACTATGAAAGTTAAACAAAGCAAGATTTCTATGCTTAAGAACCAGTTCTAGAATTTTAGAATGAAACATGCTGAGACTGTAAATGAAATGTATTCTAGATTTCAAGACATATATCACTCGCTATTGGCACTAGAAGAAAAATAAACCGATTTTGATATCATTTCAAAAATTCTCAACTCTTTAACGGATGAATGATAATGGAAAGTCTTAGAAATTAAAGAAGCTAATGACATATCAACCATAAACCAGAGGAGTTGATAGGAAATCTAATGTCATATGAAGTAAATTTGCAGGAAAAACAAGATCAAGCCCAAGATAGAAAGAATATAGCATTCCAAGCTTAACAAGAAGATTTGGATTCATATGAAGGTGACATGGCACTTATAGCATATAATTTCAAAAAAAAATTGAAACTTTGAAAGAACTGGAAATTTGGATACAGAGAGACAACACCAACAAACCACCAGCTTCAAATCTCGAATGTTATGAATGCCACAAAAAAGGTCACATAAAAAAGGACCGTCCTGATCGAAAGAAAGACAGGTTCAAGAACAAAAGGGACAAATTTAAGAAGAAGGAAGCATTCTTTGTTGCATGGGGTGATTCAAAATTGTCTTCCTCATCAGACAGTGATACTGACGGTGACACCAAACAAGCCAATATGTGCTTCGTGGCTTCATTTGATGATGTGAGTGATCTAACCTTTGATGATTTAATTGATATAAACGTAGAGATGTTGGATAAACTAAACGATGTTAAAAGAAAATATAAAGATGCTTTAGAAAACTAAACATAGTGAAATAGAAGTTGATATGCTAAGAGATTAAAAGAAAATCTTAGAAGAAGAACTTGTCAAAACACAAGAATCTTTATCTAATGTATCTTCTTAACTCATGATGTTATCAAATGGATTTGAAGTTCAAAAAGAAAAGAATATGACATTAGCTGTAGAAAATCACGATTTAAAATTTAGTGTCAAAATTCTTGAATCAAACAATACTAGTCTCGATATCGAGTTAGAAAATATTACTAAAATTGTTTCTAACTTTAATAAAGGCAGAGAAAATATTTCTAAAATTATTAATAATTCTAAAACTTTTTTCAACAAGAAAGGTTTAAGATATACAAATTCCTCAAAATCTAGTTCAAAGAAAAAAATTTCACTAAGTACAATATATATAAAAAAATTGTAAAAGCAAAAGCAAAACCAAAACCAAAGGTTTTCACTCATAAGGAGGACATTTGCAACACAAATACTATAAAGATTTGGGTGCCAAAATCTAACAATAATTCGATTAGAAATAAGTATATTAAGTCTTTTATAAATTCAGTTCATAAAAATGAAAATTTTACTTATAAAGGGAATTATAAACCCTCTTGGGCTTGGTTTCCTAAGATCTAACTCTTAGGACTCTAATAAAAAGTGGGTACCAACGTTATCTTTATATATTTTTAGGTACCAACTAAAAAACGAGTAAAATGGATACTTGGTAGTGGTTGCTCAAAACATATGACAGAAAACAAAGATATGTTGACTAACATTATCTACTCAGATGGAGGATCTGTTACATTTGGAGATAATTCCAAAGGATATATCATCGACAAAGGCGATGTGAGCAATGACGGTACATCTAACTTACCTCTTATTACAAGTGTTTTAGTAGTTAAGAATTTAAAACATAATTTGCTTAGTATAAGTCAACTATGCGATAAAGGTTTTAATATATCTTTTTCGAAAAATAAATGTAACATATTTGATCAAAACAAGAATCTTACCTTTGAAGGAACTAGAGAATGTAATATATACGTATTAAATATTAAAGTTAATCATAACATAAATATGTGTCTAGTAGCTAGAGAAAATAATCCTTGGTCATGGCACAAAAGATTTTGTCATATAAACTTTATAGCAATAAGAAAATTATCTAAAAATAATTTAGTAAAAGGTTTACCAAAAATGAATTTTAAAGTAAATAGTATCTGTGATACCTGTCAGTTAGGGAAATTAATCAAATCTACTTTTAAATCAAAGAAAATTATTTATACATTACAACCACTTGAGTTATTATATTTAGATCTTTTTAGACCAACTCACGTCCAATCTATAAATCATAATAGATATGTTCCCATAATTGTAAATGATTTCTCAAGATATACTTAGATAATATTTATGAAAACTAAAGTGATACTCTTGAAAATTTTAAAATCTTTGTTAAGAGAATTCAACATATTAAGAATATAAAAATTAAAAACATTCGAAGCGATCGCGGTGGCGAATTCGATAATGAGATTTTTGAAAAATATTGTAATAAGAAAGGAATTATTCACAATTTTTCATTTCCTAGAACTCCGCAGCAAAATGGAGTTGTAGAATGGAAAAATGGAACACTTCAAGAATGTCCTAGGACTTTATTAAATGGAAGCACTCTACCTAAACATTTTTGGGCAGAAGCTATAGCAACTGCTTGTTATGTTTTGAATCGAGTCTGTATTAGACCATTAACAAAACATACCCCATATGAAATTTTTAATATAAGAAAGATTAATATATCATATTTTAACGTTTTCAGTTCAAAATGTTTTCTTTAAATACAAAAGACCAACTTGGTGAATTCGATCAAAATCCGGTGAAGGAATATTCATTGGATGCTCAGAACAAAGCTAGACAAATAGAATTTAGAAAAGAACTAAAATATCGAAGAAACACTTCATGTGTCATTCGATGAAAATTTCAAATTTAATATTAAAAATGAAGATAAAGAAATAATTCCTAAATCAAATATCACAGAAGAAGATATTGAAAATATTGAAAATAATGTTGAAATTGAAAACAACAATTTACCAAATGAAAATGGAATTCGAACTACACCAAGACTTCTAAGAAATTAACCAATTGAAAATGTTATGGAAGAAATTAATTCAAACGTAAGAACTTGAAATTAACTGAATCAAATGGGTCATGTAGCCTTCCAATCGAACATTAAACCTAAAAATGCTAAAGAAGCCATAATTAATGATTACTAGATTATAGCTAGGCAAGAAAAGTTGAATCGATTTGAACGAAATGAAGTTTGGGACTTAGTTCCTAGACCTAGTAATCAAATAGTCATCAGTACTAAGGAAGTTTATAAAAGTAAAGCCGATGAGCATAGGAATATTATTTGAAATGAAGCTAGATTAGCTGCTCAAGGATACAATCAAAAGTAAGGAATAAACTACGAAGAAAAATTTGCACCTGTAGCCCGACTAGAAGCAATACGTATTTTATTAGCTTATGCATGTTTTCATAACTTTAAATATCAAATGGATGTAAAAAGTGCTTTTCTATATGGTTTTATAAAAGAAAATGTGTATGTAGAACAACCACCTCTATTTCCACATGAAAAATTTACAGACCATGTTTATAAATTAGAGAAAGCTTTATACGGTTTAAAACAAGCACCTCATGCTTAATATGATCGTCTGAAAAAATATCTAATAAATTCTTGTTTTAAAATTGGAAAATTATATCAAACTTTGTTTATAAAACAAGATAAAAATGATATTTTAATAATACAAATTTATGTAGATGACATCATTTTTGGTTCCACGAACGAAAAATTTTGTCAAGAATTTTTGAATATTATGACAAGAGAATTTGAAATGTCTCATATAGGAGAACTTTCGTATTTTCTTGGATTACAAATTGAACAATTAAATAATGGAATTTTAATTAATCAAGAAAAATATTGTAATAATCTTATAAAACATTTTGGTATGAAAAATACTTCCGCTAAACCAACTCCTATGAGCACTATGGTACATCCCGCTCGGGATGAAAATGGTAATAGTATTGACCAAAAACTATATTGAAGTATGATCAAATCCTTACTTTACTTAACTGCTAGTCGTCCAAATATAATTATGAGTGTATGCTTGTATGCATCATTTCAAGAAAATTCCAAAGAATCACATTTGCGAGCAGTGAAACGAATTTTGCGCTACTTAAGCAGGACTAAAGACTACGGTCTCTTTTACCCAAAAGAATGTGCTTTTGAGTTAGTATCATATAGTGATGTTGACTTTGGGAGACGTCGAATGGATCGAAAGGGTACTAGTGGTACATATCATTTCATTGGATAATCTTTAGTATCTTGGTTTAGTAAGAAACAAAATTGTATTTCACTTTCAACGTGTGAAGCAAAATATACTTCTATTGCTTTGGCATGTGCTCAAGTAATCTATGTGCAACATACAACTCAAGTTTTAGTATAAATCTATCTAAATCAACAATTTATTATGATAATAGAAGTGCTATAAATTTATCGAAAAATCCTATAAATCACTCTAGAACTAAACATATTGACATCAGACATCATTTTTTCGCGATAACATAGAAAAAGATAAAATTTCTCTTGATTTTGTATCATCGGAATATCAAGTTGCAAATATATTTACTAAACCTTCAAATGAAGTATTTTCTTTAAATTAAGATGTGAACTTAGAATTATTTCATCACGTGATTTATAATTTGATATTAAAGTGTAAAAAGTTATAAATAAATAAAAATTTAATAGAACAAAAATTGGAGATGATGGCACTCGAACTTTGCACTCATGGGAGGAAGTTACATGTTTTACCAATGTTCTACCGTGTTACTTGATTTAAGACCTTACATTCCTTTTATTTTATATACGGCTAAAATCCTTTTATATTTTTTTGACCTTTCATTCTCTCTATTGGCTGACATTTACTAATGAATGTTGACCATAAAATAAAAACTTTAAATAGAAAATCAAAAAAAAATATATACGTGAATAGAATTTTCTTAATTCATAAAAACTTTAAGTATATATATACATTCTCCTTACAACATGTCGTCTCAAGAAAGTTCTGATCTCCCATCGATCATTTTTAGCACTCCTTCTATGGATTCATTGAACAAATCTACTCCGGTGTATATTCCAGTGAAGATTACTCCATCTTCGAATCATTATATTGGATATGCACCGAACGAGAAACGAGCTACGAAAAACTTATACTTTGGTTCACCATCTACCAAGGAGAAAATCGATGAAATCCATCATTATCAACGTGAGACATTAAGTTTACAGTGTGAGATGTATTATGAACAAAAACACCATGAAGACAATTAAATTTCCTTGAACAATTCGCTCTCAAATTCTGTGGAACGTCTCCTAAGCAAGGTGTGCATAATCCGTCTCCCCAACGACCTCACCTATCTCCGAATTCTTGGGAACAAGGTTCTCAATGTAATGTTTTGTCTCTTATAAATCCATTATGTGATATCACCAAAGTTGAACCAAGCTCAGATGAATCTAAGACTTCGGGAAAATAAAATCTTTTTTTTTGTAAAGTTTATGTTCATAAATTTAATATTGTAATAAGAATATGTAACAAGTTTATTGAAATAAAAATTATATTTATTCTAACATGAGAATAAAGCTCGATTGGCATATATATAGCATTTTTTAACCAAACTAGAACTACAGATAAGCTTCAACTAAGAAAAAACAACAGTTTCAGCTAACTGAGCATACGAGTTCAACCGATTGAAATTCATATGCACTTAATTTTTTTTTTAGAATTCAGTCGATTGACTATCCATTATGCTGAATTGTACCAAATTTGAACTATAGACTTGCGGGTTGCATTTCCGACCACTTCAGCCGGCTGCCTCCCTCCATTCAATCAGTTGGTCCATTTGATATATGTTTTTTTTGTATAGCCTTGCACGAATTTCTATGCAAAAATCCAATTAAACCTACTTTATATTCCCATCTACCCCTTCATTCTCAACCATTTTCTATTCAAAATAAACCCAAAAACAAACCCTAGATTCATCAAAAATTTCAAATTTTTAATCCAATTTCATAAACTAAATGGCTCCAAGATCAAAGAGAGCATGGGAATAAACAATTGGACCTTCTGAGAGCCAAATTCGAGCATGGTTACACAATGAAACATGGGTTAATAGATCAACAACATGAGAAATTCAAAGCTATTCGAAGGAGAATTTATGAAATTTCTCGACTTTAATGACTACACGGTTAAAGAAATAGCCGAAGCTCAAGGTTTTGATTCGCTCATTGGGTACGATTCCAATAATGTTAAGATCTACCCTCTTTTAATTAAGTATTTCTTTGCCAATACGAATCTCGACGATCAAGATCCCCGAAACAAAGATGATTACATATGGACGTTGGTTTGTGGAGTAAAGATTTATTTACCTCTTCAACGATTATGCTGTATTCTAAGATGTCCATCCGAAGGGTTGGATATTATTGATATTGATGTTGATATGTATAATCGTGATGAAGTCTCACATGTCTTCTTATTGGATGATTTAACCATTTTGAAATCTAGTGCCTTACATCAGAAGGCAAGGATCATCCATCGTGCACCTATTCGATCTTTACAACCCCATGTGGGAAGTTATGAAAAGGTCTACAAAGGGATTTTCAAGCCTTATATGCTATTTACTCATCCCAACGTGTAAATCAGGGAAAAATAATATTAGATGAATTTCTCACCGTCAATCATAAAAGAAGCTAAATGAAGATTCACTGTGGAGCTTATATTATGCGTATTCTACAAAATTTTGGCATTCCGATTTCATGACCATAGGAGAGCTTAACTCCAAGACTCTAAGTCTAATGGGTCTTCCTAAACATTCTGGAAACTAACAAATCATTAGCTTTCAAGAATGGGTCGCTAACGTAATCAAGGAATCCACAACCGAGAGACATAAATATTGCTTCTTCCTCATCTCAAGTTCCTCAACAAGAAGAAGAGGATGATGAAATTCAAGAACTTCATATTGACGTGCCTCCAAAGCAAGCTCTTGTGACATTAGCACGGAATCAAAGCAAACTTGGTCGATGTTTAGCTAATGTGGAAAAGAATGTTTGTAAAACTAACAAAAACTAAAATCAATAAATGGATTTTAAATAAAATTTGGGAAAGGGTCTCATGTTCCGGATCTTCTTCGATCGGTGTCTTGAAAATCTGGCACCTTTCTCTTGGACGACATCGGAAGAAGAAGGGGATGAAGAGGAAGGTATTGGAGAATTTTAAGATTTTTTAATTTTTGCTATGCCATTTAACTCATGACATTTTGAAGTGCTATTATTTCTACGATGTTTATGTATGACATATCTATATACTTATTTGTGTTTGATGTTTATGATGTTTATGTGATTTAAGGTATGGCATACTTTTATGATGCTTATATGTCTTATATGTCTATGGCTATGATGTTTATGGTGGTTATATTTATTTGCTTCTCCTATCTATATGCTTATATGTCTATGTAAATTGCTTATGTTTCACATATTCAATTATTATTTTCCTTTTTGTCAATGAAAAAAGGGGAGAATATGATAGATAAGGGGAGTATTTAGCTGGGGGAGTAAATTGCTTTATATATTTACAAACTTACATAATTGTCATCATCAAAGAGGGGGAGAATGTTAGAACCTTGAATTTTGATGTTTTGATTGTGACAACTATATGTAAATATTATAAGAACTAACCAAACTTAAAGGAGAAGATACTGTTTTTACTTGAGAAATAATCTAACAACTTGCAAACCAAATTCCAAATTGAAGCTTCAAGCAATATATTTAGTCCGAGGTTTGAGTTTTGTAGTAAAATTCATGTTAAAATGTCTCCGAAGTGGTATATGGATGCACACACAATTTAAAGATTTCTAAACATTGTTTATATGCTAATTTTTTTTCAAATAATAGGTCATATATTAAAGTTTTTCAAAACATTCCTTGATATGCTAGAAAACAAGCAATTCAGTGGGCTGAACAGTATAGTTCTGTCGACTGAATGCTGTGCACATGCACAACTTATCTTGAATATTCAGATGGCTGAAGTTGATAATTCAATCGGTTGAATCGGGTCATTTTTGCACTGTTTTCTTGTTGGGTCAAATTTTAATCCATTCAGCTGGCTAGTTCGTGCTATTTAGACGGCTGAATCTTCATAACGGCTATATTTTGAAAGGGCACTTCATTTCAGCGATTAGAAACAACACTTGATTCAAGAGTTGCTTCCAAATTCTTTCATGGCTACCTTTCACGAACAATTGCAACTCTTAATCACTATGTATAGCCATGAAACCATTGTTTTAATCACGAATATTCATTCTAATTCTCATTCTTATATTCTGGACTATTTGCTTATCTAAAACATTCAATACCTCGTTATAATCACTTGTTCATTCAAGTAAACTTCATTAGCGATTTAATAAACTTCCTATCTTTATGAATTATACGATATGTCACAAAGGAGAAGATTACAAGAAAGGTGTATGTTATTGACTTATTAGTGCTATTCAAGAGCATACTCAGTCTGAAACAATTTTTCCATTTGTATTAGAAGTCCTATTCGGTTGATCAGGAGATTGAAGTCCTATTCCGTTGCTTAGGCGGTTGAAGTCCTATTTGCTTGCTTAGGCGGTGTAATACCTGTTCCTATGGGTTAAGTGAGGGTCGATAATTGAAAATCAGAAGGAGTCTGGGACTGGACGTAGAACGGGAAGTTTGAACTAGTATAAAAACCTTTTGTGTCATTTAATTAATTATTTACTTTTATATTTATGTTTTGCATTAATAGATAGTTTAGTTAATATTTCATATTGCACGATCCTTAGCCACTTTCACATTCCAGCAGTCACACCAACATTGCCCCCAAGTATAGTTCTCTCGGTACCTGGTTGATTTGTTCGTGGAGGCATTGTTCCCGTCTACTCTGTTTTGACTCTTGATGTTCTCGCATTAGCTCCTTGTCCTTGGTTATTAATTCCAACAACTCTAGCTGTTCTTTGTTGTCCCATCCTTTGGAAGAATTCTTCAAGAATTTCCTATTGTCTAGTTATCACACTATTCTGCATCTTCTTCATCATTTTCTCTATCTCTTCCATTGTCACATAGATGTATTGGTGAAAAATTAATGACCCCTACTAGCTGCCACTCGGCTCTAGTTGACTTGCTCCAATTTTAGATCAAGTATTATGCCTCTCCATCTTCTTCAAACCCCTGATTCAAAATTCAAGTTTTCAGATCTAGTTCAAATCTAAGTGAAAGCACCAAAATGTTAATACAAAAAATGGATCAACACCCAGAAGTATTATGTGAAAGCACCAACCCTATTAGAATATAGCAAAGATAATAGATAACAGTAATAAAGAAAAAGAAATAAGAGAGAAACACATAGATTTTTATAGTGGTTTGGCTGTTAACTAAGTCTATGCCCACTTTATAATTGTTTGAGGGAGAAAGAGTCACAAGCATAGGGATTAGACAAGTTCTAAGTCCTAGAATTGCCTATAGTTGGTACATTGGTGACTATAGTGTATAAGAATGGGTTGAAGAATAGATGGAGATCCTACGTAGTGATACCAGAATCTAGATTCTTTTTTAGTTTCTCTATGGTTTGTATTTATAGGGGTAGTGGTCATATTAGATCAGAAGCCCACTTCCAGATAAGTCCAGAGATTGGTCCAAGATAGCACAAAAAATATCAAGATGGCACGAGTTAACAATTAAACTTGGTACCAAGTCAAGCCTTGATTTGGGGCCGAGTTTAATCCTTAGCCAACATTCGACTATATCCTCTTGTTTATAGTTCCTTGCTTCATCTAGATGTCCTCCATGTAATTTGGTAGATTATCACTAAGTTTTGATTATTGTTCTTCCATGACTCGGATTATCCTGTAGTTTGGACTGTCATGTCTTTATTTCTTACGATTGGTTCTTTGGAACTTTACGAAACTTCTTGAGCGTGTATAGGAAGACTCGGGGATCACTTGCTAGAAAAATGAAGATGAGAAGGCTTGGCAATAGACTTGGCACTGAGTCAAGGGGTTAACTCAGTACGAGTTAAGCACCTAGCTTATTTTGGGTTCCATACATTCCTGAGCTCTTCCTATAGTCCTTCTGAGCATCTTGCCCAAGTTTTAAGTCGTTTCGTCCTTGTTTGAATCGTCTAAGTCCAGTTGAAATTTTCTTTGCTAAAAATCAGGTTAACACTTTCCCTCCAAAGTATGCCTTTCGAATACAAGGCGTGCTTTATTCAAGAACAAGTTTCGGTTACCAGTCTTTGACAGCTGATCTCTCCAGCTACTTCAATCGTGGTGAATTGTGCAGTTCCTTTAGATTCCCTTATCAATAATGGGTCATTCCAAACCTGTTATAGCCTAAGACTCTAGAATCTGTCTAAGTTTAGTTTATACATCACAATCGTTTCGACTCCATTTGAAGTTATTACATCACATATCAAAATCATCCCGTGTTCATCCAAGATTTACTTCATTATAATTCCAATTTCGTTCAGAGTTATCACATCAAATATTAAAATCATCTCGCGCTCATCCAAGATTATCTGATTTAATCTAATCATAGGACATTCAAATCCTTTTTTTAAATTACATCCATTCTAGGGTTGGATGTCTTCGGATTGTTTTTTCAATTAATTTGATGTGTGATCTCTCTAGACTGTTTGTCGTTTAACTTGGGAGAACTAACTCTCCGGATTGTTTGATGTTTAGTTCATGGGAGTTGATCTCTCTAGATCGTTTACTATTTAAGTGGAGTGGACGATCTCTCCGGATCGTTTAACGTTCCAATCTAAGGTTTCAATCTCTTCAGATCCTTGCTAAGTCTATTCGCTCTCCGATAAAGGGACTCAATGACCAAGCAAGCCTATCTGCTCACTTTTTGGTGAGGGGATTTACTTTTCGTACAAACCTATCCACTCAATCTCCAATGAGGGAGCTTGCACCTTGCACTCTGGTCTCATCACTCTGGTTGAGACTCTAAGGTGATCAATATTAGCTATTGCATTCAATGTGGTTTTTTCTAAAATTAAATATTCTAATCAAATCAATGCAAACAACCAAAATCCTAAGAGTTCATCCCAGCCATCCGACCCAGAGCGTGAAAAGAGACCAATCTAGGTTTTGTGCAAGTCTTAGTGGTCTGAGATTATTTGTCCTATATAGTCATCTCATGCATACGAATCAGAGAGTGCTTAAGGACTGTTTAGAATCCTGTACACATGTAAGTGGCCTGAGGTAATTATTGTCTTTACTGCTAAATACGAAAAGAAAATTACAAGAAAAGAAATGAAAATGCAAAGTGCAGGAATCATATTCGACTCCTATTCATCCCGATCAGGGGATTTTGAGAGTCAGACCAGATCCCTGGTCGATTCTTGATGCATTTGCTACAGGTGGTGGTGCTTCGGCCGCACCATTGCAGTTTGGTTCCTCATGTCTAGTTGCAGCTGGTTTCTCTAAACCAGTTCCTCTATTATATCATGAAGGTGTCAACACTCGTTCGTTTCATTTTCATCTAGTTCATGAAAGATGAAAAACTTTCCAGATCTTTTCTCTCGATTGGTAGGTTCTCTTTTGGTGGCTTCTGGAGGGGGTTTGCCCCCTAATGTCTAGATATATCCTCTCCAGGGTCTCAATCAAATCAATATAGGAAGTGAATTTTATCTCCCTCGTTTGTTGTTTCGCTTCCTCGAAGTTGTCATCGGTTCTCCTTGTTCCTTTTTCCTATTCGTTACCCGCTCCATATGGTCCTTTATCATCCACAACATTAACTTTTGCATCCTCAACTTCATCCTCGGCCTCTACGTCTGCCGCAAGTATCTCTCAGGTTTATAGTAGCGCATGATTATTAGGTGGGTCCCTTCCTACTACACCTTTGAAGTCTACCTTGCTCGTGACTCCAGATACTACCACCATTAGGATCAATGATGGATCTGGCTTGTCCACTGCAGTCACTGCTGCATTGAATCATGCTAAATAGCTTCTCAAGGTTTCTCTAGGCCTTTGTTCCAAGCTTGACAAAGTCAGCACATTCTTTAGTCGTGAAAAGTGAATTCTGAACTGTCTTACAAATCTTCTCACTAGGTCGGTCCATGTGCTTATAAACCCATTCTCCAGTTGTCTGAACCACATTGCCACCATGTCCATTAGGTATAGTGGGAAGCACCATCCTATAACTTCTTCAGAAGCACCCAACACCTCTATATGTGGAATGTATCTCATCAGATGAATCAACGGATCTATCTTTCCATCATACATTTCTAGCATCGGGGGTTTGAAATCGAAGGATTTCTTACGTTCTGGATGTTAGAAGTGAATGGAATTCTTTTCACATCCTCCAAATCATGATATGTGGGTCCTCCTCCCACTATTCTACTTACCAAATTAGCATTTATTATCACCATCCAATGGAGGTCTTTATCCCAAAGTGATATTCTGCCCCTGTTCCTATAGGGGAATTTTGGTATGTACTTTGGCATGTACTCCATTGGTTGCACATTAGCGTTCTTTTCTGCTTTTCTGGTTTCATTTTTTCCTTCGTTCCTATGGGGAAATCTAGCATACTCTCTCGGTCGTTGCTCATGCACATTCTGATTTGTGTCCCTAGCACAGTGTTATTTATTTGTGGCACTCTAGCAGTCATACCAACATTGCTCCCAAGTATAGTTCTCTCGGTATTGGGTTGATTTGTTTGTGGAGGCATTGTTTCTGTCTGCTCTACTCCGAATCTTGATGTTCCTGCATTAGCTCCTTGTCCTTGGTTCTAAATTCCAACAACTCTAGTTATTCCTTGTTGTCCCATCCTTTGGAAGAATCCTTCAAGCATTTCCTATTGCCCAGTTATCACTCCATCCTACGTCTCCTACATCATTCTCTACATCTCTTCCATGGTCACGTTGATGGATTGGTGAGAATTTGATGACACTACTTAGCTGTCCCCAGTCTCTGGTTGATTTGCTCCTATTTTAGATCTATTATTAGGCCTCTTCATCATCTGCAAATCCCTGGTTCAAGCTTCAAGTTTTCAGATCTAGTTCAGTTCTTAGTGAAAGCACCAAAATGTTAACCCAAAAAAATGGATCAACAACTAGGACTATTATGTGAAAGCACCATCCCTTTTAGAATAAGGCAAAGACATTAGATAACAGTAATAGAGCAAAAGAAATAAGGGAGATACAGAGATTTTTGTAGTGGATCAGCTGTTAACTAAGCCTACGTCCACTTTATAGTTGTTTGAGAGGGAAAGAGTCACAAGTACAGGGTTAAACAAGTTCTAAGTCCTAGAGTTGCCTATTGTTGTTTCCTCGGTGACTATAGTGTAAAGGAAAGGGTTGAAGAATAGATGGAGATCCTACGTAGTGCAGTAGAATCCAGATCCATTTTTGGTTGCTCTATGGCTTTTATTTATAGGGGTAGCAGTCATATTAGATCAGAAGCTTGCTTTTAGAGAAGTCCAAGGATTGGCCCAAGATAGCGCAAAAAATATTAAGACGGCACGAGTTAATAGTTAAAGTCGGTACCAATTCAGGCCCTTAACTTAGGGCCGAGTTTTATCCTTAGACAACATTCGAATAAGTCCTCTTGTTTTGACTTTCTTTCTTCGTCTAGATGTCCTCCATGTAATTTGGTAGGTTATCAATGAATTGTGATTATCAGTCTTCCATGACTCAGATTATCTTGCAGTTTGGGCTATCATGTCTTCATTTCTTATTATTGGTTCTTGGAAACTTTATGTAACCTTTTGAGCATGCATAGGAAGACTCAGGATCACTTTCCATAAATATGAAGATGCCAAGGCTTGGCATTTAGACTCGGTGCCAAGTTAAAGGGTTAACTCGAGACGAGTTAAGCACCTGTGCAGTTAAAGCGCTCGACAGATTCAAAGCGGTGGAGGTGCAAAAAGTCTTAGTGGGGATACAGCGAGGATATAGCGGATAGCTCTAAAATAGCATATAAAACTTGTACTTAATGTTTTTACAGATATATAAATGGTAATTAAATGAAAAATTATCATTCAATTGAATTATAATTAATACATAAATGATTTTAAACAAAAAACATGTGCGAATATACTTTAAATAAACGTAAAACTATTATATAACATAATTGAATTTAGTAGAATATTAGAGTATTTTCATTTCTGAAAATATATTAAAAATTAAATCAAATAAATTAGTTTCATAATTTTTATAATGTATAAATGCAATTTTTTAATTCATTTTATTAAAGAAGATATAGCGGAAATAACAAAATATAGCGGGAATAATGGGATATAACGGAAATAGCGGGGATTAAAGCGGAAATGCTATATTTTGGGGCTATATGGAAAAATCGTAGCGGTAGAAATATGCTATTAGATATTGCAGGGTTATTGCAGGGTAATAGCGGGGTATTAGCTACACGGTTAAGCACTTAGCTTATTTTGTCTTCCACGCTTTCCTAAGCTCTTCCTGTAGTCCTTTTGAGTATTTTGGCCAAGTTTTAAGTCGTTTCGTCCTCGTTTGAATCTTCTAAGTCCAGTTGAAATCTACTTTGCTAAAAAGTGGGTTAATACTTACCCTCTAAATTACGCCTTTCGGATGTAAGGTGTGCTTTGTTCAAGAACAAGTTCCAATAACTAGTCTTCGATAGCTGATCTCTACGGCTACTTCAATCGTGGTGAATCATGCAGTTCCTTTAGATTCTCTTATCAATCATGGGTCATTCCAAACATATTAAGCCTAAGACTCTAGACTTTGTCTAAGTTTAGTTTATACATCGCAATCATTCTGAATTAATTCTGAGTTATTATATCACATATCAAAATCATCCTGTGTTCATACGGGATTTACATCATTAACATTCAGATTTCGTTCATTGTTATCACATCATATGTCAAAATCATCCCATGTTCATCCGAAATTATCTAATTTAATCTAACTACAGGGCATTCAAAACCTTTTATTAAATCAGCATCCATTTTAGGGTTGGATCTCTTCAGATCGTATTTCATTTAATTTAACATGTGATCTCTCTTGATCTTTTGTCGTTTAAGTTTAAAGAATGATCTCTTTGGATGTTTGATGTTTAATTCAAGGGAGCCAATCTCTCTGGATCGTTTATTATTTAAGTTGAGGGGACGATCTTTCCGGATCATCTAGCATTCCAATCTAGGGTTTCGATCTCTCTGGATCCTTACCGAGTCCATTCGCTCTCCACCTAAAGGACTCAACGACTAAGCAAGCCCATCCGATCACTCTCCGGTGAGGGGACTTAGTTTTTGTATAAGGTCATCCACTCACTCTCCGGCAAGGGAACTTGCATCTTGCACTCTGGTCTCGTCTCTTCGATCGAGACTGTAAGGCGATTCAGCTATCACATTCAATATGGTTTTTTCATAAATCAAATATTCAAGTCAAATCAAAGAAAACAAACGGAAATCCTAAGAGTTCATCGCAGATACCTGACTCAGAGTGTAATAAGGGACCAATCCAGATTTTGTGCACGTCTTAGTGGTATGATTATTATTGTCTTAAATAGTCATCTCAGGCATTCGACTCGAAGCATGCCAAGGGTCCCTTTAGGATCCCATACATGTGGCAAAGTGGCTTGACGTAATTATTGTCTTTACTACTAAATATGAAAAGAAAAATACAAGAAAAGAAATGAAAATGTAGCGCGCGGAAATCAAATTTGACTCATGTTCATCCTGATCATAGGATTAAAAGCTGTGGACCAGATCCGCAGTTGTTCCTTGATGCGTTTACTGTAGGTGGTGGTTGCTTCGACCGCACCATTGCAGTTCGCTTCTTCACGTACTGTTGTAGCCAGTTGCTCCGAACCAGTTCCTCTATTATATCACAAAGGTATCGACACTCGTTCGTTTCATGTCCATTTAGTTAATGGAAGATGCAAAATTTTCCAGATCTTTTCTCCTGATCGGTAGGTTCTCCTCTAGGCGACTTTTAGTAGGGGATTGCCCCCTAGTGTCTATATATATCCTCTCCAGTGTCTCACTCCAATTCGGTGTAGGAAATGAAATTTGGCTCCTTCCTTTGTCGTTTCGGTTCCCCAAAGTTGTCATCGGTTCTCCCTTTTCTTTTGTCCTTTCTATTACCCGCTTCGGAAGGTCTTTTGTCATCTACAACATTGACTTCTGCTTCCTTAGCTTCATCCTCAGCCTCAGCGTTTTCCTATTGCAAATATCTCTCAGCTTCATAGTTGAATTCCGTAAGATCCATAAGTAGGTCTCTTTCCACTGCACCTTTGAAGTCTGTCTTACTCGAGACTCAAGAAATTGCCGCCGTTAGGATTACAGATGGATCTAGTTTATCCACTGCAGTTTCTACCGCATTGAATCGTGTTAAATAGCTTCTCAAGGTTTCTCTGGGCCTTTGTTTCATGCTTGAAAAAGTCAGCACATTCTTTGGTCACAAAACATGGACTTTGAATTGTCTCAAGAATCTGCTCACTAGGTCGGTCCATGTGCTTACGAAACTGTTCTCCAGTTGTCTGAGTCATATTACCGCCAAGTCTGTTAAGTATAATGGGAAACACCGACCCATGATCTACTTAGAAGCATCCAACACCTCCACACGTCGAATGTCTCATCAGATGAATCGTCAGATCAATCTTTCCATCATATATTTCTAGCATTAGGAGCTTAAAATCAAGAGGATTTCATGCATTTTGGATGTTAGAACCGAATAGATTTCTATTCACATCCTTCAGATCATGATTTGTGGGTCGTCCTCCCACTAACAATTCAGCAATTTGATTTTCACCATCTAATGAAGGTCTTCATCCCAAAGTGATATTTTGCCCTTGTTCCTATAAGGGAATTCAAATACATACTCTGGCAGATTTATTAGATTTGCTGCTAAAATATCGGTATTAAACCCGAAACTCCCGGCAAGGAAGCGACACTCTAGAGGGGAAGGAACTGTTTAAAAATGAGCTCATTCAAGAATCTCCTCCACTGGCTGCACATTAGCGTTCTGATCCATTTTTTGGTTTCATCTTGTCCTCTGTTCCTAGGGGGAAGCTTTGGCACACTCTCTCGATCACTGCTCAAGCACATCCTGATTTGTGTTCTCAGCTCCACTGTTTTCTGTTCTCGGCAATCCAGCAGTGTAACGACCCGTATTTTTAGTCAATTTAGATTATTAAATTTAATGTAATTGTTTGCACAAAAATGGACAAACACTCAGATCATTGTTGTAGATCCAGGAATATCGTTTGTAGTATATAGCTATTGTTTGATGAAATTAGTTGCGGATGTTTAAAGTAGAAAATCAGTAATTTGCAATAAAGAATATGTAAATGACTTAAATGTAAAAAGACACAAAATTTATAGTGGTTCGGTCTAAATGTGCCTACGTCCACTTTTCCTCTTTTATTTCCCCTTTCGTTTCTGATTACAAGTACAAGCTTTGAATACGAGTAAACATGCTATTAGAACTAAGATTTATCCCTCTCGAAGTTGTCTGCCATTGTTGCTGAAAACTTCGCTCATCAGCATCCTCCTTTAATGTGATGTCAAGTGCTTGGTATTTCTAGAATAAAGATATAAGGAGAGACAGATGAGTATATAGTATTTGAAATTTGGCTTAACCTTCCTTGCTCCAAGATTTGGTTCAACCTTCCTTACATGATTGTCAAGCTATTCCACTTTTGATGACCGTCATACACCTCCAAGAACCTGGAATGTGTCATGAAGAAATCCTTGAAGTATCGTCATGCCATGATGAAAATTTCCAACTTTTTTTTTAGATCAGTTATACCCAGGTTGGGCTCCAAGCAAACCATAACCCAACTCCAAGCAGCATTACTTCCAGATGACTCCAAGTAAACCCTAAAAATTTTCATGCCCGACTCCAAGCAATCACCGAACCTAAGATTTGGTTCGATCACTAGGAAGGCTTCAAGCAGAATCCATATTTTCAAGGTCCGACTTCAAGAACCGCCGAACAAAAGTTTTGGTTGGTCATCGGACCGACTCCAAGCAGACTATAGATTTTCAAGGTCTGACTCTAAGCAAACGCCGAACCAAAGTGTTGGATCGGTAATCCAACCGACTCCAAGCAGACTCCGGATTTTCAAGGACCGACTCCAAGCATGCACCGAACCAAAGTTTTGGTTCGGTTGTCGCACCGATTTCAAGAAGACTTGAGATTTTCATGCCCCGACTCCATACAAGCGCGGAACCAAAGTTTTGGTTTAGTAATCCTACCTACTGCAAGCAGACTCCAGATTTTCAAGGCCCGACTCCGAGCAAGCGCTAATCCAAATTTTTGGTTTGGTAATCCAACCGACTCCAAGCAGACTCCAGATTTTCAAGGCCCGACTCCAAGAAACCGTCGAACCAAAATTTTGGTTCGGTCATCAGGCCGACTCCAAGCAGACTCGATATTTTCAAGACCCGACTCCAAGCAAGCGCCAAATCAAAGATTTGGTTCGGTAATCTAACGAACTCTAAAAAAAATCTAGATTTTCAAGGTCCAACTCCAAGCAAGCGTCAAAAAAAAGTTTTGGTTCGGTCATCGCGCCGAATCCAAGCAGACTCGAGATTTTCAATCCCCGACTCTAAGCAAGCGCCAAACCAAAGTTTTGGTTCGGTATTCAAACCGACTCCAAGAAGACTTTAGATTTTCAAGGTTCGACTCCAAGAAAGCGTCGAACCAATGTTTTGGTTTGGTAATCCAACCGATTCTAAGCAGACTCTAGATTTTCAAGACCCAACTCCAAGCAAGCATCGACCAAAGTTTAGGTACAGTCATCGCATCGACTCCAAGAAGACTTGAGATTTTCAAGCCCCGAGTCCAAGCAAGCGTGGAACCAAAGTTTTAGTTCAGTCATCGGACCTGGGATCCTGGCTTGCTGTTGGACTGTCGATCTTGAATGGCGGTAGAGCGTCTCGGTATCAGCCTCATGAGACAGTGATGGACAAATCTTAAGATGATCATATCTCTCAATTCGTAGCTCGGATTGAGATGCGATTTCGACCTATGTCCATATCTTAGTCTCGAAAATACCTCGAAACTAGTTTGAGTCTATTATAGAACAACGACGATATTTCCCCCGACTCCTCATATTCACTATGTAGTGGGCGAAAATGCTTACAACATTTGCCCCCAAAAACATACTTTTATGAACAAAGTGTGCTTTGTTCAATCCAAGACCATCTTCTTAGTCTTGCAATGGTTATATTGTCTGAATATCTATATCTTATCTTCGCCTTTAATTTTTCAATGAGCCTCCTTTTACTAGATTGATGTGGAACTTTGTTCGTTCTAAGGAGGACTTGATAAATTTTTAAAGTCGTCTTTGATTAGTCTTCATTCGATAGGATGTCATTTTTCTTGGACTTTCAGTTTCCTACGTTGAGGCTTCATGCAATATGTAGACCAATTGATGTATACATTGCGTTATCTACTTTGGATCTGTGATGTGGTACTCCGATTATGTTCATTGTGTGGTTGAGTCAAGCTATCCGAACCATCTCATGTGATCGCCAAGTTTGTTTATTTCTCTCCTAATCCTTTCTCCACTCTTGTGCATGCTTTGACAAGATCAATCATTAATGAATCTGATAGAGTAAGAATTTTAGTTCAAGGGACTTTATATGTAGGAGATGATGCAGAGTCTTATCGAGTGAATGTTAGTTATAACTTCCCTAGCCCATGTTTTGTATCATCTGCATAGATCCTTATACAAAGATAAGTATATTTTATATAAATTTTGGTTGGAATCCTCATACCTGATAAGGTGTAATTGGTCCGTGCGGCATACAGTTTGGTAAAGTGATGATCAGTTTTACTAACTTCTTTAATAGCTTGGTTTGATAATCCTCAGTGTACTTGTATAGACTAGATTGCTGGTACATTTTGATGGATAAGTGTTAGATTATTGAGAAGCTTGGTAAAGGAGCAAGGGTAGTCGAACCATGAAATTGGGTTGGTGGAGTTTATTAGAAGGAAACAATTTGGTTTGGGAGCGGAAGATGATAGACGAACCACTTGGTCTGGTACATGAAAAGAGGTTGGGCCGAGGTGCAAAATGGGGTCAGACGAAAGTGTTGGTAGGTTGCATGGTCCAAGGTCGAAACAATGATCTGGTGCACTGCCTATGCCAACCGTAAGCTTATGTTTGGTGTCTAGCGATTGTGACTAAGTCAAAATTCTGGTTTGGCACTAACACAAGACTATAACTAAACTAATCATTGAGCGAGCGACATTGACTTTTCTACCTAGGGTTTGCAAGGAACTGTCCATACTAGGAGTACTTCATTATTCTTGTGCGAAGTCATAGTTGTGGAAAAATGTGAGTTATGGATGGCTCGATTGGAAAGCATACTGTAATTATGGGCAAGAGTGATTCATTATTGCTGGTTTGAGTTATGCCAAGTGCTGATGTTGGATGCCCCCAGTATGTGGTGTTTAGATGGAATAATCTTTGGACATTGAAAATCTTGATTAGTATCGGTTTATTATTTCCTCTTAATTAGGTTGAATCAATCTTTTAATTCAAATGTCCCATTGGCTTTGGCGGTAGAGGATCGTCCTATTTTGTTGACTTTACCTATAAGTTTAGGGTTCTTTCGGGCCTTTTGTGGTCAAGGACTTTCATCCTTGCCTTAGAATTAGTTATAGACTATTAATACATTTTTATGGAATTTTACCATAGATATGTGTTAGAGTCATCCCGCGTGTCCTCGAGATTGATTTATTTGGTAAAAGTATTAAGCTATTCATGTTAAAATGGACTTTGATATGAATTAATTACATTCGAAAGGTTAGAGATCTAATCGCTTCTGTTTAGTAAGGTCCTTATCATTCGAAGTGATTCCCTATTACCAAGGTTTAGAGAGTAATTTTGGGGAAGTGGCAGTCCTCAAACACCCATCACATCCTCTAGAGCAACCTCTAGCGACGTTATTAAAAGTAGGTCGGGAGCGCTCATTATATGTCTGGGTTTGCCCCTAGTATAGTGCACTTGGTTGCTTCTCACAACATGCTACCTTGTATCATAAATAGGTTTTAAATTTGCGAACTTAAGGTCATGATTCCAATGTGCTATTACCAAACTGAGTGGTAGTGAATGTGTATAATCAAAGGGTGAGGTGGTGCTATGCCCCTAATTATTATTTTTATCGAATTTAGCTTGTCTTATAAAAGTTAGTTATACCTTTACGCTGAATTTTTCTTAGGTTCCGTAAGTGTGCTCGACCTTGGGAGAATCCTTACAGTTTCTTGAGCAAAGTTGGTTGGAAGTAATATTCTAATTCTTGTGGCAATGTTGGATCGATGTTCCATTAACTTTGATGGAGTTAGGTCGATGGTCCGTTTCTTATGGTGGAGTGGAATTCATATTTCTAATATCTATATGTAATGCCACAGGACCAAAAGAAATTGTTAGAAGCTTCTAGTTTAAGTATAACGAACTATATTCTCTATCAAGATAGTCCTTCTAAACTTAATATTCGTGGCACGTAAATTACTTGCCCTGATTGTGGATTTTGGTGACATATGGTTTGTCAGCCTAGCCTACGTTCCGAGGGAGCGTAACTTTTACGACTTCCATACTTAATATTTAGAATCAGTATTTGCACACAGTAACTACCCAGGCCATTATGGCCTGTATCGTGAGTATTATTCGATTTACTGTAGCCCGGCTAGCGTGGGTGCCAATCGTCAACTATGAACTATCCCTGGCTATAGCCATGCCATAATCATGGGATTTATTATTAGGTCGTAGTTGCCTAAAAGCCGAATGCCAATGGTAAACTGCCTAGGCTATAATCGTGCCTAACCCATAGCTTATAGTCAGTTTATGATTGCTGGCTGGGGGGCCGATCGTCAGCAGTGAACTACCTAGGCTATTTTCATGCCCTTAGTCATGGTTATCTTGCTTTCACTGCTGTCGGTGAGAGCTTGCAATTGATCGCAATAGGAAAAATATCGAACAAACAATCGAGCAAATCGTCAATTTTTACAGTGGTTTGGCTAGAATATGCCTATGTCCATTGTCTTTCTTTTATTGCTTTAAGTGATACATGCTTTTTACAAGCTAAGAGAAGTAACAGTGGAGATGCTGGAGATTCCTTCCTTTTCCAAACACCTTTTCTGCCAACTGTCGACAGAATGTAAGCTCCGTTGTGGTGATCCTTATGAACAACAAATGGTCCTTTGCAAACTAGATCTAGTGTGATTGGACGGGGAAAGACTTTCTTAAGAACAATATCTCCCTCTTGTAACTCTTGGGGCGTCACCTTAGATTTGTATTGTTTTGCCACTTTCCATCTATGTGCGGCGGTATTGAGAGCGGTGTTATTCCCTCTTTCTTCAATCAGGTCTAAGGACATGTTGAGAAGCTCCTCGTTTTCTTTTGGATTATAATGTGTCCTACGATGTGAAGGGACAACTGCTTTGACTGGAAGCATGGCCTTATCCCCGCATGCTTAGAGAAAATAGAATATGTCATGTTGTTGTTTGTAGGAGGCTTAGTAGGCCCATAGTGCCATAGGTGGTTCATCAACTCACACTCCTTTGGATTTATCTAGTTTTTCCCTAACTAGTGTTTACAAGACTTTGCTTCAACCTGCCCATTGGCCTGGGGCAACTCCTGTCACGAGTCAATCCATGCTAGGCTTCGAATGCATTTATTCTTTGAGTTACTCAAGCTAGATTTGTGCTTGGATGTCCGACTGGTATGTCATTGCCCGGAAAAGAGCGGTCGTCAGCAGTGAACTGCCCAGGCTAGCGCACTTAGTCATGGCTATCTTATTTTCACTATTTCCAACACAAGCTTGTGATCTAGATTGCTAATCACAAATGAAGTAGTGGTTATAACAGTATAGACATTAAGTGAATATAACTACATATGTGTGAAGCGAATGCATTAGCCTCTTGTCTCGGTCAAAGGGAAAAAGTAGTTTAGACCAAACATGCTACTTCGAAAGAAGTGAAAAGTACCAGGTTGTGTAATATGCTTGGTTTAAGATGTTCTCTTGGATAGGAAGACTCGCTTGGTATTTTTGTAAGACTATGTGGAACCTAGAAGCTGATGGCATTGTCCTGAAATGACAACAATCGAGTTAGATAAATCCAAAAGAAGAGGGTTGTTATGGTACCTCCATTGCAGGACCATCTATTTTCATGCGTATGACATGTTTATGCGAGTATATTGTGTGACCGAAGAACTCCTCATAAGGATTTTATGCAAGTACTCTATTTAATAACGGGGTTTTTTACAGGGCCAAGATTCTTATTTGGCTTTTTAGTGCTGCCTCCTAGCAGTCATTGGTCTAGTCATTTTATCAAGTTGACTCCGGCTTCTTTGATGGACTTATAGTGGATGTCCATAGTATGCATCCTACTATCCTTAGTTCTTAATCAATCTGAATTGTGTTTTCTGATTGTTGGATCATGATGGAGTGGTGAAGCTAGTATCTTGATTGGTGACTACAATGTCCTAGCGGTTTACTATATATATTGTTGATTCGTGTTGAATTGTGATATGAGGAGTGGTGGTGGTTGTTCTAGATATCTCTCTCCTTTCTACAGTGGCCAAATATGTTGGAATTGCTGGATGTCCATCTTTCAAAGCATTTATGTACAAACTATTATGTCATCCACGGCAGATGTCGTTTCCATCGCGTCCTCTTCCTTACCCTTTGAGGTAACATCATACTCCAACGGATGGCTTCTCTCCGATCATGGATCATTCGAGCTCCGGAGGTAGAGAGTTGTATCTCTTCCATTTTGCTATAGCATTTGCGCTGCAAGCTATGCTAGCATCTTTGGGTGACCATCTATCTGAACTCCTGACAATGATGTTTTCTCATCTTTATGTGCCTTACTGACCCAAAGGGAAGGTCATGCATAGTTGTAGGGACTAGTTTTTTTTACATTGTGTGGCGTGTAAGCACCCTCGGGTCGATCGGCACATGCAACGGATTTATGAATCCTTTCTCACTTTTTTCCAAGGATGGAAATCCAAGAGTAAATGGTAGAGCCATGCAATAGCTTAAGATTGACTAGAATGAAGGAAAAGTAATTATATAGTACCTTCTTTGCGCCCTCCGTTTATCAGCAAGCGTGGAGATCTTGGCAAGTGTTTAGGAGGCCAGGTTAGCCCTTTATAAAGGTTTATAGTGGGCATTCAATTTTTTTTGTTTTCCTGGAGGGTGGACTAGTAACTCTTGGTCTTATCTCCTTCTCTTTTCATATTTATTTAACATATCCCTTGGTAAGGAGAGCTATTGACAATATTTTAATCATGTCCGGTACGCGTTGGATTGGTGATGCCTTCGTGCGTGATAGGAGTGACGAAGTGTCGTGCTTGTATATCAAGAATTTGAGCATTCAATCATCATGACTTCGGTCTTCAAGTTGTGATATTTCGATCCATCAGTGGGATCCCTATTGTAGTACTTTGATTTGATGCTGGATGGAAAAAGGGCTGTGCTAGGGGTTCATTTGGTTATGTGGAATGCCTTCTATGTTCTCTAAACTTGGACTTTCCTTGTATTATGATGTTGAGGTCGAATACTTCTGTCTGCCTAAGCGTGTCAAGAGTTTATCCACCAAAGATTTATGTTAAGAAGTGAAGTGTTTACTGATTTCAATCACAACCATGTCGAATTTACGTCCGGTAATTTTTAGCATCGGGAGGTTATTGGACCAGTCTTCCTATTTTTTCACATCCGAATAGCTGTTGCATTCTTTACAACGGAGTTCTCTCACTTTAGGCGGCATATCGGGAAGTTGTTCTCCTTCCCTTCCTTGAGAGTTTCTACTTTTTGAGGGAGATAATTCAATTTTCGGAAAGGATTGGGAGGTCTTGAAGCTCCGAAGGGTTGATGGTCCAACTCTTAAAATAAAGAGAGAATCTTCAGATAGGAGTACAGCTTCTCAATCCGAGGAATGGTGATTACAAACTTGAAAAAAGAAAAACTCTAATTTCAAAGAGACAATGACTTTAGGTCAGGAGAAAGGATTTCGAGTTTGGAGGGAGAAAAGGATTTTCTTAGAACCGTAATTTCATATTTTACTATAGTTATAGATTCTTCTTATACAAAAGAGGAAGATAGTTTTCTTATGTTAAAGAAGCAATGCTTTCAGATGGAAAGAGAATAAGATATATAATGATTTTATATATATAAATGATTTTAGATCTAAAAAACGACTAAGTGTTTCTTTTGGTCAAAAACAATGTTTTTTGATCTGAAATGAGAAAAAAAAGATATAAAGATTTCATATCTAAGAAATGAATTCATGTTTCTTTTTTCTTAAAAAACAGTGTTTGCAGATCTGAAAGGAGGTACAGTGATTTCAGATCTAAGAAATGAATACATGTTTCATGTTAGTTAATAAAAAGCGTTTGTAGATCTAAAATAAGAGAAAAGAAAGACATAATATTTTTTTATCTCCAAGAAATAGTGATTGCAGATTCTAAAAGAGAAATAGATTTTCCTAAAATGACTGATTTAGATCTAGGAGATATAGAGTATTTTAATCCAAGAAACAGTGATCTCAAACTGGAAAAGTGTGAAAAAGAGAATCTCTCATTCGAAAGAGACAGTGACTTAATTTCTGAAAAGAAAACATTATAGATTTTATTAAAAATGCAATTTCAGATCTTAAGACTAGAAACTGTTTTTCTTTTGTGAAAAAAATAACGATCCAAATCTAAACAAAGGGAAAAAGGGGTTTCTTATGCCAAGAAACCATGTTTTTGGATTCCAAATGAGAAAAGAGAGGCGACTTGATTTCAGATCCAAAGAATGAGTACATATTTCTTTTTGGTTTAGGGACGTGTGTTTATGGATCCGAAATAGTTAAAGGAATATCTAAGGGTTTCAAATCTAAGAGATGACATTTTTTTGCGCTAATAAATAGTGTCCGTAAATAGCAAAAGAAAGATCTAAAATGTGGACAAGAGAATTTCTCTATATAATAAAATGGATGTTCAGATCTGAAGAGAAAAGGAGGATTTTTTGTTTTATGTAAAATAGTCATGGTATATCTAAAAAGAAACATAGATTTCAGATCTTAGACAAGGGCAAAGAGTTTCTTAAGAGAAGAAACGACAATCTCAAGTCATGTGCTTCTATTTATAGAATGAAGATATGAGGAGAGGCAGTTGAGTATATAGTATTTGGAATTTGGCTAAACCTACCTTCCTTCAAGATTTTGTTCAACCTTCCTTACATGATTTTCAAGCTATTCCACTTTTGATGATCGCCATACACCTCCGAGAACCCCAGAACGCGTCAGGAAGAAATTCCTGAAGTATCGTCATGCCATGACGAAAATTTCCAACCTTTTTTAGATCAGTTATACCCAGGTTGATCCCCAAGCAAACCTTAATCCGACTTCAAGCAGCATTACTGCCAGCTGAGTCCAAGTAAACCCTTAAATTTCTCAATCCTGGCTCCAAACAACCACCGAACCAAAGATTTGGTTCGATCATCGGACAGACTTCAAGCAGAATCCATATTTTCAAGGTCCGACTCCAAGCAACCGTCGAACAAAAGTTTTGGTTGGTCATCGGATCACCTTCAAGAAAACTCCAGATTTTCAAGCCCCGACTCCTAGCAAGTGCCGAACCAAAGTTTTGGTTCGGTCAATGGGTCGACTCCAAGCAGATTCGAGATTTTCAAGTCCCGACTCCAAGCAAGCGCCGAACCAAATTTTGGTTCGGTAATCCAACCGGCTCCAAGCATACTCCAGATTTTCAAGGCTCAACTCCGAGCATGCGTTGAACCAAAGTATTGGTTTGGTCATCACGACGACTCCAGGAAGACTCGAGATTTTTAAGCCTCTACTCCAAGCATGCACCGAACCAAAGTTTTGGTTCGGTAGTCCAACCGACTTCAAGCAAGCTTCAGATTTTCAAGGCCTGTTCTAAGCACGCAATAAACCAAAGTATTGGTTCAGTAATCCAACCGAATCCAAGAAGACTTCAGATTTTCAAGGTCCAACTCCAAGAAAACGCCGAACCAAAGTTTTGGTTCGATCATTGGGCCGACTCCAAGCAGACTCGATATTTTCAAGCCTCGACTCCAATCATGCGCCAAACCAAAGATTTGGATCGATAATCCAACCAACTCCAAGCAAACTCCAGATTTTCAAGGACCGACTCCAAGCAAGTGCCGAACCAAAGTTTTGGTTCGATCATCGCGTTGACTCCAATCAGACTCGAGATTTTTCAATTTTTGATTTGGTAATTTAACCGACTCCAAGCAGACTTCAGATTTTCAAGGTACGACTCCAAGCAAGCATCGAACCAATATTTTGGTTCGATAATCCTACTAAATCCAAGTGAACTTCAGATTTTCAAGACCCGACTCCAAGCAAGCCCGAACTAAAGTTTTGGTTCGGTCATCACACCGACTCTAAGTAGACTCAAGATTTTCAAGCCATGGCTCCACGTAAGCGTGGAAACAATGTTTTGGTTTGTTCATCGGACTAGGATCCTAGCTTGCTGTTGGACTGTCGACCTTGAATGGCAGTAGAGCGTCTCGGTATCGGCCCTACGAGACGGTGGTGGACAAATCTTAAGATAATCATATCTCTCAATCCGTTGCTCAGATTAAGACGTGATTTCAACCTATGTCTATATCTTGATCTCGAGAAACCTCCAATCTAATTTGAGTCAATTCTAAAACAATGACGATTTTGCCCTCGACTCCTCATATTCATAATGTAGTAGGCGAAAATGCCCATAACAGTAATTATTAATAAAAATGGTTAAAAATAAAATTTAATGACTATTAATGTAAGTTGTCGAATAAGAACTTGAATAAAATTTTGAAATAACTAATTTCGAAGATTGTAGCAATAACGAGTAATGAAATGAAATTCTATATTTTGAATGTTTTATAACCAATAGTGGGGATTGAATAATAAAACATTGAATTACTGTGAAATGAAAGTAGTTGTTTTATTAACTGAATTTGTTTAAAAATGAAATTTTATAAGTTAATGACTTATATTGAAATATGGTGATTCATTGAATAGTTAAATTAAAAATTTTATTATTGTAAATTATTTAAATAATTGAATCCTAAATTAAATATGAATGAAAATGATTTCAAAAAGTTAATTTTAGATGTTATTTAAATATGAATGAAGATTGTCAACATTTAAAAACTGAATTTAAGTGATTAGTTTAAAATTTGGAAATTTCTAGTTTTAATTGACGAGTAAAAATAGCCATTTTGGCCACTGTCTCAGATTTCGAAGAAACTAGTTTCATCGATCTGTAACTGTGAACTATTGTAGGATTTCAAGTTTCATAGCGATCAGACTTGTCGTTTGGCCGTGCGAGCTTGAAACGTGCAGAAATTAAATTCAGAATTTAATTAAAATAATTCGATTTGAAAAGTTATCTTCCACATACGATCGACTGTGCCTCGAAAGATATTCCAGTGTGTTCAGAATAAGGGTAAAATATTATAAACGCCTGGCGGCATGCATCATTTGGAGTTCGTTTGGAATAGTGCGTGAATAGTAAAAATAATAATATTTTATTTATGTATGTATATACACACGTGCGCGCGCGCGTGTCTCAGAGAAACCCTAAAAAAAATGTACAGCCGCCACCTTATAATTTAGTGACTGATAAACAACATTCTCTTCCTCTTGTATTCTCTCATCCATCAACAATTTAATAAAGCTTCCATTGGAAACCTGTAGAGCTCGTCGAGCTCGACCATATCAATGGCTGCGATCGTCTCTAGTGCATCGAAGAGACGCGAATTGGCTCACATTCATTGGCCCTTAGATGGCGAACTGTGAGGCGATGATGGAGCTTTGAGGGGGCTGTCGGTAGGAGTAGGTGCGTAGGAGTGGAGGCTATGGCATGGACGTCGCCGATCATCGTCTAGGTGAAAGAAGGGGAGGCGAAGATCGGTTTTCCAAAGACGTGATGGGTTCGAGCATCGTGTTTTCACCTGGAAGAAATGAAAAGGGATCGAGATATATTATAAATTATAAATTCTTATGAATTGTATATCTTTCACGTACGAGGTCGAAATTGAATGTAACAAGCGGCGATGGAATCGTGGCGATGAGCATTACTTTTAGGAACTGATTTGGAGACAATTGAGAGTAGCTAAAATTTTAGATTTAATTGAATGTTGTTCGATTGGATTTAAAATTTAAAAATCAAGATGAGTGTTTTATAACGCTTACAACATACTAAAATATTTATGCTAGTTAAATTCGAAAGTATGAAGTGATGTAAATTTATCGATCGTTGTTTGGTGAATTTAATTGTCATTCGAATTAACTGTTAAAAATTAAAATTGAAGTTAAATTTGAAATTGGAATTAATTTTCAGAAAAAAATACCTGATATTGGTAACTATGAAATTATTGTGAATTATTGGCTGATATGGATGTTGATTGTGATAGCTGTTATTGATTGACTGTTTGGATGATTTGGACGTTTATTTATATTGATATATCCTGCTATCATACTGCATATTATTTACAGTAAATGAAACTGTAAATTAAATTATTTCAAATAAATTAATAAATAGGTTGAAATGATCTATACCTATGACACTGTGATTTGGGTTGAAATGACATATACCTATGACACTTTGATTTGGGTTGAAATGATATATGTCCATTCTTGAAATTAAAATGAAATAACTGATCACTTGGCCATAGGATAGAAAATTATATACGGATACCGGATTAGTTAAATTAAAGGATTTTAGTTTTTTTTGATTTGTGATTTATTTAAATGATTTTGATTTAAAGAAATAAAAATCGAATTTATAGAAAATTGAATTATTTTTGAACGTGCGCTCGAAATGTTGAAAATTTAAATTTGTTAACAGATATGGTTTAAATAATCGAAGTTGAGATTTTGAATTTATATGCGAAATATGATTTGAATTTCGAAAGTTTGCTTGATTTAAAGGTTTGGACTTTTATTTCAACTACGAAATTTTGTTAAGTAAAAGTAATTGAAATCGATATTTCAATAATTGAGCTCGAAATTGAATTATTTTAAAGATTTGAATCTTAAATTGAGTATTGAAGTTAAATTTAATTTAAGTGATTTAAATCGATATTTTGAAAATCGAACTCGAATTTATATAAATTGAAATGGTTTAAATTTGAGAACTAAATTGAAATTATTCAAGTTGGAATTGAAATCAATTGGAATTGAAAGTGAAATTGAATTAATTCGAAATCGAAATTGGTTTTATTTGAATTGAAATTGAATCAATTTGACTTTGAAAATATTTTCAAATAAATTATTATGATATAAACTATTTAAATCTATCTGTTTTAATATTCAAATC
This sequence comes from Allium cepa, assembly GCA_030765085.1. Taxonomy (NCBI): domain Eukaryota; kingdom Viridiplantae; phylum Streptophyta; class Magnoliopsida; order Asparagales; family Amaryllidaceae; genus Allium; species Allium cepa. The sequence goes on from CM060928.1 coordinate 272,502,203, forward strand.
ATTTTGGATTTTCCAAACTATTCTGTATAAACAATTTTAATACTTAAACTATTTTATATTAAGCTATTTTAACCATTTAAGTTATTTTTAACTATTTTAACCGTTTAACTATTTTTAACTACTTTAATTATTTCAACTATTTTAAAACTTTTCAAATTGGTCAAGGGGTGAAATGTTTATAATTAAATCTTGGATTTATGTAACATCCCGCCTTTTCGTACGCTTTAAATCGACACACGTGCCAATTCAAACCATACGGAAGGGCGAATTGTTATGGGGTAAATCAGAAAAACAAGAAAGAAATAAAAACAAAACAGAATCTCACAGCGGAAGGATAAAATATAATAATCAAATATACAGTTTACAAAGCTGTTTACAAAACATTTGATTATATTTATATAATACATATCAGAGTTACACATACCAATAATAATGCAGCGGAACAGTATGAGTGTAGTGCAATAATATAAATAATAATAATACAAATCTTCGTCTTCATCCTCGAAAGCTAATCTTCAAATCCTGAAATGCTCGGACTGACCCGAGCGAATTAAAAAGACAAAACATTCGACTCAGAACTAAAAGATCTTATGTAAGTTAAATCAACAGGAATAAATATGAGTGTAGTAACTTAAAAGATGCTCGGGATTTACATCTCTTAAGGATCCGTTAAACTATTTACTATGTAGTATATTTCGCTGTTATAGTAGTGTCTATAGTAAAATAAACTTACTTTTAAATAGCATTAAGGCTTTACATTTTCCACTTTAACACGTAATAGTCCCAGTAGTCCATCCAATATCATAGTCCCTCCTGATCGGGAAGCCACCAGAGGATACCACACGGGCTACGGGAGAAATCCAAACTCGTACAAGGCTCGGTATGGTAGGTGACACGGCACAACTAGGCAATGCCAGGGTAGATATACCAATTACGCTTCCGGGTCGGTGGTAACGCGTAGCCACAGCTACCGCCCACCTCGGACAAACTCCCCCAAATCAAAGAAATCAAAAGTGAAGGTAGCCACCGAATCAATCCAAAGTCAGAGTATAGCATCGAAGGGAAGTGTCCGATCAGAGGTGCTTTAAAATTTATAATATCTGGAAACCAAACATTTGAATTAAGCATTTCGAGAGCTTCAACATATATTTATTTCGAATTTTTCTAAGGAGTTTGAATTTTCATTTGATTTTTGAATTGTATTTGGATCTAGTGTTTGCAGCCATTGGAAAGAGGAGGAGCTGGGTGATGGTATACACAAAAAAATGAGAATAGATGGAGGCTAGGGTTTATAACTGGGTTTATATAGTTAGGTCAGAGATTTGAATAGCCGGATCCGATAAACAAACGTGTTGAACGATAATTGGCCCAAAAAGCCCGTTTCTACTCCGGAACGAAATCGGGTCAACCCGTATACCAAAATAGATATTTTAAACGCAATGGAAAAGGTTTCAAGTCCAAATTGTGTCGTATGAAGAAGATATGCTAAAATTAATATTTTCAAATTGATTTCAATTGCATAAATTTCAAGGCGTTTCGAGTCCATACGATTAAACGACAAGTCCGATCGCTACGAAACTTGAAACATTATTATAATTCACCATTACGGATCCGATGAAACTGGTTTCGTAGAAATCTGAGTCAGTGGCCAAAATGGCTATTTTTATATTAATTAAATAAATTTACAATTAATTGATTAAATCAAATTTTAAATTCCAATTCTAAAATTTATAAATTTTAACGTCTTTATATTTCTCAAACATTTACAATGATTTAAACAAAATTTAAATGTCAAATTAGAGAGGATAAATTTATCAATTCCAGTATTAACCTCAGTTTCATTAAATTCAAAATTTATAAATTTAATCTCCAAAAATTCTATTAAATTCACTTTCATTCTATTATTCAATTCACTATCATTAAACGGATAAAATATTGGATTTACAACTATTACCATAATATTCTTATATTCCATTTAACTTTCTATTAATGTAATAATTAGATGTTTGATTTCATTTAATTCCAATAAAACCTATTATTATACACTAATTTCCAATATATTGACACAACTTAAATTTGCATTCTTTCCATTCAATATCAACTGTCATTTTATAAGTAAAATTAACATTAGATTCATACTCATTACATAAATAACTTCAATTTCATCTAAATAAATTTAGTAATTTTTTTTAAATATATTAAATCCATTTAATTGCAATCAATCATATTATCGTGATTTACATTCAAATAAATAATTAAATGTTGATTCCCATTCTTTTTATTCAAACAATCGTTATCCTATAAGCATATTTAACATTTGTTTACATTTCATTACACTGATACTTCTATATACATCTTAGATTTGTATCAACGGTTATATTTAAAAATGTGAATCTTGTCAATTACGCGTATTAATTAAGATTTTAAACTAAATTAACAAAATTTCCTAAGTCCAATCCCTTTTTACCAAATTTGACAAACCCTAACCATTTGTACCACATTTCATATTAATCTAATATTTATTAGATTTTATTTCAAATTAACGTACAACTAAATTTCCCTTAATTGAAATCTGATTCCCAAATTTTTATTTAACATAACAAATGAACTAAACAACATATAGATTGTTACCTATTTCCTTTACTAGCCTTTAGGTTTATTACTTAACAATCACCTTTTAAAATTCCGTATATACACAAATTTTAAATTTCGTAATCACATTCAATTAATTATGTATTACTTTCCAGCAAATAATATGATTACTTAGAGAACGTTGGCTTTTATTCAATTATCATTTATTGAAATCCATATTAATTAATTTATTACATGCTTACATTTATTTCTCTATATCCAATTTGTTTCAACTTTATTTACATTAATACCATTTTCTGGTTATTATAAACCTTTAATTTTTTCATTTAAATCTAATTCTAAATTCCAATTCAATCAACCATTTCAACATGCAACTTATAATAACTGCTTACAAGTATGAATGGAATTATCATTTATTCCAATATTTTCTTAATTTACATTAACATATAAATAAATTCCCTTTAAATGAATTTTATACCCAGGTATAATACTTACCCCATTTCATTTATTGAAATTTATTCAAATTGCTAGTAAGTAGGTTTTAAATCACCATTTATATGATTTATTTTAGCGTTCATTTCAATATTAGTTTAAAAAGTTTTTATTTCTACTAAATTTAATTACAAAAACTCATTAATTCAACCAAATTAAATCAACGAAATTTATGGGTCGTTACACTCTCCCCCACTCAAAACTTTTCGTCCCCGAAAAGGAAAAAGGAGGGAGAAGGAAGAATTAAATAAACAATACATCTTATTCAAAATATTAACTTTATAAACAATAATTTACAAAAATTTTTACTTTAAATAAAATATACCCATTTTATAATCATTAAATCTTTTTAAACTTAAATAAATAAAGTTTGGAAAACATTTCAAAAAAATTTAAGTCCAAAATTTACGAATTTTTTTGGCAGAGTCTACTTTGTACGGGAAGGCTCAGGAGAAAAATAAAATATAAATATAACAATATACAACAAATATTTTACAATATAATATATATCCCAACTCGGGAAAACAATATAATAACGCCGTAACCGTAATCCGAACACGTACCTATTAGTCGGGCAATTAACACATATTTTATGGAACCAAAAGCAGTAGCAATTGCTTCCAAAACCTGCATTTCACTTATATAACCTAAAAGGGTTAACAATTATATAAAATGAAATATTTAAGTGGTTTCAATCACTAACGACAAATCAATACAACAACCATCAATTTCAACAAACAGCATACACAACAAATACAAAACAACCATTCAATCAAACAAACAAATAGTTGTTCGGGTTCAAAACTTTTAAATTGTAAGGAATGAAGAATAAACTACTAGCGTATCATTTACTCAATAGTCTTAGATAAAACTAAATAGATTATTCATTTACCCAAATCCAAATTTTAAAGTATCTTACCCAAACAACCATAACCCAAAACAACAACCAATCCAAACAACAATCAACTTTACTTATTATTAATTTTATTTCATACATTTGTTGTTTGATTTCCTTTTTATTTACACAATGATTTAACTTTTTAATTTACATTTATTTCTAACAAACTTTTAATTTCATTTCATTCATTTATTTATTTGCATTACATTCATTTCTCAAATTTGATTTACTTATTTAGCGCTTACATTTCTATTATATTAAATTTTAGAAATACTTCAATTTCAACTTACGTTTATAACTCTATAACATCAATTTCTTATTTATTAAGGTAATTCATTTTTTTCCACTCTTAATATTATTTATTTATCATATTCATCTTTCCATTTATTTTATTATAAATAACTCCAATCCTTCTTAAACTTATTTCCATTTCTTTATAACTGTTCTAATATATTTAACTAGTGGCCTTTCAGTCATAACCTAGATTTATAACAATTATAACATTAGATTCTTATTAATAGCAGCAATTTATTGAACACTTCATTACATACTCCTATTTGTACAATTTCAATCACATTTTCTTATTAAACATTTCAACTTTTAATATTTGGTAAGTTATATATGTTTTTAAGGATGTAATTTGAAAGTTATACAAATTTTTTCTCAATTTTTTTAATTAATTAATGGTTCAATAATTTCATCTTTGTCTTGTAAGTTATAATTTCAAATTACCTTTTATTTTCATTCATAACCTAGCATTAAATTACTTATTTTAATTAAAGGCTCCAATTATTAGTTAACCTCCATTTTACCAAACTAATTGAAACTGTAAAATAACGGAAACTTAAGAATTTAAATACCGGGTTTAATTTCAAATCATTTTAAAATAATAGATAAATGTATATGCTTACAGCTTATATATCTAAGTATACTTCAAACAATTTAAATTTTTATTTATCAAAACAAATCTACAGTAAAATTTCTATAGTGGCCTTCCCACTTCGAAACTCGAAAATGAATGTCGACGATGCGTGCACTCATCACCGAAATTATTTCCCAGCGACAGAGAGGGGAGTACAAAACTTTTTCTTTCCAAAATTTCCTTTAAACATTTTGTTCAAATTATATTGAAATAATCATATCAGAAAATACTTCTAATAATATTATTATTATATTCCAAAATCATTTAAAAGAAAGTTTCAAACCCCAGAACTTAAGTTCTAAAATTTCCAATTTTATTTATTTTAATTTCAATCTTATTTCACTGTTATTTATAAATTTCATTACCCTAAAAATCAATATAATACAACCAAATATAATCTTTATAAAATTTATAACTTTATATATAGAAAAGATAATAGGCAAAATTATTTCATTCACCTATATTAAAAACAAATATTATGTCAGTCTGTCCTATTAAGTGTTTAGAAATTCCTATTGATGTCATAGCGTCCCATGCATCAACCAGAATTTATAAATACAAAACGGAACAGATTAACACAATACTAAAACCTTTTTATAACACTAACAAATACGCTCTCTCATATATACGCTCAGCGACTCCCATAGGGTACTACTACCCTATTAGTAAAGAGTCAAACCCCACAAAGCTAAGATTTATCGGTAAACCAAAGCTCTGATACCAGATGTAACATCCCACCTTTTCGCACCCTTTAAATCGACACACGTGCCAATTCAAACCATACGGAAGGGCGGATTGTTATGGGGTAAATCAGAAAAACAAGAAAGAAATAAAAACAAAACAGAATCTCACAGCAAAAGGATAAAATATAATAATCAAATATATAGTTTATAAAGCTGTTTACAAAACATTTGTTATATTTATATAATACATATCAGAGTTGCACATACCAATAATAATGCAGCGGAACAGTATGAGTGTGGTGCAATAATATAAACAATAATAATACAAATCTTCGTCTTCGTCCTCCAGAGCTAATCTTCAAATCCTGAAACGGACTGACCCGGGCAAATTAAAAAGACAAAACACTCGACTCAGAACTAAAAGATCTTATGTAAGTTAAATCAACAGGAATAAATATGAGTGCAGTAACTTAAAAGATGCTCGGGATTTACATCTCTTAAGGATCCGTTAAACTATTTACTATATAGTATATTTCGCTATTATAATAGTGTCTATAGTAAAATAAACTTACTTTTAAATAGCATTAAGACTTTACATTTTCCACCTTAACACGTAATAGTCCCAGTAGTCCATCCAATATCATAGTCCCTCCTGATCGGGAAGCCACCAGAGGATACCACACGGGCTACGGGAGAAATCCAAACTCATACAAGGCTCGGTATGGTAGGTGACACGGCACAACTAGGCAATGCCAGGGTAGATATACCAATTACGCTTCCAGGTCGGTGGTAACGCGTAGCTGCAGCTATCGCCCACCTCGGACAAACTCCCCCAAATCAAAGAAATCAAAAGTGAAGGTGGCCAACGAATCAATCCAAAGTCAGAGTATAGTATCGAAAGGAAGTGTCCGATCAGAGGTGCTACCTCATTTACCCGTCGATCGCTCCTGCTTTAGCCACCTTATGCCAACTCACGGGAGTTGAGTCCATGTATTTACCTTACAGGAAACGCCGCCACCAACCTACTTCATTCTGTAATCTCCACCGTGTACACGGTTGTTAAAGTGGTTTTCGGAGTTGGCAGAGAGTATGATAACTTCTGATCCCGGTCTCTTCAACAACCAAACGTTATTATAACACCGCGGTCTTTTAAAAATAGTTTATACTTTAAAACCATAATATAATTATCCATTTCAAAACCCATAAATACGATATCATTTCCATTTCCAAAACAGCTCATTTTGATATTATTTTATAAAAACCCAATCAATAATATCATTTTTATTTCAAATATATTTCTTTCCAAAATCATACTGCTTTAAAATTTATAATATCTGGAAACCGAACATTTGAATTATAACTTTCAACATAATACTTCGAAATTCATAGCTTTAAAACCATAACTTCTAAAACTTGAATGATTTGGATATTCAAACAGTATATAGAATAAAATAGTTTGAATTTAAGTTACTTTATAAAATAAAATAATTTCTGCGACTTTACAATTTTATTTATTTAAAATTTAGTTCAAATCCATAAATTTTAAATTCACTTTCAGCTAAATAAACCACTTCAATCTCAATATATTTCTAACTTTGCGTATTTAACAATTTCAAAACTTAAGGTTGGAAATTTATATTCACCAATTCATTGTCCTATTATTTAGTTTTGAAATGTTTACATAATAAATCAAAATCATTTAAAATAAAACACCAATTACTAACAACTTAAATATTTCCTTTAATTTATTGATGCTAGAAATATTCGTTTAATTTATCTTGAATAAAAAAATCCAGTTATAAATATCATACATTTAAATTTTCCAAGTTTAATAAGTTCACCTCAACTTATGGAGTTAAATTTTTAATTAAGCTCAATTCCAAATAAATTGCCAATTTGTCTTCCAATCTTAATTGATTTGGATCATTTAAAACTCTATATATATTCAAGATTTTAAACATGTACTTAAACATATAATATAAATTATCAAACTCCATTTTTCAACTTATTCTTTTTTATTTAACAGACTTATACATAGCTTAAATTCAAAAATTTAAATATATATGTATATATAAAATAATATTTATATAATATCAAATTTTAATATCTATTAAACCGTATCCTATCCAAACCATAGAAATCATTTTCAAAATAATGATATATAGACCGACGGTGTCGGTATAAAATTTTCTATCCTATGGTCAAGTGATACGGATATTTATCATTTCAACCCATAATTTAAAATAAAAATTACGGTTATATATCATTTCAAACCGCAATCCCGAATGAAATGAAATGCATAACACTTGCAGTTAATATAAATAAACATCCATTCATCCATCAAAATCATACACCCATTTATCATGATCATCATCCAAGTTAGAACAATACATCTATATATAACATATGATAAATAACAGGCATTCACTGGCAGTTTATTTTGGAAAATAAATTTACTGATAATTTAACTGGTAGTTTATATGCACAATAAATCTACTACTAATTTAACTATCAGTTTATATGCACAATAAATCTACTACTAATTTAACTATCAGTTTATATGAAAAAATGAAATAAATAACAAGTAAATTTAATGAGTGCAAATTAACTGATATAATGATGAAATAGATGCCAAACAGCTATAAATAAATTTTTAAAACACATCATAAATCAATTTAACAAACATAAGAAATCCTAGAAGTTGTGAGTTGGTAACACTCACCTTTTGAATTTAAATTGAATTTAAATCCAATTCAAACCCAAAAATTTGATCGTCTCAGAATTTGTCCAAACCAGCGTCATCAAGTCCGGAATTTTATTACGATCCTAACAAAAAAGATCTCGTGTGAAACAGAGCCCGTATGCGAAAGATATAGCAATTAGTGCGATTGAATTTTAAATTAAAAATAAACAAAGAAGGGAACACTTTTCTTGAATTTGCCACGTCACTAGATCACATGTCACTGCCTTCTTCTTTTCCCAAGTCGCACACACGAGGCCATTCAAACCCATTTGACCAAACGTTTGACTGTCGATCGCCGCTCCTCCGCCACGAACCGCGGCCTCCAACCACCACCATCGAGTTCGGCGCGACGACCCACACCCCTCAGTACCACTCACTTCACCTCCGGCCACCCCAAACGCCGCGCGCCGCCGCCTCCTACCAAACCCTAATCCAATTTTTTTGCTCGATCCGACCGCTGAATCGCCAAACTAACTACATAGATCGACTCCGCTCAGTCCCCTCCACAAAACCCAGAAAGGAATCGTCGATCCAAAGACTTTGATTGCGACGATGATGAACAGCCGAACCTGTTCGAATTTTCTTCGGTCAAACCACAAACTGAATCGAAAAACAAACACATCCAGAGGATTACGCATTTCGAGAGCTTCAACATATATTTATTTCGAATTTTTCTGAGGAGTTTGAATTTTCATTTGATTTTTGAATTGTATTTGGATCTAGTGTTTGCAGCCATTGGAAAGAGGAGGAGCTGGGTGATGGTATACACAAACAAATGAGAATAGATGGATGCTAGGGTTTATAACTGGGTTTATATAGTTAGGTCAGAGATTTGAATAGCTGGATCCGATAAACAAACGTGTTGAACGATAATTGGCCCAAAAAGCACATTTCTACTCCGGAACGAAATCGGGTCAACCCATATATCAAAATAGATATTTTAAAATATTTTAAACGCAATAGAAAAGGTTTCAAGTCCAAATTGTGTCGTATGAAGAAGATATGCTAAAATCAATATTTTCAAATTGATTTCAATTAATTTCAATTGCATAAATTTCAAGGCGTTTCGAGTCCGTACGATTAAACGACATGTCTGATCGCTACGAAACTTGAAACATTATTATAATTAACCATTACGGATCCGATGAAACTGGTTTCGTAGAAATCCGAGTCAGTGGCCAAAATAGTTATTTTTATATTAATTAAATAAATTTGCAATTAATTGATTAAATCAAATTTTAAATTCCAATTCTAAATTTTGTAAATTTTAACGTCTTTATATTTCTCAAACATTTACAATGATTTAAACAAAATTTAAATGTAAAATTAGAGAGGATAAATTTATCAATTCCAGTATTAACCCCAGTTTCATTAAATTCAAAATTTATAAATTTAATCTCCAAAAATTCTATTAAATTCACTTTCATTCTATTATTCAATTCACTATCATTAAACGGATAAAATATTGGATTTACAACTATTACCATAATATTCTTATATTCCATTTAACTTTCTATTAATGTAATAATTAGATGTTTTATTTCATTTAATTCCAATAAAACCTATTATTATACACTAATTTCCAATATATTGACACAACTTAAATTTGCATTCTTTCCATTTAATATCAACTGTCATTTTATAAGTAAAATTAACATTAGATTCATACTCATTACATAAATAACTTCAATTTCATCTAAATAAATTTAGTAATTTTTTTTAAATATATTAAATCCATTTAATTGCAATCAATCATATTATCGTGATTTAAATTCAAATAAATAATTAAATGTTGATTCCCATTCTTTTTATTCAAACAATCGTTATCCTATAAGCATATTTAACATTTGTTTACATTTCATTACACTGATACTTCTATATACGTCTTAGATTTGTATCAACGGTTATATTTAAAAATGTGAATCTTGTCAATTACGCGTATTAATTAAGATTTTAAACTAAATTAACAAAATTTCCTAAGTCCAATCCCTTTTTACCAAATTTGACAATCCCTAACCATTTGTACCACATTCCATATTAATGTAATATTTATTAGATTTCATTTCAAATTAACGTACAACTTAATTTCCCTTAATTGAAATCTAATTCCCAAATTTTTATTTAACATAACAAATGAACTAAACAACACATAGATTGTTACCTATTTCCTTTACTAGCCTTTAGGTTTATTACTTAACAATCACCTTTTAAAATTACATATATACACAAATTTTAAATTTCGTAATCACATTCAATCAATTATGTATTACTTTCCAGCAAATAATATGATTACTTAGAGGACGTTGGCTTTTATTCAATTATCATTTATTGAAATCCACATTAATTAATTTACTACATGCTTACATTTATTTCACTATATCCAATTTGTTTCAACTTTATTACATTAATACTATTCCCTTATTTTGGTTATTATAAACCTTTAATTTTTCCATTTAAATCTAATTCTAAATTCCAATTCAATCAACCATTTCAACATGCAACTTATAATAACTGCTTACAAGTATGAATGGAATTATCATTTATTCCAATATTTTCTTAATTTACATTAACATATAAATAAATTCCCTTTAAATGAATTTTATACCCAGGTATAATACTTACCCCATTTCATTTATTGAAATTTATCCAAATTGCTAGTAAGTAGGTTTTAAATCACCATTTATATAATTTATTTTAGCGTTCATTTCAATATTAGTTTATAAAGTTTTTATTTCTACTAAATTTAATTACAAAAACTCATTAATTCAACCAAATTAAATCTATGAAATTTACGGGTCGTTACACTCTCCCCCACTCAAAACTTTTCGTCCCCGAAAAGGAAAAAGGAGGGAGAAGGAAGAATTAAATAAACAATACATCTTATTCAAAATATTAACTTTATAAACAATAATTTACAAAAAAATTTACTTTAAATAAAATATACCCATTTTATAATCATTAAATCTTTTTATACTTAAATAAATAAAGTTTGGAAAACATTTCAAAAAAATTTAAGTCCAAAATTTACGAATTTTTTTGGCAGAGTCTTCTTTGTACGGGGAGGCTTAGGAGAAAAATAAAATATAAATATAACAATATACAAAAAATATTTTACAATATAATATATATCCCAACTCGGGAAAACAATATAATAACGCCGTAACCGTAATCCGAAAACGTACGTATTAGTCGGGCAATTAACACATATTTTATGGAACCAAAAGCAGTAGCAATTGCTTCCAAAACCTGCATTTCACTTATATAACCTAAAAGGGTTAACAATTATATAAAATGAAATATTTAAGTGGTTTCAATCACTAACGACAAATCAATTTCAACAAACAGCATACACAACAAATACAAAACAACCATTCAATCAAACAAACAAATAGTTGTTCGGGTTCAAAACTTTTAAATTGTAAGGAATGAAGAATAAACTACTAGCGCATCATTTACTCAACAGTCTTAGATAAAACTAAATAGATTATTCATTTACCCAAATCCAAATTTTAAAGTATCTTACCCAAACAACCATAACCCAAAACAACAACGAATCCAAACAACAATCAACTTTACTTATTATTAATTTTATTTCATACATTTGTTGTTTGATTTCCTTTTCATTTACACTATGATTTAACTTTTTAATTTACATTTATTTCTAACAAACTTTTAATTTCATTTCATTCATTTTTTTATTTGCATTACATTCATTTCTCAAATTTGATTTACTTATTTAGCGCTTACATTTCTATTATATTAAATTTTAGAAATACTTCAATTTCAACTTAAGTTTATAACTCTATAACATCAATTTCTTATTTATTAAGGTAATTCATTTTTTTCCACTCTTAATATTATTTATTTATCGTATTAATCTTTCCATTTATTTTGTTATAAATAACTCCAATCCTTCTTAAACTTATTTCCATTTCTTTATAACTGTTCTAATATATTTAATTAGTGGCTTTTCGGTCATAACCTAGATTTATAACAATTATAACATTAGATTCTTATTAATAACAACAATTTATTGAACACTTCATTACATACTCCTATTTGTACAATTTCAATTACAGTTTCTTTTTAAACATTTCAACTTTTAATATTTGGTAAGTTATATATGTTTTTAAGGATGTAATTTGAAAGTTATACAAATTTTTTCTCAATTCTTTTAATTAATTAATGGTTCAACAATTTCATCTTTGTTTTGTAAGTTACAATTTCAAATTACCTTTTATTTTCATTCATAACCTAGCATTAAATTACTTATTTTAATTAAAGGCTCCAATTATTAATAAACCTCCATTTTACCACACTAATTGAAACTGTAAAATAACGGAAACTTAAGAATTTAAATACCGGGTTTAATTTCAAATCATTTTAAAATAATAAATAAATGTATATACTTACAGCTTATATATCTAAGTATACTTAAAACAATTTAAATTTTGATTTATCAAAATAAATCTGTAGTAAAATTTCTATAGTGGCCTTCCCACTTTGAAACTCGAAAATGAATGTCGACGATGCGTGCACTAATCACCGAAATTATTTCCCAACGACAGAGAGGGGAGTACAAAACTTTTTCTTTCCAAAATTTCCTTTAAACATTTTGTTCAAATTATATTGAAATAATCATATCAGAAAATACTTCTAATAATATTATTATTATATTCCGATATCATTTAAAAGAAAGTTTCAAACCCCGGAACTTAAGTTCTAAAATTTCCACTTTTATTTATTTTAATTTCAATCTTATTTCACTGTTATTTATAAATTTCATTACCCTAAAAATCAATATAATACAACCAAATATAATCTTTATATAATTTATTACTTTATATATAGAAAAGATAATAGGCAAAATTATTTCATTCACCTATATTAAAAACAAATATTATGTCGGTCTGTCCTATTAAGCGTTTACAAAATTCCTATTGATGTCATAGCGTCCCATTCATCAACCAGAATTTATAAATACAAAACGAAACAGATTAACACAATACTAAAACCTTTTTATAACACTAACAAATACGCTCTCTCATATATACACTCACCGACTCCCATAGGGTACTACTACCCTATTAGTAAAGAGTCAAACCCCACAAAGCTAAGATTTATCGGTAAACCAAAGCTCTGGTACCAGATGTAACATCCCGCCTTTTTGCACGCTTTAAATCGACACACGTGCCAATTCAAACCATACGGAAGGGCGGATTGTTATGGGGTAAATCAGAAAAACAAGAAAGAAATAAAAACAAAAAAGAATCTCACAGCGGAAGGATAAAATATAATAATCAAATATATAGTTTATAAATCTGTTTACAAAACATTTGATTATATTTATATAATACATATCAGAGTTACACATACCAATAATAATGCAGCGGAACAGTTTGAGTGTAGTGCAATAATATAAACAATAATAATACAAATCTTCGTCTTCGTCTTCCAGAGCTAATCTTCAAATGCTGAAACGCTCGGACTGACCCGAGCGAATTAAAAAGACAAAACACTCGACTCAGAACTAAAATATCTAATGTAAGTTAAATCAACAGGAATAAATATGAGTGCAGTAACTTAAAAGATGCTCGGGCTTTACATCTCTTAAGGATCCGTTAAACTATTTACTATGTAGTATATTTCGCTATTATAATAGTGTCTATAGTAAAATAAACTTACTTTTAAATAGCATTAAGGCTTTACATTTTCCACCTTAACACGTAATAGTCCCAGTAGTCCATCCAATATCATAGTCCCTCCTGATCGGGAAGCCACCAGAGGATACCACACGAGCTACGGGAGAAATCCAAACTCGTACAAGGCTCGGTATGGTAGGTGACACGGCACAAGTAGGCAATGCCAGGGTAGATATACCAATTACGCATCCAGGTCGGTGGTAACGCGTAGCCGCAGCTACCGCCCACCTCGGACAAACTTCCCCAAATCAAAGAAATCAAAAGTGAAGGTAGCCAATGAACCAATCCAAAGTCAGAGTATAGTATCGAAAGGAAGTGTCTGATCAGAGGTGCTACCTCATTTACCCGTCGATCGCTCCTGTTTTAGCCACCTTATGCCAACTCACGGGAGTTGGGTCCACGTATTTACCTTACAGGAAACGCCGCCACCAACCTACTTCATTCTGGAATCTCCACCGTGTATACGGTTGTTAAAGTGGTTTTCGGAGTTGGCAGAGAGTATGACAACTTTTGATCCCGGTCTCTTCAACAAGCAAACGTTATTATAACACCGCGGTCTTTTAAAAATAGTTTATACTTTAAAACCAGAATATAATTATCCATTTCAAAACCCATAAATACGATATCATTTCCATTTCCAAAACAGCTCATTTTGATATTATTTTATAAAAACCCAATCAATAATATCATTTTTATTTCAAATATATTTCTTTCCAAAATCATACTGCTTTAAAATTTATAATATTTGGAAACCAAACATTTGAATTATAACTTTCAACATAATACTTCGAAATTCATAGCTTTAAAACCCTAACTTCTAAAACTTGAATGATTTGGATATTCAAACAGTATATAGAATAAAATAGTTGGAATTTAAGTTACTTTATAAAATAAATAATTTCTGCGACTTTACAATTTTATTTAAAATTTAGTCCAAATCCATATATTTTAAATTCACTTTCAGTTAAATAAACCACTTCAATCTCAATGTATTTCTAACTTTGAGTATTTAACAATTTCAAAACTTAAGGTTGGAAATTTATATTCACCAATTCATTGTCCTATTATTTAGTTTTGAAATGTTTACATTATAAATCAAAATCATTTAAAATAAAACTCCAATTACTAACAACTTAAATATTTCCTTTAATTTATTGATGCTAGAAATATTCGTTTAATTTATCTTGAATAAAACGATCCAGTTATAAATATCATACCTTTAAATTTTCCAAGTTTAATAAGTTCACCTCAACTTATGGAGTTAAATTTTTAATTAAGCTCAATTCCAAATAAATTCCCAATTTATCTTCCAATCTTAATTGATTTGAATCATTTAAAACTCTATATATATTCATGATTTTAAACATGTACTTAAACATATAATATAAATTATCAAACTTCATTTTTCAACTTATTCATTTTTATTTAACAGATTTATACATAGCTTAAATTCAAAAATTTAAATATATATATATATATATAAAATAATATTTATATAATATCAAATTTTAATATCTATTAATCCGTATCTTATCCAAACCGTAGAAATCATTTTCAAAATAATGATATATAGACCGACGGTGTGGGTATAAAATTTTCTATCCTATGGTCAAGTGATACAGATATTTATCATTTCAACCCGTAATTTAAAATAAAAATTACGGTGATATATCATTTCAAACCGCAATCCCGAATGAAATGAAATGCATAACACTTGCACTTAATATAAATAAACATCCATTCATCCATCAAAATCATACACCCATTTATCACGATCATCATCCAAGTTAGAACAATACATCTATCTATAACATATGATAAATAACAGGCATTCACTGGCAGTTTATTTTGCAAAATAAATTTGCTGATAATTTAACTGGTAGTTTATATGCACAATAAATCTAGTACTAATTTAACTATCAGTTTATATGCAAAAATGAAATAAATAACGAGTAAATTTAATGAGTGCAAATTAACTGATATAATGATGAAATAAATGCCAAACAACTATAAATAAATTTTTAAAACACATCATAAATCAATTTAACAAACATAAGAAATCCTAGAAGTTGTGAGTTGGTAACACTCACCTTTTGAATTTAAATTGAATTTAAATACAATTTAAACCCAAAAATTTGACCATCTCAGAATTCGTCCAAACCAGCATCATCAAGTCCAGAATTTTATTACGATCCTAACAAAAAAAATCTCGTGTGAAACGGAGCCCGTATGCGAAAGATATAGCAATTAGTGCGATTGAATTTTAAATTAAAAATAAACAAAGAAGGGAACACTTTACTTGAATTTGCCACGTCACTAAATCACATGCCACCGCCTTCTTCTTTTCCCAGGTCGCACGCACGAGGCCATACAAACCCATTTGACCAAACGTTTGACTCGATCGCCGCTCCTCCGCCACGAACCACGGCCTCCAACCACCACCATCGAGTTCGGCGCGACGAGCCACACCCCTCAGTACCACTCACTTCACCTCCGGCCACCCCAAACGCCACGCGCCTCCGCCTCCTACCAAACCCTTATACCATTTTTTTGTCTCAATCCGACCGCTGAATCGCCAAACTAACTACATGGATCGACTCCGCTCAGTCCCCTCCACAAAACCCAGAAAGGAATCGTCGATCCGACGACTTTGATTGCGACGATGATGAACGGCCGAACCTCTTTGAATTTTTTTCCGGTCAAACCACAAACTGAAACGAAAAACAAACACAACCAGAAGATTACGCATTTCGAGCGCTTCAACATATATTTATTTCGAATTTTTCTAAGGAGTTTGAATTTTCATTTGATTTTTGAATTGTATTTGGATCTAGTGTTTGCAGCCATTGGAAAGAGGAGGAGCTGGGTGATGGTATACACAAAAAAATGAGAATAGATGGAGGTTAGGGTTTATAACTGGGTTTATATAGTTAGGTCAGAGATTTGAATAGTTGGATCCGATAAACAAACGTGTTGAACGATAATTGGCCCAAAAAGCCCGTTTCTACTCCGAAACGAAATCGGGTCAACCCATATATCAAAATAGATATTTTAAAATATTTTAAACGCAATGGAAAAGGTTTCAAGTCCAAATTGTGTCGTATGAAGAAGATATGCTAAAATCAATATTTTCAAATTGATTTCAGTTGATTTCAATTGCATAAATTTCAAGGTGTTTCGAGTCCGTACGATTAAACGACAAGTCCGATCGCTACGAAAATTGAAACATTTTTATAATTCACCATTATGGATCCGATGAAATTGGTTTCATAGAAATCCGAGTCAGTGGCCAAAATGGCCTTTTTTATATTAATTAAATAAATTTACAATTAATTGATTAAATCAAATTTTAAATTCCATTTCTAAAATTTGTAAATTTTAACGTCTTTATATTTCTCAAACATTTACAGTGATTTAAACAAAATTTAAATGTCAAATTATAGAGGATAAATTTATCAATTTCAGTATTAACCTCAGTTTCATTAAATTCAAAATTTATAAATTTAGTCTCCGAAAATTCTATTAAATTCACTTTCATTTTATTATTGAATTCACTATCATTAAACGGATAAAATATTGGATTTACAACTATTACCATAATATTCTTATATTCCATTTAACTTTCTATTAATGTAATAATTAGATGTTTGATTTCATTTAATTCCAATAAAACCTATTATTATACACTAATTTCCAATATATATATTTTTTGGCAATGCCAGCCTGTTTTTATAGTGGCCAGTCCACTTTTATTTAACCAAAACCAACATACAAATTAAAAGTTACATAGCACAGGACAGAGGAATTACCCACCATCAAAATTTATATAGCGACAACAACATGGCAAATTTTCGAAATTAGATCAGAAAGAGAAGATGATGTCCGCGCAAATCTTCTCGAATTCCTTTCCTCCCATGTCACTGCTATCGATAGCTTGAGGTAATAGAGAAACCGCTTGGTCGACATGGTTTTCCACCTGGTTAACTGGAATATCCTAATCCATTCAATCTTGAAATCACGTTGCGGTGGCCTCTCATGTATTCGATGAAGAACCTCCTTCCATAAATGGTAAGCAAATTGGCAATTGAAGAATAAATGTCCCGCGTTTTCCGCAGCCCGGTTGCATAGAATTCACAGTGAATGATCGATTAATTGCCTTCTAACAAGATTATCTTGAGTGTGTATTGCGTTCATCAGACATTTCCAAAGCAGCAAATTATGTTTTTGTTTCGATCCAGACTTCCATATACGTGCGTGCCAAGGAAATGAAGAGTTGCATTGATTTTGTATTATAGTTCTGTACACTATGGAGATGCTGTGAAGTTTTCCATTCCAGCTGAGCCCATCATGATCGACATGCTTAAAAGAAGCAGTAATGGTAGACCAGAGTTTGTTCAGCATAGGCGAACTGACATGAGGTAAATGCAGAACTTCATCGACAACAAAAACATTAGCATTAGCATTAATGGGAATACCAGAGTTAAGTAAAAGATTATAATCAGTATGTTGAGAGAGAATCATTCCTGGAGCACACCAGGGGGAGTACCAAAAGGAGTTCCCAGTATTGCATTGAACCATAGGCAGGTAATATCTTCTATTAGCCAGAAGTCTTTTCCATAAAAAGCTAGTAGAATTGTTAGCTTCCATAGTCCAAAAATTGCCACCTTTAAGGTTGTATTGCCTATTCCAGATCTCCCACATCCCCATGCTATTACTAAGCAATTTGTTAACAAGATGGGAAGTAGTGGCAATATTCCATAATTTAGATTAATGATACCCAGACCTCCCTTATTTAAAGGAGCAATAATTTTTTTATATGCAATCGGTATGAGTTTAGAGGAGAAAATATTTCCATGCCATATGAAATGATTAAATGACCGATTTAGCATATTAATAAGCTTATAAGGAATGATGAAAAGTTTAAAGAAATATGCATACATAGCAGTGGCAATACTCTGTATGATGACAAGCCTACGAGCTTGAGAAATTTTAGTACCGTTATAATTATTGAGTTTATTAGTTATTTTTTCATATAAAGGAAGGCATTGGGCATTGGAAATTCTAGCCTTACACATAGGGGCACCAAGGTGCATAGCATTTTGATCAATAACTTGAAGCCCAGAAACCAGAAGAATATTCTGGTAGTTGATATCAGTTACCCCAGCAATATTAATTTGTGATTTATTTTTATTTATATATAGACCTGTCATTTGATTAAATTTTTGAAAGACAGCAAACACATTAGTGATGGATTTCATGTTTGGTTTAGTGAAAAGCAGGAGATCATCAGCAAACATTAAAGTAGAGATATGCTGTTTCTGACACTTAGGATGATAATCAATATTTTTTTTATGGCATTCAACACTAATCAATTGGGTAAGCACCTCCATAACTAAAATGAATAAGGTAGAAGAGATAGGATCCCCTTGCCTTATACCTTTTTGAGTTTTGAAATAACCAAATGACTCGCCATTGATAGATAAGGAGACATGCACAGATGATATGCACGTATATATCCAAGCTAAGAAAGGTAAGGGGAAATTCAACTTGGACATAATGGATATGATTGCTTCCCAACAAACAGAGTCATATGCTTTATGAATATCCAACTTCATAAAACATCTAGGAGAAATGTTTTTCCTATTGTATCCTTTAATCAGTTCTTGGGATAGTAATATATTATCAATAATAGATCTACCAGTAACAAAACCATTTTGGTTAGGAGATATCAGCTCAGCAAGGCATGTTTTCATTCTAGAGGATATAATTTTTGCTATACATTTATATATGACATTACAACAGGCAATGGGCCTGAACTCAGTAACAGATTGAGGCATGTTAACTTTAGGAATAAGGGCAAGTTTAGTATGATTTATACCTTTCAGCAAAGTATTGGATTTAAAGAAATGTTGGATCGCTTTACAAAAGTCATGTTTAATAATATGCCAACATTTTTGAAAAAACAAAGCAGAAAACCCATCAGGACCAGGAGAGCTAGTACTTTTCATTTTGAAAATGGAATCTTGAATTTCATCAGGAGTAATAATCTTTATTAAATTATTAGCATGTTCAGTAGAGATATTATTTATAGGTAATTCATTAATGACTTGAATATTAGTTACTTCCTCAGATTTAGTAAAAAGAAATTGATAGTAATTAAGAAAGGATTGCTTTATACTGGAATGTGTGTTAACTTCAAATCCATGTCTATCTTTAATCCTATGTATTAAAGCAGCAGACTTCTTAAGTTTCAAGGAGTTATGGAATATTTTAGTGTTTCTATCTCCTCTTATATCCCAATTTAGTTTGTTTTTTTCTCGGAGCATTTTAAGTTCAGTTTTGATAGCTATTTTCAATCTTTTGGTAAGCTCACTTGCTTTATTAGATATACCAATATTACTTGGGTCATTTTGAAGTTGAAAGTGAGTATCACTAAGTTCAGAGCTTAATTTGGTGGACAGAAGATTACCAGTACCATACTTATTTAATGACCATCCTTTAATGGAAGCTTTACAATCTTTAAGCTTCGATTGAAGAATATACATGGGATTGCCAAATTTTGGAATGCCCCAAACTTGCTCAATTAAAGGAAAAAACTCAGGATCATCAATCCAACTATTAAAAAAACTAAAAGAAGAAGGGCCTTTATTACTTCTATTTCCCCAGTCCACTATGATAGGACTATGATCAGAAAGAGATGATGTAGGGAAAATAGAAATTAAAGAAGGCCAAGCATTGAAAGCAGCCGAATTAAAATAAGACCGATCCAATTTGCAAAATGTTCTAATACCTGATCTGCTACAATTATTCCAAGTGTAAAAAACTCCAGTTTTAGGAATTTCATGAAGATGAGCAAGAATGATAGCATTATTAAGAGGAGCAACATCCACCAGAGCCAATGGTAATCCTCCCACCTTATCCTCAGAATGTTGCATACAATTAAAATCACCTAGGCACATCCAGGGGGTGGCAGTGTGCAAGGAAGGAAGAATGTCAAGAAAAATCTGCCTATTAACTTTTCTATTATCTGCATAAACAAAAGTAGAATTAAAAATGAAATTTGTAGGAAGGTGATCAATATTACAGTGGATGAATTGTCTATGAGTTTCAGAAGCACTAATTGTATACAACTGCGGGTTCCACAAGATCAACAGCCTCCCAAAAGGGGCAGCAGTATGATTATGAATAAAATCCCATCCAGGAGCAATACGATTAGCAAACATGTTAGTATCTGCTTCAGAATATTTAGTTTCACTGATGCATATAATTCCCAATTTGTTGCCTTTGATAAGCATTTTGATTTCATATACTTTGGCATCATCATGCCCTCCACGAATATTCCAATATCCAATGTTGTCTAGCATCATAATTTTTTGTGTTTATTGGCAGAGTGCCGAGTAAATCTTTGTGGCCCTTGTAGCATAGCAGAGGCATTTTTTTGTTTTTTTTTGAATTTTTTGAAGTGAGCTTAGCCATAATTTGCCCTTGATTGTATTCATAGCCTTCATTCATGTCATCTTCCGAGCAAAATTCAGCATCTGTAGATGAACCTACATTGGATTCAATTGTGATATCCTTAGTAGGAGTAAAAAGAGGAATTTCTTGGGGTGGTTTTAAATTTGCATATGGACTGACAGATTTGTTAACAGTAGAGTTCAAACAAGTTATGTCTACTGTTGTAATATTCTGAGACACAGGAGAGCAAATAAGAACTGGTGCCTCCTTTTCATTGTGCTTGCTTCTATTTATATCTTGCTGATGTTTACTTATTTCAGTTTCATTTTGAACTTGCTTCGTTTGATAACTGTTGTTAAGCACAGAGAAACCGCTCTGTTGATTAACAAAGATGTCAGGTTCCACTCGCAAGTTACATAATGTTCCCCCTTCCTCTTCTATTAATTCTCCTTCCTCTATTTCTGAAAGAATAGCAAATGCATTACATGTTTCAATTGGATTTTGTGTTACACCCTGTAACTGTAATTCTTTGGTTGCCTGTATTGTGTCTGAACTAATTAAATTACTTAAGTTTGTATCTGTATTCTTTTTTGCTATGTCTGGTTCCACCCTTTTGTGGTTCACTTGATTAATTTTGGGCTTCCATCTTTGTTGCCTATTCTTCACATTGACACCAAGAATGTTCCTATGCACTGAAGTTTTATTTTTAATTGTAGAACCTGGACCATTATCCTGAACTTCTTTTTCACTGCTAGTTTTTCCTTCACCAATACTTTTATCCATATCACAATTTATAGTTGAATGACCAAAGACTTTACAGGCAGTGCATATAAGAGGCCTCCAATTATACTCAATGTATACTTTTTGACATGTCTCAACTTCATCTCCTATTAATAAAAATTCAGGTAACTCTTTGTCCGGAGATATTTCAACTAAACACTTGGCGTATTCCATTCTTTCCCTCTTTTCAGTAGCTTCATTGAAGCAGACAAGCTTCCCCAGATGACAAGCAATCCAATTAATTCCAATAAGTGTCCAAGCAATGTGGGGAATATTATAGAGTTGGATCCATATGGGCATAGATTTCACTTGAGATTGAACTGAACCAAAAGCTGGTTTCCAATTAGAAATGACAAACATTTGACCTCTTATAAAGGTAGGATCTGCACGAAGAACAGTTTGCTTGTCCTCTGGACAAGAAAACTTGAGGAAATAATTAGCACCATCAGATTTAATGTCATATGAACCTTTCAGATTCCATGTTTTTTTTAAATGAGACACCACTGCCATATAATTCACTGGCACACCCAAAAAGAAGCCCACAAGATAACCATCCCAATAACTCATACCTTCAGACACCAAAACTTCAGGGGGAGGAAGCGGCGAACCTCGATAATCAATATTGAACTCCAAAGGAGAATAAGAACCCGCATTTCTAGGCTTAGAAGCAAACAGAGAAGACCATGACGCCAACGGGGGATCAGATTGAGCAATAGAGAGAGAAGCTAGGGGAGGAGAACCGGGGTCAGGAGGAACAGGAGGTGGTGGGTTGAGAGAAGGAGGAATAATGACAGGTATCGGTGTGGGTTTAGACGAGTGGAATGGAGAAGAAGAAGAAGGAATGGGAAAGTCAGAAGTAGCCGTTGCAAGAAGGAACGGGAAAGTCAGGAATATATTGACACAACTTAAATTTGCATTCTTTCCATTCAATATCAACTGTCATTTTATAAGTAAAATTAACATTAGATTCATACTCATTACATAAATAACTTCAATTTCATCTAAATAAATATTTAGTAATTTTTTAAATATATTAAATCCATTTAATTGCAATCAATCATATTATCGTGATTTAAATTCAAATAAATAATTAAATGTTGATTCCCATTCTTTTTATTCAAACAATCGTTATCCTATAAGCATATTTAACATTTGTTTACATTTCATTACACTGATACTTCTATATACATCTTAGATTTGTATCAACGGTTATATTTAAGAATGTGAATCTTGTCAATTACGCGTATTAATTAAGATTTTAAACTAAATTAACAAAATTTCCTAAGTCCAATCCCTTTTTACCAAATTTGACAATCCCTAACCATTTGTACCACATTCTATATTAATGTAATATTTATTAGATTTTATTTCAAATTAACGTACAACTTAATTTCCCTTAATTGAAATCTGATTCCAAATTTTTATTTAACATAACAAATGAACTAAACAACATATAGATTGTTACCTATTTCCTTTACTAGCCTTTAGGTTTATTACGTAACAATCACCTTTTGAAATTCCGTATATACACAAATTTTAAATTTCGTAATCACATTCAATCAATTATGTATTACTTTCCAGCAAATAATATGATTACTTAGAGAACGTTGGCTTTTATTCAATTATCATTTATTGAAATCCACATTAATTAATTTATTACATGCTTACATTTATTTCTCTATATCCAATTTGTTTCAACTTTATTTACATTAATACCATTTTTTGGTTATTATAAACCTTTCATTTTTTCATTTAAATCTAATTCTAAATTCCAATTCAATCAACCATTTCAACATGCAACTTATAATAACTGCTTACAAGTATGAATGGAATTATCATTTATTCCAATATTTTTTTAATTTACATTAACATATAAATAAATTCCCTTTAAATGAATTTTATACCCAGGTATAATACTTACCTCATTTCATTTATTGAAATTTTATCAAATTGCTAGTAAGTAGGTTTTAAATCACCATTTATATAATTTATTTTAGCGTTCATTTCAATATTAGTTTATAAAGTTTTTATTTCTACTAAATTTAATTACAAAAACTCATTAATTCAACCAAATTAAATCAACGAAATTTACGGGTCGTTACACTCTCCCCCACTCAAAACTTTTCGTCCCCGAAAAGGAAAAAGGAGGGAGAAGGAAGAATTAAATAAACAATACATCTTATTCAAAATATTAACCTTATAAATAATAATTTACAAAAAATTTTACTTTAAATAAAATATACCCATTTTATAATCATTAAATCTTTTTATACTTAAATAAATAAAGTTTGGAAAACATTTCAAAAAAAATTAAGTCCAAAATTTACGAATTTTTTTGGCAGAGTCTCCTTTGTACGGGGAGGCTCAGGAGAAAAATAAAATATAAATATAACAATATACAACAAATATTTGACAATATAATATATATCCCAACTCGGGAAAACAATATAATAACGCCGTAACCGTAATCCGAAAACGTACCTATTAGTCGGGCAATTAACACATATTTTATGGAACCAAAAGCAGTAACAATTGCTTCCAAAACCTGCAATTCACTTATATAACCTAAAAGGGTTAACAATTATATAAAATGATATATTTAAGTGGTTTCAATCACTAACGACAAATCAATACAACAACCATCAATTTCAACAAATAGCATACACAACAAATACAAAACAACCATTCAATCAAACAAACAAATAGTTGTTCGGGTTCAAAACTTTTAAATTGTAAGGAATGAAGAATAAACTACCAGTGCATCATTAACTCAACAGTCTTAGATAAAACTAAATAGATTATTCATTTACCCAATATCTTACCCAAACAACCATAACCCAAAACAACAACAAATCCAAACAACAATCAACTTTACTTATTATTAATTTTATTTCATACATTTGTTGTTTGATTTCCTTTTTATTTACACAATGATTTAACTTTTTAGTTTACATTTATTTCTAACAAACTTTTAATTTCATTTCATTCATTTATTTGCATTACATTCATTTCTCAAACTTGATTTACTTATTTAGCGCTTACATTTCTATTATATTAAACTTTAGAAATACTTCAATTTCAACTTAAGTTTATAACTCTATAACATCAATTTCTTATTTATTAAGGTAATTCATTTTTTTCCACTCTTAATATTATTTATTTATCGTATTCATCTTTCCATTTATTTTATTATAAATAACTCCAATCCTTCTTAAACTTATTTCCATTTCTTTATAACTGTTCTAATATATTTAATTAGTGGCCTTTCAGTCATAACCTAGATTTATAACAATTATAACATTAGATTCTTATTAATAACAGCAATTTATTGAACACTTCATTACATATCCTATTTGTACAATTTCAATTACATTTTCTTATTAAACATTTCAACTTTTAATATTTGGTAAGTTATATATGTTTTTAAGGATGTAATTTGAAAGTTATACAAATTTTTTCTCAATTCTTTTAATTAATTAATGGTTCAATAATTTCATCTTTGTTTTGTAAGTTACAATTTCAAATTACCTTTTATTTTCATTCATAACCTAGCATTAAATTACTTATTTTAATTAAAGGCTCCAATTATTAATTAACCTCCATTTTACCACCCTAATTGAAACTGTAAAATAATGGAAACTTAAGAATTTAAATACCGGGTTTAATTTCGAATCATTTTAAAATAATAGATAAATGTATATACTTACAGCTTATATATCTAAGTATACTTAAAACAATTTAAATTTTTATTTATCAAAATAAATCTGCAGTAAAATTTCTATAGTGGCCTACCCACTTCGAAAGTCGAAAACGAATGTCGACGATGCGTGCACTCATCACCGAAATTATTTCCCAACGACAGAGAGGGGAGTACAAAACTTTTTCTTTCCAAAATTTCCTTTAAACATTTCTTAAAATTATATTGAAATAATCATATCAGAAAATACTTCTAATATTATTATTATTATATTCCGAGATCATTTAAAAGAAAGTTTCAAACCCCGGAACTTAAGTTCTAAAATTTCCAATTTTATTTATTTTAATTTCAATCTTATTTCACTGTTATTTATAAATTTCATTACCCTAAAAATCAATATAATACAGCCAAATATAATCTTTATAAAATTTATTGCTTTATATATAGAAAAGATAATAGGCAAAATTATTTCATTCACCTATATTAAAAACAAATATTATGTCGGTCTGTACTATTAAGTGTTTAGAAATTCCTATTGATGTCATAGCGTCCCATGCGTCAACCAGAATTTATAAATACAAAACGGAACAGATTAACACAATACTGAAACCTTTTTATAACACTAACAAATACGCTCTCTCATATATACACTCAGCGACTCCCATATGGTACTACTACCCTATTAGCAAAGAGTCAAACCCCACAAAGCTAAGATTTATCGGTAAACCAAAGCTCTGACACCAGATGTAACATCCCGCCTTTTCGCACGCTTTAAATCGACACACGTGCCAATTCAAACCATACGGAAGGCCGGATTGTTATGGGGTAAATCAGAAAAACAAGAAAGATATAAAAACAAAACAGAATCTCACAGCGGAAGGATAAAATATAATAATCAAATATATAGTTTATAAAGCTGTTTACAAAACATTTGTTATATTTATATAATACATATCAGAGTTACACATACCAATAATAATGCAGCGGAACAGTATGAGTGTAGTGCAATAATATAAACAATAATAATACAAATCTTCGTCTTCGTCCTCCAGAGCTAATCTTCAAATCCTGAAACGCTCGGACTGACCCGAGCGAATTAAAAAGACAAAACACTCGACTCAGAACTAAAAGGTCTTATGTAAGTTAAATCAACAGGAATAAATATGAGTGCAGTAACTTAAAAGATGCTCGGGATTTACATCTCTTAAGGATCCGTTAAACTATTTACTATGTAGTATATTTAGCTATTATAATAGTGTCTATAGTAAAATAAACTTACTTTTAAATAGCATTAAGGCTTTACATTTTCCACCTTAACACGTAATAGTCCCAGTTGTCCATCCAATATCATAGTCCCTCCTGATCGGGAAGCCACCAGAGGATACCACACGGGCTACGGGAGAAATCCAAACTCGTACAAGGCTCGGTATGGTAGGTGACACGGCACAACTAGGCAATACCAAGGTAGATATACCAATTATGCTTCAAGGTCGGTGGTAACGCGTAGCCGCAGCTACTGCCCACCTTGGACAAACTCCCCCAAATCAAAGAAATCAAAAGTGAAGGTGGCCAACGAATCAATCCAAAGTCAGAGTATAGTATCGAAAGGAAGTGTCCGATCAGAGGCGCTACCTCATTTACCCGTCGATCGCTCCTGTTTTAGCCACCTTATGCCAACTCACGGGAGTTGGGTCCACGTATTTACCTTATAGGAAACGCCGCAACCAACCTACTTCATTCTGGAATCTCCACCGTGTACACGGTTGTTAAAGTGGTTTTCGGAGTTGGCAAAGAGTATGACAATTTCTGACCTCGGTCTCTTCAACAACCAAACGTTATTATAACACCGCAGTCTTTTAAAAATAGTTTATACTCTAAAACCAGAATATAATTATCCATTTCAAAACCCATAAATACGATATCATTTCCATTTCCAAAACAGCTCATTTTGATATTATTTTATAAAAACCCAATCAATAATATCATTTTTATTTCAAATATATTTATTTCCAAAATCATACTGCTTTAAAATTTATAATATTTGGAAACCAAACATTTGAATTATAACTTTCAACATAATACTTCGAAATTCATAGCTTTAAAACCATAACTTCTAAAACTTGAATGATTTGGATATTCAAACAGTATATAGAATAAAATAGTTGTAATTTAAGTTACTTTATAAAATAAATAATTTCTGCGACTTTACAATTTTATTTATTTAAAATTTAGTCCAAATCCATAAATTTTAAATTCACTTTCTGTTAAATAAACCACTTCAATCTCAATGTATTTCTAACTTTGAGTATTTAACAATTTCAAAACTTAAGGTTGGAAATTTATATTCACCAATTCATTGTCCTATTATTTAGTTTTGAAATGTTTACATTATAAATCAAAATCATTTAAAATAAAACTCCAATTACTAACAACTTAAATATTTCCTTTAATTTATTGATGCTAGAAATATTCGTTTAATTTATCTTGAATAAAACGATCCAGTTATAAATATCATACCTTTAAATTTTCCAAATTTAATAAGTTCACCTCAACTTATGGAGTTAAATTTTTAATTAAGCTCAATTCCAAATAAATTCCCAATTTATCTTCCAATCTTAATTGATTTGAATCATTTAAAACTCTATATATATTCAAGATTTTAAACATGTACTTAAACATATAATATAAATGATCAAACTCCATTTTTCAACTTATTCATTTTTATTTAACAGATTTATACATAGCTTAAATTCAAAAATTTAACTATATATGTATATATAAAATAATATTTATGTAATACCAAATTTTAATTTCCATTAAACCGTATCCTATCCAAACCATAGAAATCATTTTCAAAATAATGATATACAGACCGACAGTGTCTGTATAAAAGTTTCTATCCTACAGTCAAGTGATACTGATATTTATTATTTCAAGCCGTAATTTAAATAAAAATTACGGTTATATATCATTTCAAACCGCAATCCCGAATGAAATGAAATGCATAACACTTGTAGTTAATATAAATAAACATCCATTCATCCATCAAAATCATACACCCATTTATCACAATCATCATCCAAATTAGAACAATACATCTATATATAACATATGATAAATAAAAGGCATTCACTGGCAGTTTATTTTGCAAAATAAATTTACTGATAATTTAACTGGTAGTTTATATGCACAATAAATCTACTACTAATTTAACTATCAGTTTATATGCAAAAATGAATTAAATAACAAGTAAATTTAATGAGTGCAAATTAACTGATATAATGATGAAACAGATGCTAAAAAACTATAAATAAATTTTTAAAACACATCATAAATCAATTTAACAAACATAAGTAATCCTAGAAGTTGTGAGTGGGTTAAAACACTCACCTTTTGAAATTAAATTGAATTTAAATCCAATTTAAACCCAAAAATTTGACTATCTCAGAATTCGTCCAAATAAGCGCCATCAAGTCTGGAATTTTATTACGATCCTAACAAAAAAAATCTCGTGTGAAACGGAGCCCGTATGCGAAAGATATAGCAATTAGGGCGATTGAATTTTAAATTAAAAATAAACAAAGAAGGGAACACTTTACTTGAATTTTCCACGTCACTAGATCACACGTCACTGCCTTCTTCTTTTCCCAGGTCACACACACGAGGCCATTCAAACCCATTTGACCGAACGTTTGACTGTCGATCGCCGCTCCTCCACCACAAACCACGGCCTCCAACCACTACCATCGAGTTCGGCGCGACGAGCCACACCCCTCAGTACCACTCACTTCACCTCCGGCCACCCCAAACGCCGCGCGCCGCCGCCTCCTACCAAACCCTAATCCAATTTTTCTGCTCGATCCGACCGTTGAACCGCTAAACTAACCATATAGATCGACTCCCCTCAGTACCCTCTACAAAACCCAGAAAGGAATCGCCGATCCGACGACTTTGATTGCAACGATGATGAACGGTCGAACCTCTTTGAATTTTTTTCCGGTCAAACCACAAACTGAATCGAAAAACGAACACCACCAGAAGATTACGCATTTCGAGAGCTTCAACATATATTTATTTTGAATTTTTTCTGAGGAGTTTGAATTTTCATTTGATTTTTGAATTGTATTTGAATCTAGTGTTTGCAGCCATTGGAAAGAGGAGGAGTTGGGTAATGGTGTACACAAACAAATGAGAATAGATGGAGGTTAGGGTTTATAACTGGGTTTATATAGGTATGTCAGATGTGACGCCCCACCTCTATACCCACGCTAGCCAAGGACACTAAGGGGTAATGCCGTCAACTGGCGTGGAGAATAAGGCTGTTGAGGAGCGACCATCCGCGTAATTTCTTTGTGCGAGCAACGATATGTCAGATAGTACAACATGCATTTGGTTTAAGGAGGAAATCCGACATACCGATACAAATTCAAAGCTACTACACAGTGGCTATATATATATTCTTCGGAAACAAATATAGAAACAAACATAACACAAATCAGTCACAGACATCCATATCACAAAGGCTGAAATAGATATGAATATATAACACATGAAAGTGTACATCAGAGTAGTGGTCAATCAAGATCCACACCGTCACAAAAGAATAGCTACAAGTTCTAGACAAAAGAATATGGATACATCAATGAGTTTATATCTCAATTGTATACAAAAAAAGCTACTAATCTAAGTAGTTAGCCAAAAGTCAGGGTGATAATCCCATAGGTGAAGTCAAGCAGAAGCACCTGTAACATCTCGGTCTGACCCGAGTATTATTTAATAAGAAAATAATAAACGGATCAGTCTAGCTATAAATATCAGATAAAACGACATAGAATAAAAGATATGACATAGATATATGGTAACCATAAAGCCATACTGTAATAAGTATGTAATTGAAAATCAATAAGAGATTAATCAATATCACGAGAATCTTCTCAAAGATCAAAAGAAATGTCATACTCCTTATTTACCGAATCACCAAACTATAAATATTGACAACAATATCAATGCCAGTCACAAAAGTTAATGACACACAAATTTACCAATGCACAAATATTGATAAAACTTATCAATGTAAATCACGAAAATTGGTGAAAATACAAATTCCACAAATCATCAA
This sequence comes from Allium cepa, assembly GCA_030765085.1. Taxonomy (NCBI): domain Eukaryota; kingdom Viridiplantae; phylum Streptophyta; class Magnoliopsida; order Asparagales; family Amaryllidaceae; genus Allium; species Allium cepa. The sequence continues at coordinate 272,533,286 of CM060928.1, forward strand.
CGGAAATCCAGAAATCACAAAAAAGGGGGAGGCCTATCACAAAACGGGAGCATGAAAACTCACCAACACGTGTGTCACAAAATGGAACGCTATTCCATGGTGGCTAACCATTAATCTTGAGCCAAAGCTCCACAAAACGGCCCGAAGACCATGGGTCGCTACCCCACCAAATTGAGCCGAAGCTCCACAGAAACGGGGTTTAGTCTCCCTCGTAGACAAAGAGACATAACACATTTGCTAGTCTAAATCACAAAAATGATCATCAACGATCATCAAGAAGTGTCAATTACAGTAAACTAGTAGATATATAAGCTTAGCTTCATGTCGCATAACCACTAGCTTAACTTAAATATTTATGAACAAATTGTAGATCTCCACTCGAAAATTGTCACAAGAGATTCAATCGAACAAGTCCAAGAATTAACCGATGAAGTAAACGCAAGCGTTTCATACCACTTGTTTTACGAAGCCGTTTAATTAGATTTCTCGTTCGGGCGAGGTAAAGGTTTGTATATATTTAAAATGACAAATCACAAAAATGATCGTAGAAACGATCAATCACAAAAATTCACATACGAAGACGTAAATAAAATCTAAAGAATACGATTCCAAATTCATCAAATTGTAAATACCCTTGCCACACGACACGGCGTGACCTAGTAGATGAGCGACCTAAGAGAGGGTGCGACTCAACAGTGCAAACAACCTAACATGGTTGAGCTATAGGGTGGAACGACCTAATGGATGCGGCCAAGGTTGTGCGACCTAAGGGGTACACGACCTAAGGAGTACGCGACCTAAGGAGGTAGCGGCATTTGTGTATCATGTGGCCTAAGGAGTGCGACCTAAGACGCAAGCGACCTAAGAACATAGCGCGACCCAGTGGTTGCGAGCTAACACGGAGCGACCTAACTGCAGAAAGTCCGAGCGACTTAGTGGTTGAAACGACCTAGCCGAGTGACCTAGCGGTGGAACGACCTATGCGTAGAAGGCCAAGTGTCTTTGGAGTTGCAGGCCGAGCGACCTAGCAGCTAACCAAGGTCGAGCGACCTAACGACTAAAGCCGAGCGACCTAACGAAACAAGGCCGAGCAACGACCTAACGCATATAAGAAGGCCGAGCGACCTAGCGACCTACGGGTTACGACCTATGATCGAGCGACTCAATGGGGACGACCTAGCATGGCATGACCAAAGCATGGCGCGGCCTAACTACGAGCGACCTAACTGCATGCGACCTAACTGTGCGCGAGCTAACTGCAGGCCGAGGGATTTGTATGCAGGCCGAACGACCTAAGGAGCTGAAATGCAAAAAATCTCTCAATTTGAAACCGATCGTCCACGAACGCCAGGGGATTACGCCTATCGGCTACTCGGTCGTACTGTCTACTCGATGCATCACCAAAAACGTGTTCAAACATCAAAGATTGGATTTTTAAAAGATATGAACCCAAAACACTAAAAATTGGGATTTTCACCAATTCAATCCAAATCAATGGCAAATGCATATGTAAAAGTGTTAGGAATTCATACCCAACAATCAAAGATAGTTATAGACAAAGATGTGAGATAAAAATCTCACCTTTACACAAAATCATTGAAGGAGAAGCCTAAAAGCAAAGGAGGAATCAACCACACTTGAATCTCTACACAAGTAGGTTGAATCAATGGCTTCTCTTTGAATTTGGAGTTGGATGTTGAATTTGCAAATGAACTAGGGCTTGGAGTTTTAATTTCCCATTCCTTCCTCCAATTTTGATGAAGCTTGAGTGTTAGGAAATGAAAATAAAGTTATGAAGAGAAGGGGGTTGAGCTAGAGTAAATAGTTTAGGTTAATGGGCTAAACCAAATCCAAAGCCCAAAGTGAAAAAGTGAAAAAATTCCACTAACTCCAAACATATCAAAGTTTATACTCAAAAAGATCACAAATGGTGTTTTGAACTCAATGGAAGTGGTTCCGAGTCCAAATTTGACCGTATGCAAAAAGTAACTTTTCGGACTAAAATCTGACTAACGATAAAATATTAAAATAAAATATTTAAATATTTAATCGTAAAATATGCGAGTTGTTACAGACTCCCCTCCTTAAAGAAGTTGCGTCCTCGCAATATTTAAGAAGAAAACATAAGGTAACAACCATGAAAGCATATCAATACAAAAGAAATTTGAAATATGAAATTCACCTCATGGAGCATGAGAAAGTAAGTTCGGATGTGTTCGCTCGATGAACTCTCTAGATTCCCAAGAGCAATCCTTAGGATTTGAGGACCATTGGACTTTAACAAGCGTAACATCTTTATTTCGAAGGCGCTTGACCTCCGAAGCAATAATACGAATAGGATGTTGCTCATAAGTTAAATTAGGTGAAACTTCAATATCTTCCACAACACCGGGCTCAAGAATAGAATCGGAATCCCGAAGGCACTTCCGTAATCGAGAAACGTGAAACACGTCATGAATAGCAGAAAACTGAGCCGGTAATAAAAGGCGATAGGCCATGGAACCAATATATTCAGTGATAGGAAATGGACCAATATATCGAGGTGCTAACTTTCCCGATCGACTGAAACGTACCACGCCCTTCATAGGTGAAACACGAATAAACACAAGATCTCCTATAGAAAATTCTAATTTTCTTCTCCGGTTATCGGCATAGGATCTTTGCCTACTCTGGGCTTCTTTCATCCTATGACGAATAAGGTCAATCTTCTTTGTGGAATCACAAATAAAATCTGGACCTAAAACCAGCTTCTCACCGGCCTCAAGCCAACAAGAAAGAGATCGGCATGGCCTTCCATAGAGTGCCTCGAAATGTGCCATACCAATACTAGATTGGAAGCTATTATTATAGGAAAACTCAACAAGAGAAATATGATCTTCCCAACTTCCACCAAAATCAAGAACACATGCACGAAGATCTTCAAGAGTTTGATTCACACGCTCAGTTTGTCCATCGGGCTGGGGATGATAAGCGGTGCTAAAATTAAGCTTCGTTCCCAAAGCCTTTTGAAGACTCTTCCAAAATCCACTAGTAAACAATGGATCATGATCACTAACAATAGAAGAAGGAACTCCATGCAATTTTACAATTTCTTTAATAAAGAGTTTGGCCAAGAGAGGAATGGTTCGATTCGACCGAACGGGAATAAAATGGGCGGATTTAGTAAGTCTATCAACTATCACCCATAAGCTATCATGACCCGAACGAGAACGAGGAAGGCCGTCAATAAAATCCATGGAGATTTGGTCCCACTTCCAAATTGGAATTTCTAAAGGTTGCAATAACCCACCGGGCCTTTGATGTTCGGCCTTGACAAGTTGGAAAGTCATGCAACACTTAACAAAGTTAGCAATATCAGATTTCATTCCCTCCCAATAATAAAGTCGCTACATATCTGTGTACATTTTACTACTACCGGGATGAATGGTAAATTTAGAACGTTGAGAATCTTCTAAAATGTCTTTACGAAGATTACTAATATTTGGCACGATAAGTCTACCAAATTTTCGAATACCGCCACGAGAATCAATATCAGAGTCTTTAAAACCATCAATATCAATTTTATCCCTAAGATTTTGGCCAAGAAGAGCCAATTCTGGATCTAGCTTTTGAGCTTCAAGAATGCGGTCTAAAAGAGAAGGATGAGCCTCAAGGCTACATAAAACAAGAGATGAACACAAATCGGAAACATGATCTCGAATCTCACAAGTGGATAGAATTCCGAGATCATTCCATTCGGATATCATCATAGAAATAACCGCTTGTTGCTTACGACTAAGTGCATCGGCAACACGATTTCCCTTTCCTGGAGTATAAAGAATATCAAGATCACAAGCTGCAAAAAGTTCGAGCCAATGTTGTTGACGCAAATTAAGTTCCTTTTGAGAAAATAGATACTTAAAGGATTTATGATCGGTTTAAAGAATAAATTTTTCTCCCAAAAGATAATGACGCCAAATACGAAGGGCGAAAACAATAGCCGCGAGTTCTAAATCATGAGTGGCATATCTAGTCTTGGCTGGCTTCAATTGCCTAGAAGCATAAGCAATAACATGTTCTCTTTGCATAAGAATGGCACCCAAACCAACACGACTAGCATCGGTATAAACTATAAAATCTTGGTTTCCCTCTGGAATCACAAGAATAGGAGCATCGGAAAGGAGTTCTTTTAATTTCCGAAAAGAAGCTTCACATTTTTCCGACCAAATGTATTTAACTCCCTTCTTTGTCAAGCTAGTAAGAGGCACAGAAATTTTGAAAAAGTCCTTTATGAAACGGCGGTAATAACCGGCCAATCCAAGGAAACTATGAATTTCCGTCCCACTTTCCGGTCTCTTCCAATTTTGAATCGCTTCAATCTTTGAAGGATCCACGGAAATTCCGGATTCGGAAATAATGTGACCAAGAAACTTCACACTGGATTGCCAAAAGTGGCATTTAGAAATTTTTTCTTTTAATTGATTGCTCCTAAGAGTTTCCAACATAATCCGAAGATGTTTTTCATGCTCCTCCTCGGTTTTAGAATACACAAGAATATCATTAATAAAGATGAGAACAAACCGATCGAGGAAGTCTTTGAAAACTCTATTCATAAGGTCAACGAAATAAGCCGGAGCATTCAAATGGCATAACAAGCCATTCATACGATCCATAACGAGTATGGAAAGACGTCAAAGGAATGCTATCCTCGGCAATACGAAGCTGATGAAAACCGGTAGCTAAGTCTAATTGTGAAAAGACTCTAGCACCACTAAGTTGATCGAATAGATCATTAATCCGAGGTAAAGGATACTTATCTTGATAGTAAGATCATTAAGCTTGCGATAGTCAACGCAAAGCCTAAGTGTACCATCGGATTTCTTCACAAAAATAGCCGAAGCTCCCCAAGGTGAGGAACTAGAGCGAATAAATTGCTTCGTCTCCAATTCAGATAATTGTTTACGCATTTCCTCATTTTCTTTATTGGACATACGATAAGGAGGACGAGTAATAGGTTGAGCTCCAGGGATGAGATTAATTCTGAACTCAATTGCTCGCTTAGGTGGTAATCTTAAAACGGGCTCAAATATGTCGGAAAATTTACGAACAACGTGAATAAGAGAAATAATATCTTCCTCATCATCATTATCGTCGTCATGAGGATTTAAAGAATATAAAATGCAACTAAGCTGGAATCCGAATCTTTAAGGTCAATAGAAATCTGCTTAACAGATTGAGGATGTCGAAGATAGATAGTCCGCTCAGGACATAGGATTTGGGCTTTATAGCGGTTAAGCCAATCCATTCCCAAAATCATTCCAAAGCCTAAGTAGCGCATAACATGCAAATCGGCTCGGAAAGAAAAATCACACAAAATAATCTCAACATCTTTACACAATAAACTGGTTGTTGCGGATCCACCAACCGGATTCGCAATTCTCAAAGAAGTCATTAAACACATAACATCCAAAGAAAAAGTATCAACAAGTTCTTTTGAAATAAAAGAATGGGATGCACCTGTATCAAAAAGAACTCGAATAGGATGATCAAGAAATAAAATAATGCCATCAAGGATAGAATGAGAAATACCTTTACCATGAGATGTGTTGCCAGGGGCTTGAGCAACATTAAGTTTTCCCTCCTTCCTATTTTGAAGTTTGGGACAAGAAGATAAATAATGATCCGGGCTTTTGCAATAGCGACAAGTAGAGGCTTTGAACACTTGTTCGCATAATGGTCCTTAGAACCACAGTTGTAGCATTGCCCACCACTTGGGGTAGAAGTATTAGTTGCCGGAGAGGCGTGCTTCCCTTTCTTATTGTTAGGATAAGGACCTTTGAACTTATTAGGCCTTTTCTTGTTGTTAAAGTTCGGTTTGGCGCCCATAACTTCAACATCACCTTCTTTATCCGCCTCTTCAAGTCGAAGAGCGATATCAACGAGTTGATCAAAAGAAACTTCTAACTTTAGAAGTAATGGCTTCTTGAGACTTTTATTCAAGCCATAGATGAATCGTTGGTTTTTCTTCAATGGGATGTTTATATATTCGATCCCGTATTTAGAAAGTGACTCGAAAGATGCGACATAATCTGCCACGGAGGATTCACCTTGAACAAGGTGAATGAATCGGCGAGCCAAAGTCACCTTCTCAGCTTCTGGCACAAATTTTAATTCGAAGCGTTCCCGAAATTTCTCCCAAGTAAGATCCGCTTCATTTATTTCAAAAATTAGAAGCTCATACCAATCTAATGCTCTTTCTTGGAGCATACTAAAGGCCACCTGAACACGGTGAAGATCAATAAGATTCATGCAAGAAAAGATTCGATCGCACGATCTCAGCCAAGCTTGGACTTCAATAATGATTTCAGAACCTTTGAATGGGTTTCCACCCAAATTGGTATAATCGCTGCACAAACGCGCAAATCCAGACCTAGGGTGAGTAGACTCCGGATTAGATCCGACTGCTTGAGCATTCCTTACTAGATCAAGAAGCTGTTGGGCAGACATAAACACTCCATCTTGGGGAGTAGCACGAGATTGACTGGCGTTGGGACGGCCAGGTCTAACCATTTCTCTTCCTTTTTGAAAGAAAGAAAGAAGAAGGCTAAGGTCATTCACCAAATGAATATCAAGCAATCTTGATAGATAAACAAGGAATCATAAAGAAAATAGGATGAATCGGTATGAAGACTCGAATTAAATCCTAAAGTACGACTCCGAAGATGGACTTAGGACATGATCCTTGCTAGATTATCCTACATTGTTCCGAAGTTTGGCTCTGATAACAAGCTGTGACGCCCCACCTCTATACCTACGCTAGCCAAGGACACTAAGGGGTAATGCCATCAACTGGCGCGGAGATTAAGGCTGTTGAGGAGCGACCATCCGCGTAATTGCTTTGTGCGAGCAACGATATGTCAAATTGTACAATATGCATTTGGTTTAAGGAGGAAATCTGACATACCGATACAAACTCAAAGCTACTACACAGTGGCTATATATAATCTTCGGAAACAAATATAGAAATAAACATAACACAAATCAGTCACAGACATCCATATCACAAAGGTGGAAATAGATATGAATATATAACACATGAAAGTGTACATCAGAGTAGTGGTCAATCAAGATCCACAATGTCACAAAAGAATAGCTACAAGTGCTAGACAAAAGAATATGGATACATCAATGAGTTTATATCTCAATTGTATACAACAAAAACTACTAATCTAAGTAGTTAGCCAAAAGTCAGGGTGATAATCCCAGAGGTGAAGTCAAGCGAAGCACCTGTAACATCTCGGTCTGACCCGAGTATTATTTAATAAGAAAATAATAAATGGATCAGTCTAGCTATAAATATCAGATAAAACGATATAGAATAAGAGATATGACATAGATATATGGTAACCATAAAGCCATACTGTAATAAGTATGTAATTGAAAATCAATATGAGATTAATCAATATCACGAGAATCTTCTCAAAGATCAAAAGGAATGTCATACTCCTTATTTACCAAATCACCAAACTATAAATATTGACAATAATATCAATGCCAATCACAAAAGATAATGACACACAAATTCACCAATGCACAAATATTGATAAAACTTATCAATGTAAATCACTAAAATTGGTGAAAACACAAATTCCAGAAATCATCAATGGAAATCCAGAAATCACAAAAAAGGGGGAGGCCTATCACAAAACGGGAGCATGAAAACTCACCAACACGTGTATCACAAAATGAAACGCTATTCCATGGTAGCTAACCATTAATCTTGAGCCGAAGCTCCACAAAACGGCCCGAAGACCATGGGTCGCTACCCTACCAAATTGAGCCGAAGCTCCACAGAAACGGGTTTTAGTCTCCCTCGTAGACAAAGAGACATCACACATTTGCTAGTCTAAATCACAAAAATGATCATCAATGATCATCAAGAAATGTCAATTACAGTAAGCTAGTAAATATATAAGCTTAGCTTCATGTCCTATAACCACTAGCTTAACTTAAATATTTACGAACAAATTGTAGATCTCCACTCGAAAATTGTCATAAGAGATTCAATCGAACAAGTCCAAGAATTAACCGACGAAGTAAACGCAAGCATTTCATACCACTTGTTTTACGAAGCCGTTTAAATAGATTTCTCGTTAGAGTGAGGTAAAGGTTTGTATATTTTTAAAATGACAAATCACAAAAATGATCGTAGAAACGATCAATCACAAAAATTCACATACGAAGACGTGAATAAAATCCAAAGAATACGATTCCAAATTCATCAAATTGGAAATACCCTTGCCACACGATACGGCGTGACCTAGTAGATGAGCGACCTAAGAGAGGGTGCGACTCAACAGTGCAAACGACCTAACATGGTTGAGCTATAGGGTAGAACGACCTAATGGATGCGGCCAAGGTTGCGCGACCTAAGGGGTACACGACCTAAGGAGTACGCGACCTAAGGAGGTAGCGGCATTTGAGTATCATGCGACCTAAGGAGTGCGACCTAAGACGCAAGCGACCTAAGAACATGGCGCGACCCAGTGGTTGCGAGCTAACACGGAGCGACCTAACTGCAGAAAGTCCGAGTGACTTAGTGGTTGAAACGACCTAGCCGAGCGACCTAGCGGTGGAGCGACCTATGCGCAGAAGGCCGAGTGTCTTTGGGGTTGCAGGTCGAGCGACCAAGCAGCTAAAGAAGGCCGAACGACCTAACGAAACAAGGCCGAGCAACGACCTAACACATATAAAAAGGCCGAGCGACCCAGCGACCTATGGATTACGACCTATGACCGAGCGACTCAATAGGGACGACCTAGCATGGCGCGACCAAAGCATGGCGTGACCCAACTATGAGCGACCTAACTGCACGTGACCTAACTGCGCGTGAGCTAACTACATGTCGAGGAATTTGTATGCAGGCCGAACGACCTAAGGAGATGAAATGCAAAAACTCTCTCAATTTGCAACCGATCATCCACGAACGCTAGGGGATTACGCCTATCGGCTACCTGGTCGTATTGACTACTCGATGCATCACCAAAAACGTGTTCAAACATCAAAGATTGGATTTTTAAAAGATATGAACCCAAAACACTAAAAATTGGGATTTTCACCAATTCAATCCAAATCAATGGCAAATGCATATGTAAAAGTGTTAGGAATTCATACCCAACAATCAAAGATAGTTATAGACAAAGATGTGAGATAAAAATCTCACCTTTACACAAAATCAATGAAGGAGAAGCCTAAAAGCAAAGGAGGAATCAACCACACTTGAATCTCTACACAAGAATCTTGAATCAATGGCTTCTCTTTGAATTTGGAGTTGGATGTTGAATTTGCAAATGAACTAGCGCTTGGAGTTTTAATTTCCCATTCCTTCCTCCATTTTTGATGAAGCTTGAGTGTTAGGAAATGAAAGTAAAGTTATGAAGAGAAGGGGGTTGTGCTAGAGTAAATAGTTTAGGTTAATGGGCTAAACCAAATCCAAAGCCCAAAGTGAAACAGTGACAAAATTCCACTAACTCCAAACATATCAAAGTTTATACTCAAAAAGATCGCAAACGGTGTTTTGAACTCAATGGAAGTGGTTCCGAGTCCAAATTTGACCGTATGCAAAAAGTAACTTTTCGGACTAAAATCCGACTAACGATAAAATATTAAAATAAAATATTTAAATATTTAATCGTAAAATATGCGGGTTGTTACATCAGAGATTTGAATAGCTGGATCCGATAAACAAACGTGCTAAACGATAATTGGCCCAAAAAGTTCGTTTCGACTCCGGAACGAAATCGGGTCCACCCATATATCAAAATAGATGTTTTAAAATATTTTAAACGCAATGAAAAAGGTTGCAAGTCCAAATTGTATCGTATGAAGAAGATATGCTAAAATCAATATTTTCAAATTGATTTCAATTGATTTCAATTGCATAAATTTCAAGGCGTTTCGAGTCCGTACGATTAAACGACAAGTCCGATCGCTACGAAACTTGAGACATTATTATAATTCACCGTTACGGATCCGATGAAACTGGTTTCGTCGAAATCCAAGTCAGTGGCCAAAATGGCTATTTTTATATTAATTAAATAAATTTACAATTAATTGATTAAATCAAATTTTAAATTCCAATTCTAAAATTTGTAAATTTTAACGTCTTTATATTTCGCAAACATTTACAATGATTTAAACAAAATTTAAATGTCAAATTAGAGAGGATAAATTTATCAATTCCAATATTAACCTCAGTTTCATTAAATTCCAAATTTATAAATTTAATCTTCAAAAATTATATTAAATTCACTTTCATTCTATTATTCAATTAACTATCATTAAACGGATAAAATAATGGATTTACAGCTATTACCTAATATTCTTATATTCCATTTAACTTTCTATTAACGTAATAATTAGATGTTTGATTTCATTTAATTCCAATAAAACCTATTATTATACACTAATTTCCAATATATTGACAGAACTTAAATTTGCATTCTTTCCATTCAATATCAACTGTCATTTTATAAGTAAAATTAACATTAGATTCATACTCAATACATAAATAACTTCAATTTCATCTAAATAAATATTTACGTAATTTTTTTTAAATATATTAAATCCATTTAATTGCAATCAATTATATTATCGTGATTTAAATTCAAATAAACAATTAAATGTTGATTCCTATTCTTTTTATTCAAACAATCGTTATCCTATAAGCATATTTAACATTTGTTTACATTTCATTACACTGATACTTCTATATACATCTTAGATTTGTATCAACGGTTATATTTGAAAATGTGATTCTTGTCAATTACGCGTATTAATTAAGGTTTTAAACTAAATTAACAAAATTTCCTAAGTCCAATCCCTTTTTACCAAATTTGACAATCCCTAACCATTTGTACCACATTCCATATTAATGTAATATTTATTAGATTTTATTTCAAATTAACGTACAACTTAATTTCACTTAATTGAAATATGATTCCCAAATTTTTATTTAACATAACAAATGAACTAAACAACATATAGATTGTTACCTATTTCCTTTACTAGCCTTTAGGTTTATTACTTAACAATCACCTTTTAAAATTCCGTATATACACAAATTTTAAATTTCGTAATCACATTCAATCAATTATGTATTACTTTCCAGCAAATAATATGATTACTTAGAGAACGTTGGCTTTTATTCAATTATCATTTATTGAAATCCACATTAATTAATTTATTACATGCTTACATTTATTTCTCTATATCCAATTTGTTTCAACTTTATTTACATCAATACTATTCCCTTATTTTGGTTATTATAAACCTTTAATTTTTTCATTTAAATCTAATTCTAAATTCCAATTCAATCAACCATTTCAACATGCAACTTATAATAACTGCTTACAAGTATGAATGGAATTATCATTTATTCCAATATTTTCTTAATTTACATTAACATATAAATAAATTCCCTTTAAATGAATTTTATACCCAGGTATAATACTTACCCCCTTTCATTTATTGAAATTTATTCAAATTGCTAGTAAGTAGGTTTTAAATCACCATTTATATAATTTATTTTAACGTTCATTTCAATATTAGTTTATAAAGTTTTTATTTCTACTAAATTTAATTACAAAAACTCATTAATTCAACCAAATTAAATCAACGAAATTTACGGGTCGTTACAATTTAAGTGTGAATTGGGATAAAATGAAGTTATAACGTAAATTTAAATTCGAAACAATTTTGGAAGCGAAATCGTGATATTAAGGGGAAAATGATTTTGAAATGAAATGATATATTTTGAGTAAATATGATGATTTCAAAATGGATTTGATTTTGAAGCGAATATGATATTTTGATATCAAGTATGAACTGTTTCAAAATGTAAAAGTACCAACTGGTGTGTAAAACAACGTTTGGTTGTTAAAGAGACCGCACCTGGATATGGGCATACTCTCTATCGATACCGGAACCACTTTAACAACTGTATACGTGTAGTGATGATCCAGAATGAAGTGGTTGGATTTGGCATCGTTTGCAGGTTGAAGAAAGAGAATGATGATGGATTAGCCTGCCACTTGTGCCAATTTGAAATGGCTAAAACAGGAGCCGTACCGGTCAAGCAGGCTCGCTACCCTAAGCGGACACACTTCTTTTTATTACCATCATTTACATTGTGATTGATCGGTGCACACCCTTGGATTTTGGGAGTGTTGACGCAGTGGGCAATGATGGCTATGATGCGTTACCACCAGTCGAGAAGGATAAACTGGTAGTATCCTATCTTGGGCATTGCCTCGCGTGCCTTGTCATACTTTTATCCCTATACGAGACCACTACGATTTCGGTTTAGTGTTGTTGTATCACGATACATCCCTATCCACCGACGGTTTACTGTGTTTTGTATGCAAACTATACGACAATGCTTAAAAACTCTACTACATATAATTATTTTGATGGATACTTAAGAGATGGAAAATCCCGTAACATCTCTTGAGTTATCGCACGCACGTTATACACTGGATAGAAGATGTGAAACCCCGTAAACATCTCTGATTCCACGACACTCATGTTATATGTGATATCGATGTGACTCACATAAGAATATTTTAGTCCTGACTCAAGTGTTTTGTCTTTTCATTACGCTCGGGTCAACCCTGAGTTTTCAGCTTATTAAATCTTTATTCTAGGGGACGAAGACGAAGATTTGGTATATTATTACTATTATTATTCCTGCATCATGTTGTTTGCTGCTTTATTTATTTATCCCTGTTGTGTGTGTAACTCTGATAAATGTTGTATAAATTATAATCAAATGTACAATATAAACAGCTTCATGAACTATTTATTTGGTTGATATATTTTATTATTCCATTGCGAGATTCTCTGTTTGTTTTTCTTGTTCTTTTCTTATTTTTCTTAATTAACCCCTCATTAGATATAGGGTTAGTATCACCAAAGAATGAGTTTGAGTGTATTAATGGATATGAATGCGTATTTGTTAGTGAATATAATTTTTTTTTTATTGTGTTGGTTGATTTGTTGAGTGGCTTATGGATTCTTGTTAATACAGTAATTAACGTTATTGATAGGGATCTCTAAACACTTAGACAGAACAATTCGACATAGTATTGTTTTACAATTGGGTAAATGAAATAATTTTACCTTGATTATATTTGTATATAAAGGAATATTTTTTATAAATTATTATGATATATATAGTGTGAATTGGTTATAGAATGATAATATTGATCGCTGTTATTTATTGTTTGATTAGTCAATATTCCTAAACTATTAGCTATTATATGATTATAAGAAAATGAAACTGTATAAATGTGATTTAAAAAATATAATTTGCAAGTAAAATGAATATTAAATTGAGAATTTGAGAAATTTAAATTCCACTATTTCTAAAAAGGTTATCAAGGTTTGGAAAATAATATCGGTATTGTTAAAAGTATATACAAATACAAATTGTTTCCAAATAAATTTTAAAAGGAATGAATTTAGTAATCCCCACTTATGTCGGTGGAAAATAATTTTGGTGATGACCGCGACATCATCGACATTCATTTTTGAGTCTCAAAGTGGGGGAGGCTTATGAGAAGCTTTGCTATGAAATTGTTTTGATAAACGGATTTCTCCAAAAGTATGATTTGATATCCAAAAGAGAAGTATATATATTTATTTCAAATGAATTGAAATAAACCCAGTATTTAAAATTTTAAGTTCTTTTAATTAATAATCTTCAAATTATCTGAAGGAAATGAAGTATTTGAATGACCAGAGCTTATAAAATAAGAGAATTAGAAAATCTAAGCTAAATGTTTCGAGAAGCTTTAGAATTGAAGTTGCAACTCTAAAATTTAAAGTAAAGAAAATTTAAACAAGTTACAATAGCGAACATTCTAATTAAGTAAAATGAACCAGATAAATTTGTATAATACCAAATTGCATTCTAATAACATATAATAAGACTTACCAAATGTTAAAAGTTAAAACTATGATTTGGATATGTAGTAGGATATTATACAAGTAAACAAAACTTAAAAGTAATTAAAATGTATATAAATGGAAATTTAGTTGAAATAATGTAACAACCTGTAATTTTCGATAATTAAAAATATTTATTTAAATAAGATTTTATAATCTAATATTGAAAGAAATTAAAATTTGTGATCTATTAATGAGAAATAACTAGAATGAAATATAATAATGTAATTTAAGGTAGTTGATAAATACTCTAATACAATTCAAATTAATTGAAATGATCATAAAGCTAAAACTTGGTTAAAAATTGTAAAGAAGGAAATAAACCAATGTTGTAATAAACGGTGAAATTGTATGTAATTAATTGAGATTGATTAATATAGGATAATCGATTTATTTGTGAATTTATTCGTTTTGTTTGCAAACAATAAACTTGGAAATGTATTGAACTGGTAAGTTGTAACAATGACTTAATTATCAATTCACTAAGTAATTTGTTGAAATCAATTACAATTAATCCAATTAAATATTACATTAATATGAATTAAGGTGATAATTGTAGAATATTAATGTGATAAGATACAAACAAATGTTAACTATGTCCATAAGGTAAATGATTGATTGAATAATAAGATTGAAATCAAATTAAATCTATTTATTGGAATTTAAATATAATTAATTGGATTTTATTTACATTTGAAACTTAACACTGTAATTAGTGTAATATTTAACACTGAATTGATATGTAAATTTGTATTAAATTATTGTAAATGTCTAAGAAATCAAAAATGATAAAAATTGTTGGTTACTAAATTTGAAATTTAAAAAGTGATTTAATAAATTTAATAATAATTTTTTTAATTAACGTGAAAATAGCCATTTTGGTAACTGTCACAGATTTTGACGAAATTAGTTTCATCGGATCGTTAATGGTGAATTATTGTAGGAATTCAAGTTTCGCAGCGATCGGACTTGTTGTTTGATCGTGCGGGCTCGAAACGCATAGAAATTAATTTAATTGAATTCAATATGAAATAAACTGACTTTAAAGCTAACCTCTTCATACGATGTAATTAGGACTTGAAACATGTTCCATTGAGTTAAAAAAATATCAAAAATATTTATTTTAATATATGGGATTACCTAATTTCGTTTTGGGGTCAGAACGAGCTTTTTGTATCGCGTAGTCGTTCCATTCAATCCAATCTAGTCAATTCATTTCTAATGCAGATTTGCCTATATATAAGCAGTTGTAAACTCTAATTGTTTCTCATTTTTATTTATGAATGTACTATTACTTCTACCGATTCCTCTTTCTCTGTAACGACCCGTAAATTTTAACAATTTTTGTAACGTGATTAACTGAATTTTCTTGAAATTTAACAATTAAATTTAGCAATAAAAATTTGATATTTGGCATGCTTCTGTTCAAATATAGCAAATGACAGATTTTCGTTGATAAATATAGAAGTTGGATCTGTTGTGTAATTTCAATTTCAATTTAAATCAGTTAAGAATTGATGTAGATAAAATATTTTCAAAATATGAATATTCTTATATAATAAAAATGTAATCTATTATCTGAGTGAGACGTCATATTTCGTTTTTGTCAAATTTGGATTGCCCCACCTACATTTATCTTATTTTCAGCGAATTTTCAGCGAATTTTCAGCAGCTTGACAGTGAAATATCGACTTTGATAGGACGATTGTACGACTAATATCTGTGTACCATTCTGATCATCTCGTCCTGCTGATTTCCATAACATATTTATTTGTGCATTCCGGAGTCTGGTGCGCGGCAAAATCCACGAAACGGGTATCCGTATCGGTAACCGTTTTGTGTCTTTTTGGTTTCCTTGTCCTACCATTATCCAACGTGTAATCAAACAATCATCAGCCTTCATTATTTTCAGCTTTTGACCTTTTCTATTCCTAATGTTCAGTATTACATGCTGGTTTCATTTATATGGTGTGTCCTTTGGTTCTCACTTTCTTTCTCTGGTTAATATCCTCTTTCCTTTGGTCTTCTTCATTTGGATATATATGTGTGTGTGTGTGTGTGTGTGTGTGTGTATATAATTATAAAGTAGAGAGCACACAGTTTGCATGTATATATTTTTGAACACTGCCACTCCATCTACTCTTCTCTTTCATTCTGTAACTTTGAAGAAAATAACATAATCTATAAAGTTTTATAATTGAAACATGCTTTCCACCTTTCACTCTTCTTCCTTCCTTTATTAACTTTTCTTTATCCATTTTTATTCTTCTACAGTTTGAAAAGAAAAAATATATAATCTAAATTGGTTTGAGATGTTGATTTGGATCCTAATGGTTCGTTCTTCCTCATATTGATTTGGTTTTACACTTAAATCACATATATTAATATAATATTACAGTTTTTTTCCAAAGCCCGCTCGTTTTTTTGTTTTGTTGCTTGACCCCTACTGCTCATTCCGCCTCTAACCCCATGTGACAGCCTCCTCGTCACCGAGCTTCAACCCGCCCATCACAGCCTACTCTACCAACGCGCCTTCTGCCTTGTCCTTCCCTTCCATATGGCTGCGTCGCAAAACTCCGAACCCCATAGAGTCACTCATGCCCCCACTTCCCACCAGTCCCCACCAACCCCTTGACCTCCGCCACCCTCTAATAGTGCCACACCCGCTTGTGCCTCTACACCAACTCCACGACCGCCATCCGTAACCCGAAACATAGCCCGAACTTTTCCTTGAACCGAATAGTCTCCACCACTTTCTCTCGTCTCTCCGCCATGACCATCAACTTCCACCACTAGCCTAAACCCCTCCCATGTGCCCATCATCTTCAACAACCCTTGCAACATCCTGGTATTTTCAACCATTCGCTTCCACACATGTCGGCTTGAATTGCTTAAAATATCAGATTGTTAATTTATATTTGGCAAAACTCAGCATATATAGTAAATAAAACAGTAACAGAATCACAGACACAGAGTAATATAACAATAAACAGCGGAAACAAAAGATTAGTAGTTCATGAAGCTACTATATATAACAGAGTTAAATAAGATACAACAGAAGTCTCAAATACAATAGCCAAATACAAGATCAGAATGCATCACTGGAATCAACTGAATAACTGCAAGCTGAATAGAAAGATGGATCTCCAAGCGAAGCTCTAACTCCAAAGGTGAGTCTCAAAAGCTGTATCACACAGTCTGACCCGAGTGTATAGCAAAACACAAAACACTTGAGTCGGGATTAACAATCTTGTATCAATAAATCCAACTCAAGTGAAAAAACAACTGAAATACAAATAACTTAAAGGATGTTTGGGATACTCATCCTCTATGGATCCGTTAAATTATCTACTATGTAGTAATATACGCTATTATAATAATGTCTAAAGTAAAGAAAACTATTAAAATAGCATTAAGGCGTTACCCATATCCCCATTAACACATTTTATATATTCCCAAAGTCTATACAGTACCGTAACTTCCCATAAACTGGGCTTATCAGAGGGTACTCCATAGGTACGGCACAAAACAAACTCGTAGTTGTCTCGCTAAGGTGGGTGACACGACACAACTAGGCAATGGTAGGGTAGATATACCAATTACACTTTCAGGCTGGTGGTAACGCATAGCAGCAGCTACCGCCCACCTCAAGCCACACTCCCAAATCAAAGGTGCGAACCAAATCAATCATAAAGTAATAGAATGGCAATCGAAGAAGTGTGTCCGACGGAAGGAGCTACCTCACTTGGCCCGTCGATATCTCCTGTTTTAGCCACCTTATGCCAACTCACGGGAGTCGGGTCCATGTAAATACCTCATATAGGATCTTCGCCACCATCGTACTTCATTCTGGAATCTCCACCGTGTACATGGTTGTTAAAGTGGTTTTCGAAGTTGGCAGAGAGTATGACAACTTCTAATCTCGGTCTCTTTAACAGCCAAACGTTATTATAATATCGTGGTCATTTCAAAATAGGTTATACTTCAAAACCAAAATATCATTTCCATTTCAAAAACCATATCAATACGATATCATTTCCATTTCAAAACCATATCAATACGATATCATTTCCATTTCAAAACCAAATCAATACGATATCATTTTCATTTCAAAACCATATCAATATAATATCATTCCATTTCAAAAACATATCAATATAATATCATTTCCATTTTAAAACCATACCAATATGATATCATTTTTCATTTCAAATATATCCATGTCAAAATCGTAGTACTTTCAAAGTTATAACACTTTCAAAACCAAAACATTTTGAAACCATAATACTTTGGAAAACCATAACATTTTGAAATCATAACACTTTGGAAATCATAACATTTTAAAATCGTAAAACTTTGAAATCATAAAACTTTGGAAAACCACAACACTTCCCACTTAACCGGTTTAGATATTAAAATAGTGTATATTATAAAATAGTTTATAAAATAAAATAGTTTATATAAATTAGTTATAGGTTAAAATAGTTTATAATAAAATAATTAGTATAATAAAATAGTTTTACGTTAAAAATAGTTTAGAAATTAAAATAGTTTATATTAAAATAATTTATAAAGTAAAAATATAAATAGTTTTAGATGTAACAAATCGATTCAAATCAACTCGACTTCCAAAATTAAAATTTAATTCAATCTCAATTCATCAATTTCAATTGAGTTTCTCGATAAACCATTTCAAATTATATCGATTTCAAATGCAGATTTGAACCACAAAATAAACACATTTCAATTTCAATATATTTCAAAGCTTTAAATATTCAACATTTCAAAACTAAATTTGAAAATTTCATAAATATATCAAATTCATTTTACTATTATTTATTTTGAAATATTTAGTTAATCATTCAAATAACATTTAAATAAAACTTCAAATTTCAAATTTAAATGAAACTAAATATACCATTTCAATTTATGTAAATTTGGAATATTCATTTAAATCACTTTTAATCAAAATCAAGTTATAAAATCATATCTTGAAAATCCCAAATTTAATAAATTACAAATAAAACTTATTTGAGTATAATTCTTAAATAAATTGAATTTCAAACCAATTTATGTTTCTCTTTTCAACCTGAATTTTATTAAAATCATTATAAACTCTATATTTGAAAATATAAATTTTAAATGAGTACTTAAACATAGTATATATTTATTAAATCAACTTTAATTATTTTAAAATAGTGAAATTGTAAATAAAGTCTTAAAATTTATAATTCCAAAACTAACTTATAATTTTAAAATTTTCAAAACATATAATTTAAAAAAAATTAAAAATTAAAACCATTATAAAATAACATTATATATATATATATATATCTTAAAATCAATATTTATTAAAACCAAAATATTCATTTCAAAACCTTGGAAATCATTTCAATATATATATATATATATATATATATATATATATATATATATATATATATATATATATATTGACCAACGGTGTTTGTATACAATTTTCTATCATATGCTCAAGTGATACGGATATTTATCATTTCAATCCGGAATTTAAATATATACGGGTATATATCATTTCAACCCGTAATCCCAAATTCAATTCAATGAAAATCGCTTGGGTTTATCATTTCAACTCATAACGATTTTCTCCTATTCTACATGATCATTCGGGTATGTATCATTTCAACCCATAGTGAATTCTATACCAAAAGGGAACAAATACAAATAATGGTGTCAGATGTCACATGTGAACAGATACAAATAATAACATATATATAGCAATGTAAATAACTAACAGCATCATATTTCAATTGTCTTTTCAATTGAAATCATAATTAATGAACATAGGAACATTAATCGTGAGTGATTGCTCACCTTTCGAGGTTAGAGACGAATGTGAATGAATTGAGTTACAGATCCAAGCATGAATTCCAAAGCAAAGCAAAATTGGCACGAATTCGATTGTCAAAGCTGATAAATTAGAGTCAAAGGAAAAATCGAAATTAGCTGGATGTAATGAGACGAAATATATATTATATAAAATCAAAATTAAATTTAGAAATACACATATTTTTTTTGAAATCAAGCCTATAAACTATATATATAGACTAATAAATCTGATATACAGATTTTATAACTCATATAAAACTATATATATAAATAAATAGATTAAATAAGCTAAATAACTTATATATTTACCTAATATTATTATGTTAAGGTTATAAACATATAAATCAAAATTTATTAACAAACAATAATTAAGGTTATATAAATTTACATAAACTCGCATGTATATAATTTTTTTATATAAGAACTAATACATATACAGGCTTACAAAAATGTTAACAAAATACATTATATATGAACAACCTATACAGTTCACAAAATTTATATATAGTTTAACATATTATATATAGATCGAAACATCCATGAGTATAAAGTATGACTACAGCAACGAAACATAGCTTCTGACAAATTTCTTACATACATATATGGACTTATATAACATTGTAACTTTAATATTCCACACATATATCTTAACAGAGTATAGATAAACTATATAACTTAAAGTCTATACATAAATATAATATAAAATAAATAATAGAAATAACCTTAAATATATAAACAGTCTATACAATATTACTTAGTAAGTATATTAATATATAACAAACTTATATATATATATATATATATCATCACACAGTATATATATCATATGAAACCGACGTTCTCGAACCGTTGTATACATATGCAGTACAATGTACAAGCTTGAATTAGAATAAAAAATTCATATATATATATATATATATATATTATAATTTCATATATATACAAAAAATATAGAGTAAACCGTAGATACATATTGTAACTTTTTATAACTAATATATATACCCATATGTCGAATAAAATACAAGACCGGTAAAAATAAAACATATGTGAATCAACTAACCTACGCAGATTTATAAATAGAATCAGCAAATAAAAGTTATAGACATGCATATGTGTAAAAATTATTATATATAAAATAGCTTACACAGCGGAACCATGGTGAGGAGGTGATGGCGTTCCGTGCTTGAGCGGATGGTGTCTTCGACACTGGCTCGAGGAGGCTTGTGGTAAAGGAATGAACACGAGAGCTACAGGCGGTGATGGGGGAGAAGGAAGAAAGGCTGCTGACGTGGTAGGCACTGAGTGGAAAAACTCGGCCGGCTTGCACTGGGCATAGGGTAAGGCTGCGAGGGGTGTTGGAGGGGCACGAGACCGGCTGAAGCTGCTTATTTAGGCAAGCATCATTTTTCTTTTTTGTCTTTTTTTACAGCCATGGCCGAATAAGAGAAGATCAAGGGGAGGAGATAAGCAGAGGATGTGTACGAACAGAGGTTAAAGCAAAGCAAAAGCAAGGGGCAGTCTATAATATGTATGGACTTATATTTTATTTTTTCCAATGAAACCAGAGAATTGAAGCAAAGGAACCATTAATGTAAACACTGAAACCGGTGCAAAAAAAAAAGTCAAGCACGAGAATTTAGGAGATATAAATGCAAACAACCATTGGTGAAAATGAAAAGTCACAAGAACCAAAAGGCACAAAACCGGTACCGATACGGTTACCTTTTTCATGGATTCCACTGTGTACCGGACTTCCAAACACAGAATTGAATATACCGCAGAGATCACCATGACGAGAGGATCAAAATGGTATACATATATCAATGGTACGATTATCCTATCAAAAGTCGATAATCAGTACCGAAAATGCTGCAAAAATGTCAGAAATAAGATAAACGGAGCAATAACAGTCAAATTTGAAGAAACAAAATATGACGTCTCGCTCAAAAGATGATTTATTATATAAAAATATTCAAGTTTGGAAAACATTTTATTATCATCAAATATTAACTAATTTGAATTAAAATAAAGTTACACAAAAAAATAAACTTCCATGTTATTAATTGAAAATTTACCATTTGCTATGTTGAAGTAGATGTATTCCGAATATTAAATTTTCATTTCCAAATTTTATTATTTAAAATTTAACAAAAATTCAATTAATTAGATTATAAAAAATCAATAAAATTTACGAGTCGTTACACTCTCCTACTCAAAACTTTTCATCTCCGGAAAGAAACAAATTAGGAGAATAGAAACAACCAAAAGAAAATAGATTGAACAACAAAATGAAACAATTGCTTTAAAACCATATAAATTTCAATTAAAATTAATTAATATTCAATAATTGATTATAAATTCAAGGTATTTCATTAAGTTGGTTAAATTTCAATTTACTAATTCCCTCAAAACAGAATTTATTTTATTGATCTTATGTTCTCTTTAAGTATAAAACATTTATTATAACCACTCAAATTTTATTTATAAATTCCTTTGACATCATTTTACATTGTAAATTATTTAATTACAGATTCAACTTCTGATTGATTTAGGTAAGTTATATTGGAATGTAATTGAATATTATACAAGTAAAATTTTTAATTTAATTATTTCAAATTTAAACATTCATTCAAAATTTTGACTTCATTTTAATAATTGAAAACATCCATTAACATAAATTTAAGAACTAAATTTCCGATTCACTTCCAACAATTTAGAGATAAAATATACACTATATGTAACATCCCGCCTTTTCGCACACTTTAAACCGACACACGTGCCAATTCAAAGCATACGCAAGGGCGGATTGTTGTGGGGTAAATAAGAAAAACAGAGAAGAAATAAAACAAAATAGAATCTCACAGTGGAAGGATAAAATATAATAATCAATATACAGTTCATGATACTGTTTACAAAATATTTATTTTACTTATACAATGAATATCAGAGTTACACATACCAATACAATCAATGCAGCGGAAATTTAGAGTGTGGTGCAATACTATAAATAATATAATACGGATTCTTCGTCTTCGTCTTCCAAAGCTAAAATCTTCGATCCTGAAACGCTCGGACTGACCCGAGCGAATTTGAAAAGACAAAAACACTCGAGTCAGACTAAAAGATCTTATGTGAGTTAAATTAACAGAAATAAATATGAGTACAGTAACTCAAGAGATGTTCGGGATTTACATCTCCTAAGGATCCGTTAAACTATTTACTATGTAGTATATTGCGCTATTATAATAGTGTCTATTTATAAAATAAACTTACTTTTTAATAGTGTTAAGGGGTTACCCATATAGCCCTTAACACAAATAATGCCAATAGTCTATACAGTACCGTAATACCTCCTGATCGGGAAGCTACCAGAGGATACTCCATAGGTACGACACAAATAGAAACTCGTAGTAAAGGCTCGGTATGGTAGGTGACACGGCACAACTAGGCAATGCCAGGGTAGATATACCAATTGCTATCCAGGCTGGTGGAAACGCGTATCCGCAGTTACCGCCCACCTCGGACTAACTCCCCAAAATCAAAATATAGAAGTGGCCACTGAATCAATCCAAAATCAAAGTATAATATCGAAGAGGAGGGTCCGATCAGAGGAATGACCTCATTGGCCTGAGAATCGCTCCTGTTTTAGCCACCTTATGCCAACTCACGGGAGTCGGGTCCACGTATTTACCTTACAGGAAACGTCGCCACCACCTACTTCATTCTGGAATCTTCACCGCGTACACGGTTAGTCAAAGTGGCTTTCGGTATCGACAGAGAGTATGTCCATATCTGATCCCGGTCTCTTTGCCAACCCATCGTTACTATAACACCGCGGTCATTTAAAAATAGGTTATACTTTAAAAATCAGAATAAACATTCCATTTCATAACCATGAATACGATATCATTTCAAAACCCAAAACCATATTTTATCACTTATCCCAAATATAATTCTTTTCCAAAATCATAATGCTTTAACTTCATAACGTCTGAAAATCAAATATTTTCAAAGCATAATATTTTGAAAATCATAATTTAAAACCATAACTTCTAAAAAAACTTGAATGGTTTGGACATTCAACAGTATATGAATTAAATGGTTTAACTTAAATGTTACTTTGTAAAGAAAATAGTTCTCATGGCTTTACAAATACATTTCTTTATTAAAGTCTAAACCAAAATTTATATTATCTCTCTCAAGTTCCAAAACCACTTCAATTTATTTATATATACGTATATCCATTTTGAGTAACAATATTTCAAACTAAAATTGGATTTTATTTTTTCAACTGATCAATTGTTCTATTAATTAGTCTTGGATATTCACATAAAATCCATAAATAATAAGACTTCAGTTTCTAGTAATAAAATATATATATTTTCCCAATTCAAATTATACTAGAATATTCATTTCAATTTATTTTGGGAAAAATCCAATTATAAATATCATATCTTAGAATTTCCAAACTTAACATTTAAACATATGATATAAATTATTAAACTCCATTTTCTTAATTTTCTTCCATTTTTAGTAAAGATTTTTATACACCTTTTTAATTTCAAAATTTTCAACTTCATATGTATATATATATGGAAGAAAAATATTTATACAATATAAAATTTAAGATTATTATAAACCGTATTCCGTCCAAACCATAGAAATCACATTTAAATAGTTATATATATACCGCAGTGCCTGTATATAATTTTCTATCCTATGGTCAAGTGATACAGATATTTATCATTTCAATCCGCAATTTAAAAGATATAAAATTTTGCGGTTGTATATCATTTCAAACCACAATCCCGAATGAAAGGAAATATGCATGATAATTTGCAAGTTTATGAAATACAATAAAACATCCATCAACATCACCCATCATCCAATCACAATCATAAAGCAATATCAATCAATAACAATTTATATTTGATAATATATAACAGGTAATAACTGGCAATTTTATTCAGATTAAATTTAACAACTATTAATCTAACAGTTTATACTCAGTAATAATCTATATAACTGTTAACTAGCAGTTTATAGGCAAATAAATAAATTCTAACTATCAATTAATACGCAATAAATAAATTAAATTAATAGTTAAATTTAATAAATGCAATTCAACAAATATGAGTGAAATAAACATGCCAAATACTCATAAATAAATTTCTATTCATTTTTAAAATTAATTTAACAAACATAAAAGCTTCTAGTAGTTGTGAGTGGGTTAAAACACTCACCTTTTGAATTTAAATCGAATTTAAATTCGATTTAAACCCAAAAATTCGCCCTTCTCGGAATTCGTCCAAACCAGCGTCAAAACGTAAGAAATTCCGATATGATCCCAGCAAAACAAACCGCGCGTGAATCCGAGCTCGTATGCAAAAGTTATGAAAATTTGAAAAATGGAAAATTCTGGTCCTAGGTCGACTTCGGTGCGCCGCCTCAATTCCCCGGTGCCTGCTTGGAGTTTTCGCCAAAACGACCCGGAGCGACCCGAGTCATTTTCTTCCTGACCCGAAGTTGCTCTAGGGTTTTCTCCCCTGAAACCCGAAGCGCGACCAGAAGCTGCTGCAGATCCGCTAATTTTTTTTTTTTTTTTAAATTTGATTTTTTTTTAACTGACTGGATCTAGGGTTAGCCCCCATTGAAGAAGAAGAGAAGCTTGAAGAAGATGAACGTACAGCAAATAGACAATAGAATGGAGCTAGGGTTTATAACTGTATATTTATAGGTAGGGTTGGGTTAGAGTAGATAGACTAGATAGATGAACGTACGAAACAAACTAAGGCCCAAAAAGCCCGTTCTGACCCCGAAACGAAATTTGTCAAACCCATATATCCAGATAGGTATTTTAAAATATTTTGAACGCGATGGAAAAAGTTTCACGTCCAAATTTGATCGTATGAAGAAGTTATGCTGAAAACAAAATTTCCAAATTAATTTCAAATTGATTTTAATTAAATCGATTTCAAGGCGTTTCGCGTCCGTACGATCAAACGACAGGTCCGATCGATACGAAACTTGAAACCTTATAATAATTCACCGATACAGATCCGATGAAACTGGTTTCATCGAAATCCGAGTCCGTGACCAAAATGGCTATTTTCAATATTCATTAAATAAATTAAATAAATTATAAAAATCCAATTTTTACATCTAAATTCAAAAATTGACCAAATTTCTCCCTTTAAATTTTCTTAATTATTTACTCCAATTCTAAACAATTCAAGTGTCAATACATAGTTGTTCTATTCATCAATTTAGATGTTAATCCTTACTTAAAGGTTAAATTCCAATTTTTAATAAATTCAACATTATACGTTTGATTAAATTTATTAAATTCACTTTCTTTCTATTATTCAAAGTTATTGATGTCAATTTAATGAAACTAACATTGGCTCAATATCTATACATTAAAAATCTCAATTCTAACCTTAGATCTTCAACATGTGAAATAGTTAAATAATAAATTCCATCTAAATCTACATCTTCCCACTATCTAAATATTTAGAAAAATTACTTACCACTTTTTATTGTAAATTTCTAAACTAGCAGATTTGTGTCATTTCTAGCCCTTTGGATATTTTAAATTAACTAAAAGCAGATTTACATATAATTTTCATCGTCAATTATTTTAGTAAATAAATCTTCAAAGGTTACTGCAATTAATCCCATAAATTGCAATAAATTCTAATAAATTTACTCTATTGGATTACAACTCACAACTAAATCAATTATTCCCCAACTACAAAGTTACCGTTTCTTATATATATATCACTACAGTAATACTTCCAAATGTTCATCCTTTGTTTGCATAAATCACTGTATTCAATTGAATTGTAATATTGTTAACTTACACAAAAATAAAACTTAACAACTAATAGAATAAATAACTTACAAAATTTGTTGTCATAAATATATTTTATAAGTCTAAACTTAATTATTATCTTATAATACGTTTTTACGTTACTATAAAATTTATACACTCTTCCGTTACCATATTAATAATTACTAAAGTAACGTTCATTCTTAATAACAACGTTATACTATTCAACATATAAAAGGACTCCATTCCCCAAATACATTCATTTATATTTATTCCCTTAAAGTTCTCCTTTTATTGACTAGACACATTAATTTAGATTCATTTACATCGAATGCCCTTCTTAGCTATATACTCAATACATGTTAAATCTACATAATTTTTATCCTTTATTCAAATTCATTTATACCATCAATAACAAAATGTTGCCCTAAATTTAGATTCAATTATATACATTAGATAAATGGGTAAACTTTTGTAATTATCCCATATATGAAAATATTTTTATGCATACATTTCCACTTACTTACTATGCATTCATTTATTAAATTACTAATTGCCTTAGTCAACTTATTCCCTATTTACTACCAAATTTCAAATTTAATTATGGCTTATCAATACATAAAATTTACATAGGCAAAACAAATTTTATTACTATCTTAAGTCCATTTATTATTGACAACATTCATTAAATTTCCTTATCAACACTTATTGCATTGATTTATTCAGCGGTCACCTTTTATTTAGTTACTATCTATTTTACAATCCAATGTAAGTCTTCCACTATTTATTTTATATTAAATGAATTCCATTCTACTTAATCTTTTTATTGATATTCACTAATTCAACCCTTATATCAGTTTCTTATATTTAACTTTAAATCAAATTGTGACAATCTACATTATCCAAATCTATTGTCATAAAATTTTATTGTTACACTAAATTACAACTACTATACCAAATTTCTACATTTATTCTCAATTAGATTAGAAATTATATTAATTTAATTCATTTAATATTATTAGTTTAACGGGTCGTTACAATCTCCCCCACTCAAAACTTTTCGTCCCCGAAAAGTTTAAAGAAGGGAGAAGGAAGAATAAACAGTACATCTTATTTCAAATATTAACTTATAAACAATAATTTACTGGATTAATTTCCTTTAATGAAATATACCCGTTTATAATCATTACAACCTTTTATACTTAAATCATTAAAGTTTGGAAAATATTCAACAAAATTCTAAGTCCAAAATTTACGAAATTTTTTGGCAGAGTCTCCTTTGTAAGGTGAGGCTCGGTAGAAAATATAATATCAAAATATACAAATATATTACATATATTATCAAAATATTATATCCCAACACGGGAAAAATAACGCTTTAAACGTAATCCGAAAACGTACCTATTTGTCGGGCCATATACGCTTATTATTTTGGAACCAAAAGCAGTAGCAGTTGCTTCCATCACCTGCATTCACTTATATAATCTAAAAGGTTAAATATTTATTTTAAAGTGAACTATTCAAGTAGATTCAATCATTAATCAACCAAACAATTCAACAACCATCAACCTTACAAACAACATACATACACAAACAAAGCAACCATTTAATCCATCAAACAAATAGTTGTTTGGGTTCAAACTTGAAATTTGTATGAAATGAAATTTAACTATCAAGTGCATCCTTTACTCAACAGTCTTAGATGGAACAAAGATAGATACTTATTCATTTAACCACTTCAAATTTCTTACCCAACAACATAAATCAAACAACACAATTCAAACCAACACCCAAATTTATTTATTATACATTTATCTCATGCTTCATTGGTTTGATTTTCTTTCTTTCATTTATGGAGGGATTTCTTTATTTCTTAAAAATTTTCATTTTTCATTTATTACAAAATTCATTATATTTGTATTCCAATTTATAGACTAAAGTTTATATCATCTATTTATACTACTTACCCTTTCTTATATAGTAAAATTTCCAATTTAACTTAAGTTTATACAATTAATTTTCATTAATAACAGCAAATTTATTGAATACCTTAATTACCTCAAGCTTCACTTGTAAGATTTCCCTTTCATTTTCTTAATAACATTGCAACTTTTATTATATGGTAAGTTATGTATGTTTTAAGAATGTAAGTGAAAATTTACAAGTTTCTTCTCCATTCCTTTAATTAATATATATTTGTTTTATAAATTACAATTTCGACTTACCTTTAATCTCATTCATTTATTTAATGTTGAAGTTTCCATTATATTTAATTACAGTAACCCTCTACTTACACTTAATTTATTAACCTTATAACTTGCATTCCTATAAGTGAAAGATTTTACTCATTCATTAACTATAGATTGCAGTCATTTATATTTTTCCTACTTTCCATTATATTAGAATAGGGGAAATTAAGGCGTACTTAATTTAATAACCCTACAATCAAACTTTATAAATTTAGGAATTTCATTTTTACTTTCTTAAGGTTAAAATCACCTATTAATAATACAACCTTTAATTTTAGTAAAATTCCAATCATCACTTAAGTTAATACCATTAAATTCTTATTTATAACAGTAATTTATTGAATACTTTATTTTTTCAAAATTCTACTTGCATAATATTCTATTCCACTCTAAATTTACATTTCAACTTTTAATACTTGGTAAGTTATTTTTGTTAAAGAAAAAGCAAAAGAACTTATGCAAGTTTAATCTCAACTCTTTTAATTCATTGATTACTTATTTTATTTCACTAACCTAAATTTTTTTTTACAACTAATTAATGGAAATTCAAGAATTAATACCGGGTCAAATTCCAAAATTACTTTAAAATAATAGATAATTAATTTCTTACAACTTTTATATCTCTAATTACCTTTAAACAATTAAAATTTTAAATAATTTCAAAACAAATCTGCAGTAGAATTTACTACAGTGGCCTTTCCCTTCGAAACTTGAAAATGAAAGTCGATGATGCGGCCGTCATCACCGAAATTATTTTCCAGCGACAGAGAGGAAAGTACAAACTTATTTTCTTCAAAATCCTCTTTAAACCAATTCTTTCTAATTATACTAAATATTTATATAAGAAAATATTTATAAACCAAATCATTATATTTCATAAATCCTTTGAAAGAAGATTTCAAAAATCCCGGACTTAAGTTCTAAAATCTCAAATTTGATTTATTATAATTTCAACTTAGCTTCAATTATTATAAATATTTTTATTTCCTAACACCCAATCTATAGCAACCAAATATATACATAATATCATTTAAAACTTTATTTTATATATAGAAAATATAATAGGCAAAATTATTTCATTCACCTATATTAAAACGGATATTATGTCGGTCTGTCCTATTAAGTGTTTAGAAATCTCTATTGATGACATATCGTCCCATGCATCAACCATAATTTATAAATACAAAGCGGAACAGGTCAACACAATATCAAAATCCTTTTATAACACTAACAAATACGCTCTCTCATATATATACACTCAGCGACTCCCATAGGATATTTCTATCCTATTAACAAAGAGTCAAACCCCACAAAGCCAAGGTTTATCGCTAAACCAAAGCTCTGATACCAACTGTAACATCCCGCCTTTTCGCACACTTTAAACCGACACACGTTCCAATTCAAAGCATACGCAAGGGCAGATTGTTATGGGGTAAATAAGAAAAACAGAGAAGAAATAAAACAAAATAGAATCTCACAGCGGAAGGATAAAATATAATAATCAATATACAGTTCATGATACTGTTTACAAAATATTTATTTTACTTATACAATGAATATCAGAGTTACACATACCAATACAATCAATGCAGCGGAAATTTAGAGTGTGGTGCAATACTATAAATAATATAATACGGATTCTTCGTCTTCGTCCTCCAAAGCTAAAATCTTCGATCCTGAAACGCTCGGACTGACCCGAGCGAATTTGAAAAGACGAAAACACTCGAGTCAGACTAAAAGATCTTATGTGAGTTAAATTAACAGAAATAAATATGAGTACAGTAACTCAAGAGATGTTCGGGATTTACATCTCCCAAGGATCCGTTAAACTATTTACTATGTAGTATATTGCGCTATTATAATAGTGTCTATTTATAAAATAAACTTACTTTTTAATAGCGTTAAGGGGTTACCCATATAGCCCTTAACACAAATAATGCCAATAGTCTATACAGTACCGTAATACCTCCTGATCGGGAAGCTACCAGAGGATACTCCATAGGTACGACACAAATAGAAACTCGTAGTAAAGGCTCGGTATGGTAGGTGACACGGCACAACTAGGCAATGCCAGGGTAGATATACCAATTGCTATCCAGGCTGGTGGAAACGCGTAGCCGCAGTTACCGCCCACCTCGGACTAACTCCCCAAAATCAAAATATAGAAGTGGCCACTGAATCAATCCAAAATCAAAGTATAATATCGAAGAGGAGGGTCCGATCAGAGGAATGACCTCATTGGCCTGAGAATCGCTCCTGTTTTAGCCACCTTATGCCAACTCACGGGAGTCGGGTCCACGTATTTACCTTACAGGAAACGTCGCCACCACCTACTTCATTCTGGAATCTCCACCGCGTACACGGTTAGTCAAAGTGGTTTTCGGTATCGACAGAGAGTATGTCCATATCCGATCCCGGTCTCTTTGCCAACCCATCGTTATTATAACACCGCGGTCATTTAAAAATAGGTTATACTTTAAAAATCAGAATAAACATTCCATTTCATAACCATGAATACGATATCATTTCAAAACCCAAAACCATATTTTATCACTTATCCCAAATACAATTCTTTTCCAAAATCATAATGCTTTAACTTCATAACGTCTGAAAATCAAATATTTTCAAAGCATAATATTTTGAAAATCATAATTTAAAACCGTAACTTCTAAAAAAACTTGAATGGTTTGGACATTCAACGGTATATGAATTAAATGGTTTAACTTAAATGTTACTTTGTAAAGAAAATAGTTCTCATGGCTTTACAAATACATTTCTTTATTAAAGTCTAAACCAAAATTTATATTATCTCTCTCAAGTTCCAAAACCACTTCAATTTATTTATATATACGTATATCCATTTTGAGTAACAATATTTCAAACTAAAATTGGATTTTATTCTTTCAACAGATCAATTGTTCTATTAATTAGTCTTGGATATTCACATAAAATCCATAAATAATAAGACTTCAGTTTCTAGTAATAAAATATATATATTTTCCCAATTCAAATTATACTAGAATATTCATTTCAATTTATTTTGGGAAAAATCCAATTATAAATATCATATCTTAGAATTTCCAAACTTAACATTTAAACATATGATATAAATTATTAAACTCCATTTTCTTAATTTTCTTCCATTTTTAATAAAGATTTTTATACACCTTTTTAATTTCAAAATTTTCAACTTCATATGTATATATATGGAAGAAAAATATTTATACAATATAAAATTTAAGATTATTATAAACCGTATTCCGTCCAAACCATAGTAATCACATTTAAATAGTTATATATATACCGCGGTGCCTGTATATAATTTTCTATCCTATGGTCAAGTGATACGGATATTTATCATTTCAATCCGCAATTTAAAAGATATAAAATTTTGCGGTTGTATATCATTTCAAACCACAATCCCGAATGAAAGGAAATATGCATGATAATTTGCAATTTTATGAAATACAATAAAACATCCATCAACATCACCCATCATCCAATCACAATCATAAAGCAATATCAATCAATAACAATTTATATTTGATAATATATAACAGGTAATAACTGGCAATTTTATTCAGATTAAATTTAACAACTATTAATCTAACAGTTTATACTCAGTAATAATCTATATAACTGTTAACTAGTAGTTTATAGGCAAACAAATAAATTCTAACTATCAATTAATACGCAATAAATAAATTAAATTAATAGTTAAATTTAATAAATGCAATTCAACAAATATGAGTGAAATAAACATGCCAAATACTCATAAATAAATTTCTATTCATTTCTAAAATTAATTTAACAAACATAAAAGCTTCTAGTAGTTGTGAGTGGGTTAAAACACTCACCTTTTGAATTTAAATCGAATTTAAATTCGATTTAAACCCAAAAATTCGCCCTTCTCGGAATTTGTCCAAACCAGCGTCAAAACGTAAGAAATTCCGATACGATCCCAGCAAAACAAACCGCGCGTGAATCCGAGCTCGTATGCAAAAGTTATGAAAATTTGAAAAATGGAAAATTCTGGTCCTAGGTCGACTTCGGTGCGCCGCCTCAATTCCCCGGTGCCTGCTTGGAGTTTTCGCCAAAACGACCCGGAGCGACCCGAGTCATTTTCTTCCTGACCCGAAGTTGCTCTAGGGTTTTCTCCCCTGAAACCCGAAGCGCGACCAGAAGCTGCTGCAGATCCGCTAATTTTTTTTTTATTTTTATTTTTTTTAAATTTGATTTTTTTTTTAACTGACTGGATCTAGGGTTAGCCCCCATTGAAGAAGAAGAGAAGCTTGAAGAAGATGAACGTACAGCAAATAGACAATAGAATGGAGCTAGGGTTTATAACTGTATATTTATAGGTAGGGTTGGGTTAGAGTAGATAGACTAGATAGATGAACGTATGAAACAAACTAAGACCCAAAAAGCCCGTTCTGACCCCGGAACGAAATTTGTCAAACCCATATATCCAGATAGGTATTTCAAAATATTCTGAACGCGATGGAAAAAGTTTCACGTCCAAATTTGATCGTATGAAGAAGTTATGCTAAAAACAAAATTTCCAAATTAATTTCAAATTGATTTTAATTAAATCGATTTAAGGCGTTTCGCGTCCGTACGATCAAACGACAGGTCCGATCGATTTGAAACCTTATAATAATTCACCGATACGGATCCGATGAAACTAGTTTCATCGAAATCCGAGTCCGTGACCAAAATGGCTATTTTCAATATTCATTAAATAAATTAAATAAATTATAAAAATCCAATTTTTACATCTAAATTCAAAAATTGACCAAATTTCTCCCTTTAAATTTTCTTAATTATTTACTCCAATTCTAAACAATTCAAGTGTCAATACATAGTTGTTCTATTCATCAATTTAGATGTTAATCCTTACTTAAAGGTTAAATTCCAATTTTTAATAAATTCAACATTATACGTTTGATTAAATTTATTAAATTCACTTTCTTTCTATTATTCAAAGTTATTGATGTCAATTTAATGAAACTAACATTGGTTCAATATCTATACATTAAAAATCTCAATTCTAACCTTAGATCTTCAACATGTGAAATAGTTAAATAATAAATTCCATCTAAATCTACATCTTCCCACTATCTAAATATTTAGAAAAATTACTTACCACTTTTTATTGTAAATTTCTAAACTAGCAGATTTGTGTCATTTTTAGCCCTTTGGATATTTTAAATTAACTAAAAGCAGATTTACATATAATTTTCATCGTCAATTATTTTAGTAAATAAATCTTCAAAGGTTACTGCAATTAATCCCATAAATTGCAATAAATTCTAATAAATTTACTCTATTGGATTACAACTCACAACTAAATCAATTATTCCCCAACTACAAAGTTACCGTTTCTTATATATATATCACTACAGTAATACTTCCAAATGTTCATCCTTTGTTTGCATAAATCACTGTATTCAATTGAATTGTAATATTGTTAACTTACACAAAAATAAAACTTAACAACTAATAGAATAAATAACTTACAAAATTTGTTGTCATAAATATATTTTATAAGTCTACACTTAATTATTATCTTATAGTACGTTTTTACGTTACTATAAAATTTATACACTCTTCCGTTACCATATTAATAATTACTAAAGTAACGTTCATTCTTAATAACAACGTTATACTATTCAACATATAAAAGGACTCCATTCCCCAAATACATTCATTTATATTTATTCCCTTAAAGTTCTCCTTTATTGACTAGACACATTAATTTAGATTCATTTACATCGAATGCCCTTCTTAGCTATATACTCAATACATGTTAAATCTACACAATTTTTATCCTTTATTCAAATTCACTTATACCATCAATAACAAAATGTTGCCCTAAATTTAGATTCAATTATATACATTAGATAAATGGGTAAACTTTTGTAATTATCCCATATATGAAAATATTTTTATGCATACATTTCCACTTACTTACTATGCATTCATTTATTAAATTACTAATTGCCTTAGTCAACTTATTCCCTATTTACTACCAAATTTCAAATTTAATTATGGCTTACCAATACATAAAATTTACATAGGCAAAACAAATTTTATTACTATCTTAAGTCCATTTATTATTGACAACATTCATTAAATTTCCTTATCAACACTTATTGCATTGATTTATTCAGCGGTCACCTTTTATTTAGTTACTATCTATTTTACAATCCAGTGTAAGTCTTCCATTATTTATTTTATATTAAATGAATTCCATTCTACTTAATCTTTTTATTGATATTCACTAATTCAACCCTTATATCAGTTTCTTATATTTAACTTTAAATCAAATTGTGACAATCTACATTATCCAAATCTATTGTCATAAAATTTTATTGTTACACTAAATTACAACTACTATACCAAATTTCTACATTTATTCTCAATTAGATTAGAAATTATATTAATTTAATTCATTTAATATTATTAATTTAACGGGTCGTTACACTATATATCAAATCTATAATCATATACTTATATTTTATAAATCAAGTCATACTTTAGAAATTCAAATCAATTTAATTTCCAAAACGAAGGTGTAGCAAAGCTACTGAGTGGTCTCTCCACTTCGAAACTCGAAAATGAAAGTCGATGATGCGGCCGCCATCACCGAAATTATTTTCCAGTGACAAAAGAGGAGAGCACTGATTTAAACATTTAAAATTTCTTTGGAAACGATTTCTATTCGAAAATATTTTAAATAATATACACTTTAAAACTTAAAAATCAAATTTTGGAATCCTCGAATTAAATTCTCAAATTCTTAAATAAAATTCATTTAAATTCCCAAATCAGTTTCTAGACCATGTTTTATAATGTTGTTTATTTATATCATGTTGAAATAGTCAATGATTTACAAAGTAACAAATGAAAATCAAATATTATCTTTTCTGACCACCGATTTATTTAACAATTATCTTTCAGAAAATTTGCTTATATATATAATATAATCATACAAAATTTATTTCAATTACTAAATTTGAAAACAATATTGTGTCAATTTGCTCTGTTCAAGTGTTTTGGAATTCCTATCGATAGCGTTAATCGGACGAATCGATTGAAAACCCAAAATTAACATTAACAACTCAAACAACACAAAATAAAATATTTTAATACTAATTACAAATACACTCCCTCACTCGATGATTCAAAATGGATTTCGAAACAAAGATAGGGATTCAAATAATAAATACCCTAATCAAAAGAATTCTAGTAAGGAATTTAGGCCTGAAACAAAGATAAGATAATTATGTAACAGAATACGTAGATGGATAGAATTATATAAATCGCGGGCGGCCATAACCGGGTCAACCGTGACTTCACGAACGGGATGGATGAAAAATTCTAAGGCAAATCGACATATAATTACCAGAGATAGAATTCGGACATAGCAAAAGATAGCAGCATCTAAAACGATGATACAGAAATCTTCAGTGAATCAATGCATGTTGTAAAGGAGTTTCACCCCTTTACAAATCATTCAAAGATTGGCGAGACCGCCGATTTATTATAGAGATCATTCGACGTCGAGTTATGGGATACTCCAGAATAAAAAAACACGAATTGGGAGAGACAAGAATGGATTTTGGAACCGATGGGAACGTTCCAAAGTTTAAAGGAAACCCGAGTCAAAGAGGAAAGAATTCAAGCTCGAACGAAGGCGATTCTGTAATTAAATTTACTCTATATGTTGAGTTTTGCCTAAAACTAAAGCTCTAATACCAACTGTAACATCCTGGTATTTTCAACCATTCGCATCCGCACATATCGGACTTGAATTGCTCAAAATATCAGATTGTTAATTTATATTTGGCAAAACTCAGCATATATAGTAAATAAAATAGTCACAGAATCACAGACACAAAGTAATATAACAATCGGAAACAAAAGAATAGTAGTTCATGAAGCTATTATATGTAACAGAGTTAAATAAGATACAACAGAAGTCTTAAATACAATAGTCAAATACAAGATCAGAATGCATCACTGAAATCAATTGAATAACTGCAAGCTGAATAGAAAGATGGATCTCTAAGCGAAGCTCCAACTCCGAAGGTGAGTCTCAAAAGCTGTATCACTCAGTCTAACCCGAGTGTAAAGCAAAACACAAAACACTCGAGTCAAGATTAACATTCTTATATCAATAAATCCAACTCAAGTGAAATAACAACTGAAATACAAGTAACTTAAAGGATGTTTGAGATACCCATCCTCTAAGGATCCATTAAACTATCTACTATGTAGTAATATATGCTATTATAATAATGTCAAAAGTAAAGTATTAAAATAGCGTTAAGGCATCACCCATATCCCCCTTAACACATTTTATATATTCCCATAGTCTATACAGTACCGTAACTTTCCGTAAAATGGGCTTATCAGAGGGCACTCCATTGGTATGGTACAAAACAAAATCGTAGTGTTCGCGCTAAGGTAGGTGACACGGCATGCCATAGCAATGCCAAGGTAGATATACCAATTACACTTCTGGGCTAGTGGTAACGCATAGCAGCAACTACCGCCCACCTCGAGCCACACTCCCAAATCAAAGGTGCGCACCAAATCAATCACAAAGTAATAGAATGGCAATTGAAGAAGTGTGTCCGATCGGAGGAGCTACATTACTTGACCCGTCAAATACTCCTGTTTTAGCCACCTTATGCCAACTCACGGGAGTTGGGTCCACGTATATACCTCATATAGGATCATCGCCACCATCCTACTTCATTTTGGAATCTCCACCATTTACACGGTTGTTAAAGTGGTTTCGGAGTTGGCAGAGAGTATGAAAACTTTCGATCTCAGTCTCTTTAACAACCAAACGTTATTATAACACCGCGGTCATTTCAAAATAGTTTATAATTCAAATCCAAAATATCATTTCCATTTCAAAAACCATACAAATACGATATCATTTCCATTTCAAAACCAAATCAATACGATATCATTTCCATTTCAAAACCGTATCAATATAATGTCATTTCCATTTCAAAAACATATCAATATTATATCATTTCCATTTCATAACCATATCAATATGGTATCACTTTTCATTTCAAATATTTCTATTTCAAAAATCATAGTAGTTTCAAAGTTATAACACTTTCGAAACGAAAACACTTTGATATCATAATACTTTGGAAAACCATAACATTTTGAATCATAACACTTTGGAAATCATAACATTTTGAAATCATAACACTTTGAAATCATAATACTATGGAAAACCACAACACTTTCCACTTAACCGGTTTAGATATTAAAATAGTGTATATAATAAAATAGTTTATAAAATAAAATAGTTTATATAAAGTAGTTATAGGTTAAAATAGTTTATAATAAATTAGTTTTATGTTAAAAATAATTTATAAGTTAAAATAGTTTATAAAATAAATATATATAAATAGTTTTAGATGTAACTTAAAAATACTTTATATAATAAACTAGTTTCCTCAAATTTCACAAATCGATTCAAATCAACTCGAATTCCAAAATTAAAATTTAATTCAATCTCAATTCATCAATTTCAATTCAATTCAGTTTCTTGATAAACCATTTCAAATTATATCTATTTCAAATACAAATTTGAACAACAAAATAAACCACTTCAATTTCAATATATTTCAAAGCTTTAAATATTCAACATTTCAAAACTAAATTTGACAATTTCATAAATATATCAAATTTACTTTACCATTATTTATTTTGAAATATTTACTTAATCATTCAAATAACATTTAAAAAAAACTTCAAATTTCAAATTTAAATAAAACTGAATATACCATTTCAATTTATGTAAATTTGAAATATTCATTTAAATCACTTTTAATCAAAATCAAGCTATAAAATCATATCTTTGAAATCCCAAATTTAATAAATTTCAAATCAAACTTATTTGAGTATAATTCTTAAATAAATTCAATTTCAAACCAATTTCTATTTGTCTTTCCAAACCGAATTTTATTAAAATCATTATAAACTCTATATTTGAAAATATAAATTTTAAATAAATACTTAAACATTCTATATATTAATTAAATCAACTTTAATAGATCAAATCTTATTATCAAACTTATTTTATATATATTTTAAAATAGTAAAACTGTAAGTAAAGTCTCAAAATTTATAATTCCTAAACTAACTTATAATTTTAAAATTTTCAAAACATATAATTTAAAAAAATCAAAATTTAAATCCATTATAAAATAAGATTATATATATATATATATTTTAAAATCAATATTTATTAAA
The DNA here is from genome assembly GCA_030765085.1 of Allium cepa. Taxonomy (NCBI): domain Eukaryota; kingdom Viridiplantae; phylum Streptophyta; class Magnoliopsida; order Asparagales; family Amaryllidaceae; genus Allium; species Allium cepa. The sequence continues at coordinate 272,572,511 of CM060928.1, forward strand.
ACCAAAATATTTATTTAAAAACCTTGGAAATAATTTCAATATAGACATATATATATATATATATATATATATATATATATATATATATATATATATATATATATATATTGTCCAACGATGTCTGTATATAATTTTGTATCCTATGGTCAAGTGATACGGATATTTATCATTTAAATCCACAATTTAAATATATACGGGTGTATATCATTTCAACCAACAATCCCAAATTCAGTTCAATGAAAATCGCTTAGTTTATCATATTAACCCATAACGATTTTCTCATATTCTACAAGATCGTTCGGGTATGTATCATTTCAACCCATAGTGTACTAACAGGGAACTTGCAGAGTGATGACAGATATAATAATAATATAACATGCATATATCATCAATATCAATAACAGATAATGGTGTCAGATGTCACAGGTGAATAGATACATATAATAACATATATATAGCAATGTAAATAACTAATAACATCATATTTCAATATTCTTTTTAATTGAAATCAAATTTAATAAATATAAGAACGTTAATCGTGAGTGACTGCTCACCTTTCAAGGTTAGAGACGAACGAGAATGAATTGAGTTACGGATCCAAGCACGAATTCCAAAGCAAAGCAAAATTGGCACGATTTCGATTGTCAAAGCTAATAAATTGGAGTCAAGGAGAAATCTGCTTGATGTAATGAGATGAAATATATATTATATAAAATCAAAATTAAATTCATAAATACACACATATTTTTAAAAATCAAGCTTATATACTATATATATAGATCAATAAATCTAATATACAGATTTCATAACTCATATAAAACTATATATATAAATAAATAAATCAAATAAGCTAAATAACTTATATATTTACCTAATATTATTATGTTAAGGTTATAAACTTATAAATCAAAATTTATTAACAAACAATAATTAAGATTATATACATTTACATAAACTCATATATATAAACAGATTGTATATAAGATCTAAAACATATATAGGCTTACAAAAATGTTAACAAAATACACTAGATATGCACAACCTATACAGTTCACAAAATTTATATATAGTTTAACATATTATATATAGATCGAAACATCTATGAGTATAAAGTCTTGACTACAACAACAACAAATAGCTTCTAACAAATTTCTTACATATATATATGGACTTATATATACTGTAAACATTATAACTTTAATATATCCACATATATGTCTTAACAGACTATAGATAAACTATGTAACGTAAAGTCTTTGCATATATATAATATAAAACATAATAATAGAAGTAACCATATATATATAAACAGTTTATACAATATTACTTAGTAAGTATATTAATATATAACAAACTTATATATATATAGCACCACATAGTATATATATCATATGAAATTGACATTCATAAACCATTTTATACATATGCAGTACAATATACAACTTGAATTGGAATAACAAATTCGTGTATATATATTTTATAATTTCATATATATACAAAAAATATAGAGTAAACTGTAGATATATATACTATAACTTTTTAATATATATACCTATATATTGAATAAAACACAAGACCAGTAAAAATAAAACATATGTGAATCAACTAACCTACGCAGACTTATATATAGAATCTGAAAATAAAAGTTATAGATATATATATGTGTGTAAAAATTCTTATATATAAAATAGTTTACACAACGAAACCATGGTGAGGAGGTGATGGCGTTCTGTGCTTGAGCGGATGGTGTCTTCAACACTGGGTCGAGGAGGGTTGTGGTGAGGGAATGAACACGAGAGCTACAGGCGGTGATAAGGGAGAGGTAAGCAAAGTTAATGATGTGGCATGCACTGAGTGGAGGAACTCGGTCGGCTTGCACTGGGCATGGGGTAAGGCTGCGAGGGGTGTTGGAGGCGCACGAGACTGGCCGAAGCTGCTTTTTCAGGCAAGCATAATTTTTATTTTTTTTATTTTTCTATAGCCTTGGCTAATAAGAGAAGATCAAGGAGAGGAGATAAGCAGAGAAGGTGGATGAATAAAGGTTAAAGCAAAGCAAAAGCAAGGGACAATTTATAATATGTATGGACTTCTATTTTATTTTTTCAATGAAACCAGAGAATTGAAGCAAACGAACCATCAATATAAACATTGGAACCAGTGGAAAACAAAAAGACAAGCATGAGAATTTAGGAGATATAATTGCAAGCAGCCATTGGTGAAAATGAAAAGTCACAGGAACCAAAATGCACAAAACCAGTACCGATACAGTTACCATTTTTCACGAATTCCGCTGTGTACCGGACTTCAAATCAAAGAATTGAATATTTTGCAAAGATCAACACAATGAGACGATCAAAACAGTACATAGATATCAGTGGTATGATTATCCGATCAAAAGTCGATAATCGATATCGAAAATGCTGCAAAAATGTCAGAAATAAGATAAACAGAGCAATTTGAAGAAACAAAATATGACGTCTCACTCAGAAGATGATTTACAAATTTATTATATAAAAATATTCAAATTTGAAAAACATTTTATTATCATCAAATATTAACTGATTTGAATTGATATAAAGTTACATAAAAAATAAACTTCCATATTATTAATTGAAAATTTACCATTTTCTATGTTGAAATAGACGTATTCCAAATATTAAATTTTCATTTCCAAATTTTATTATTTAAAATTTCACAAAATTTCAATTAATTAAGTTATAAAATATCAATAAAATTTACGGGTTGTTACAGCCCTCTTGTCATTTTCCACCTCTGCCACCAAGATTTGCCCACACCGAAGCAGCATCACCTAGCAGCCCCAACGATAGGTTGCCTCGGTCCTGTCACCATGTCCTATTTTATTTTATATATGTATGTATAATATCTATGGAATATTATATTATTTGCTGAAAAGGTATGTACATGTTGCAGTTTATAAAAAGAAGATATTGTGTTTAAAATATGTTATATACACATGTTTTTTTTGAGAAAAATATGTGATCCTCTATAAATAGAGGATAGCACACATGCAACTATATATATCATAAAATAAGGCGCTGCCAACATGCCTGGCAGGCAAAAAAACTAGATACAAGTATCAAAAAAGCTCGAGTACTCCTAAGATGAGTTCCGGCAAGACCACCACCCATCACACCCCGATATCGAGCTCCGGCATGGCCACCGCCTGATATTAAGGTGTTAGAAGTACCTAAAAAACTAAAGAAAAGTCAATAATACCGGATTTCGTCGCAAACTAAGAAGAAAGCTCCATGCTTCTGGTTCGGAAGGAATGGAAAAGCAACTACTCTAAAGTGGAATTGAATATGACGCTGAATGAAAAATCCGCTCTGAAGACTCTATACAAATGGAAGAAGTGCCAAGTAGAAGAGTATATCCTCCTGAAATAGAATGCCACAATGGAGATGAAGGTGTCCTGTATCTGTGGTGGAACTGCAAGTGATCCTGAGAGGAAAACTCTGCTCTGATGACCTCTTTGCAATCCGAAATCCTACAATCTGAAGACATGAGTACCTGCAAAGTGAACCTAACACCCTATCACCCATACCTTTGTCTGAAGGATGACTAAGAAAAAAGTTAGAATGATACATATATATGTATATTTATATAATTTATATACATATATATGTATTAATGAGGTAAGAAATAAAAAACCTAAATAAGACTAACTGGACAAATACTAAAGAATTAAAATACTTATAAACTAATTCCAACAATGACTAGTATAATGATTGAAACAAATCTTAAAAAATTCTTAAGAACCTTTGATCATAAGTAAGTTATGATTAACAGTGAGATCATCATATAAGTTTGAAAAATAATATTAATACTACTATTGTTAATGTTAAATATATTATTATTATGTTTAAATAGGTTAATATTATAACTAACCTTATTAAGATACCCTTTAAATAGGTTATTTTTAGCTAATTTATATTTGGGATAAGAAAGCCAATTAAAACAAAATGAAGAAATTGTAAAAATCAATTTATTAAAATGATTGTTATTATCATTAAAAATTCTTTGATTTCTTTCAAACTAAATATACCAACAAATAATAATGAATAAAGTGTCTAGTAAGAATCTAATATTCTTTTTGAACCTAAATCTAAAATTATTCCAGTAGAAGTCGCAATCTGAAATTTTTGTTATTATATTAAAGTTAAAAATTTTAAGAGTATTATTTAGAATGTAATAAGAATCCGTGCAATCATGATATATATGTTTAATATCTTCAACATGCAGATTACAAAAATAACATTTATTATCATTTTAGATGTTTTTTCTGTTTAAAAATTCTATTATATTAAGTTTTCCATGCAGTATTAACCATATGTGAATTTTAGATTTAGAAGGAGCATTAGATTTCCATTTAAATTTAAAAGAGTTGTTTATTATATCCAAAAAATTAATAAACAAGTAAAAAGAATTAGAAGTATATTTCTTACTCTTATGCCATTCCCAACTAATAATATCATTATCATTATCAACATTATAAAGATTTAATCTAGCATAAAGCAAAGAAAGTTGCCTAAAAGTTGAACCTACTAAAATTCTGTTAAAACTAAAATTCCAAGGAGGATTGTTTTTAGGAGAATAAACTTAAATAATTAAAGCAAACTTAAAATTACAGATTTTATAAAGCTCTTTAAATTCCCTCTTAAGAGGCAATACCAAAATCCAACAGTCGTGCCAGAAAGAAGTACAATTACCTGAATGAACTATCGTATTAATACCTAGGATAAAAATCTCATGACATTTTAAAATGGTTTTCCAAAAATTAGATAGATTTTGAGCGATTGGTGAAATAATTTGATATAAATTGCTATTACCATTATAGTAATATTTAGAAATGATCTATTTCCAAATAGCGTTATCATTTATATCTTTAAACTTCCATAACCATTTACCTAGTAACTAGCAAGGACAAATTCATATTACGCAAATTAATAACTCCCAAAACAACCTTCCGTTTTGGCTTGACAAACTGTTTCCCAATTTACTAAACATTTAATGATATTATTAGAATTTTCCCCACTCCATAAGAAATCTCTTCTAATTTTATCTATTTTATCATTTACCCAATCTGGAAATAGATGCATGGACGTCCAATAAATCGGAAGGGATGATAAAACCGAATTTATTTATACTAATCTACCTGCTCTAGATAAAAAATCTCCCATTCAATTAGAGATCTTATTTTTGATTTTATCAATGATTATAAGCCAATCATCATGATTATATACATAGGTTTTATTGTTAATATATGTTTCGATTTGAAGAATATATAAAGATTTTGATTTTAACATGTGTAAATATTTATATATATATATATACACTATTTATAGTATTTTTAATTTATGTTAATATTTTAATATAGGTTTTGTAATAACTTCACATGTGTGTGTGTATTGATTCGATGGTTGCTTTGTCTCATATGCTCCCTGTTACCACATTCCTCTTATATTATATTCGTTATTTGTCCACCTGAATTGTTTATATATGTATGGTAATGTAAATTTATATATAAAGTAGATTACCTTGTCTTCAAAGAAGGGAAAGGTATTCATCTAAATTTATATTATTATCTTAAGATAGATTTTTGTAACAATATATGTATATATATGTAATATGTTTTGAATATTTATTTGAATTTATGTTATTATTTTTAAATAGATTTTTGAAATAGTTTATATATAATTTGTTTAAATATATATAATTGAATCTATTGAGTCATTAAATTTCAGTTTTGATGTTGTCCGGATCTGCATTCGAGTGTCATGTTCGTATCCGTGTCGCCATCGTTGTTCTCTATCCTTGAAAGGTGAGCGATCACTCACGATTAACATTCTTATATTTAGTAAATTTGATTTCACTTGAAACAAAAATTTAAATATGCTATTAAATTTGAATTGTTAGTTATTTAGTTATTAAAGATGATGTGCCATTATCTGCAATTATTCACCTATGATATATGACACAGTACCTGTTGTGTATATTTTATTTAATTTATCACTGATGATATATGACTGTGTTAATATGTTATATTATTATCATATTTGTCCACACTCTACAAATTCCCTATTAGGTTAGAATTCCTTATGGTTTGTAATAATACATACCGAAACGATAATCTACAATAAGGGAAAATCGTTATCGGTTGAAATGATAAACCTAAGTGATTTTCATTGATTTTAAATTTTGGGTTTGTGGGTTGAAATAATATATACCCGTAGATATTTAAATTGCGGATTGAAATGATAAATATATGTATCACTTGAGCATATGATAGAAAACTATATACGAACACCGTTTGTCTATATTTTGAAAATGATTTCCAAAGTTTTGAAAGGAAATATATGGATTTTATTAAATATTGATTTTAAATTTTAATATAAAGAATTTATTTTCATATAAGTGAAAATTTTAGATTTTTAAATTAGTATGTTTTGAAAATTTTAAATTATAAGTTAGTTTTGAAAATATAATTTTTATGATTTTTCTTATAATTTTATTATTTGAAAATATATAAAATGATATTTAATACAAATTACATTTAGTAATAAGATTTAATTTAACTGGTTTATAATATGTTTAAGTATTTATTCAAATTTATATTGATATTTTAAAAAATAGATTTTTATAACTATAATTATAAAGGTTGGGAAGATAAATTAATGTTAATTTGAAATTTAAATTGGTTAATAATTGAATTTAAATAAGAATTGATTTAAGCTTACTGATTTTTTTTTTGAGTTGTTGAAAGGTATGATTTATAACTTGATTTGATAAAACATGATTAAATGAACATTCTCAACTTTAAATAAAATTGAGACTGAATATTTAATATTAATTTAAATTTATAAATTAAGATTTTATTTAATCGTTATTAAAATGATTAAGTGAGTATTTTCCAATTTGAATAAAATTAAAGTTAAATGTTGAAATATAATTGAAACCTATATTGAAAATTTTGGAATATTTAAACCTTGAATCTTATTGGAATTGAAATGATAGTTCAAACTTGGATTTGAAATGGATAAAAATTGAAATGACTTTTTAAGAATTTGAATTGAATCTTTAACCTTTCAAATTGAAAGCGTTGAACATGGATTTTTTTAAATTGAATTTTGGAATTTAAGCTGATTTGAATCGATTTTTGAAATTAGAGGAAACAATTTTTATTATCTAAAGTATTTTTAATATATATAAACTATTTTAATATATAAATTGTTTTAATATATAAACTATTTTAATTTATAGCTATTGTAATATATATAATATTTTCAATATCTAAAGTGCCATTATTTCACAATGTTATGATTTCAAAGTGTCATGATTTCAAATGTTATGATTTCAAAGTGTTATGATTTTAAATGTTATGGTTTCGAAAGTGTTATAATTTTTAAAGTGTTACGATTCTGGAAATGAATATTATGTAAAGTGAATAATGATATCGAATCGATATGGGTTTGAAACGAATATGATATTTTGATATAAAGTATGAACTATTTGAAATGAAATGACCACGGTGTGAAATAAGTGTTTGGTTGTTAAAATGACCGGGATCGGATATTGTCATACTCTCTGCCAATACCGAAAACCATTTTAATAACTGTGTATGTGGTGGAGATTCTAGAACGAAGTAGGATGGTTTGACGATGATTCTATTTAGTATTTACGTAGCCCTGACTCCCGTGAGTCGGCTTGATGTGGCTAAAGTAGGTGCTATACTGGGCCAAGTGGGGTCATTCCCCCGATCGGGCACATTTTCTTCGATACCATTCTATTGCTTTTGTTATTTAATTGGGTGCACCCTTTGATTTGGGAATGTGTCCCGAGGTGGGCGGTAGTAGCTGCTATGCGTTACCACCAGTCTGGGAGTTCAAATGGTATATCTACCCTGGCATTGCCTCGAGTGCCGTGTCACATGCCCTATCGCATCTTCTATGAGTTTGGTTTGTACTATACCTATGGAGTGCCCTCTGATAGCCTCCAGTTTACGGAGGAGTTATGGTACTGTATAGACTATGGTAATATATAAAATGTGTTAAAGGGGATATAGGTAATGCATAGACGCTATTTTAATAGTTTATTTTATAATATACATATTATAATAGCTTATATTACTACATAGTAGATAGTTCCATGGATCCTTAATAGATGGAAATCTCAAACATCCTTTAAGTTACTTGTATTTCAGTTGACATTTCACTTGAGTTGAATTTATTAATATAAGGATGTTAATCCTGACTCGAGTGTTTTGTGTTTTGCTTTATGCTCGGGTCAGACTGAGTGTTAAAGCATTTGAGACTCACCTTTGGAGATTGGAGCTTTGCTTGAAGATCTGTCTTATCAATTCATCTTTTCCACTGGTTTTGTTCATACATGTCATCTGTTTGTATTCGAGACTACATTGTATTTGAGATATTCTATTGTATTTTATTTCAAACTCTGATGTTTATATAGTAGCTTCATGAACCACTGTTTATCTATCCCGCTGCCTATTGTTATATTACTCTGTGTCTGTGATTCTATGATTGATTTATTTACTATATATGCTAAGCTTTTCCAAATATACATAACAATCTGTTATTATGAGCAATTCAAGTCCGACATATGCGGATGCGAATGGTTCAAAATATCGGGTCGTTACAAGTGGTATCAGAGCTCTGTTTAGGCAAAACTTAGCATATGGAGTAGAAACTCATTAGAGATGGGGTAGTAATATCCTCGAATGAGTATAATCAATTATAGAATCACCTTCGTCCGAGTTTGAAATTCTTCATTAGGAACTTCTTTGATTAGAAATTTCTTTTGAATTTTGGAACTCTACCCTTTGTTCTGAAATCCATTCTTGTCCTTCTTTTCGTGTTCTTGATACTGGAGCATCCCATAGCTCTATCTTTGTTGATCTCTGTTGTAAATTGAACACATCTCGCCATCTCAATTTGCAGCTTCATCCTTTTGTGTGGCTTATCCATCCGTGGTCCTGCCAATCTTAGAATGATTTGTAAAGGGGTGAAATTCTTTTACAATAGGCGTCGATTCACCGAAGACTTCTATATCCTCGGTCTCGATGCTGTTATTCCTTGCAAAGCCCGAATCGTCTCTTAGTGGACAACCAGGGTAACTCTCTTCTTATTGAATGTCGAATGCCTTAGAATTTTACAGGCAGTTTTATCTTTTCGGCCTAGTGATCTTGACTTCCCCAATAGTTAGGGGTTATCATGATGTTTTGGTGAGTCACTTCTCTTCCCTTCAAGTGAGAAATTAAATTTCCACATCGATTTCATTCCTGAAATCTTGGCTGACCAGTAAGGTCGTCCGATTTATATAAGTCTATCCATCTTTTCTCTTTTGTAACTTAATTATCTTACCTTCCTTCTGAGCCTATCTTCGTTGTCTTTTTGACCAGGGTTCATCTAGATTTGAATCTCTATCCTTGTTTTAAATCCATTCTTGAATCATCCTATTAGATTGTATATTTGTAACAGATATAAAATGATTTATATTGTGTTGTTTGAGTTGTTAAGTTTGAATTTTGGGTTTTGATCGATTCGTCTGGCCGACGCTATCGACTGAAATCCCAAAGCACTGGAACAGAGCAAGCTGACATAATATTATTTTCAAATTTGGTAAATGGAATAAATTCTGTATGGTTATATTTTATATATAAAAGTATAATTTTCTAAAATTGGATAGTTAAATTAATTGGTTGTTAGAAATGATAATACCATATTATCATTTATTGTTTTGTTAACATTCCTGAACCATTAACTACTATTGTATGTTACAAGAGGTTGAAAATTTAAAATGATTTGCAAATGGAATGAATCGGAATTATGGATTTGAGAATTTAAATTCCGATACTTTTCAAATATGGTTTTCAAGGTTTTGAAAAGGAAAAACATATATTATTTGAAATTATTTTCGAATGGAAATTGCTTTCAAAGAAATTTTTAAGAAGTAAGTCAGTACTCACCTCTTTTGTCGCTGGAAAATAGTTCCGTGATGACTGCAGCATCATCGACATTCATTTTTAAGTCTCAAAGTGGAGAGACCATTTAATAACTTTGCTGCATAGTTGTTTTGAAGGTGGATTTGATTGGAATTTCTTGAGTATGATTTGATTTATAAAATATATAGGTATATGTATATATTTATTTCAATATGGTAGGAAGTGAAACCGGAAATGTAATTCTTAAACTCTGTGTTAAGTTAGGATTTCAATTATTGAAATGAATCAAAAATTTTGAAATATTTAAAGTATTTAAAAAATTAAATTGGAATTTGAAACACCTTGAAACAGTTGAAATATGATAAAATTTATTTGTATAGTACCGAATTGCTTCCTAATATATATAATTTACCTAAAATATTCAAAAAATTAAAATGTTATGTAAATATGTAATTGATGGTTTTATAAGGAAAACTTAAGTAATAGAAATGTCCAAACTAAATTCTTGCTTAATAAAATATTGTAAATAAAAAGGTAAATTTGTGGAGTATTTAATTTCATTCAGAAAATGTTAATAAGACTTAACCGGGAAAGGTTTGAAGGTGATTGAATAATATACAATATAACTATAAGTAATAAGATGTTTAAAAATGAAATATTGTTAGAGAAATTCATATATAAAAGATTAAGTGTATAATAAAAGAAAATACTATTTAAGTTAAATAAATATGGACTTAAGAATAGTTGAAATTGAACTTTTAGTGGAACTAACTATAGTTTTATCAAACAGATTAAATAAATGAGTTAAATCAAATAAATTTTGTCCGAAAGAAATTTTTGTAACAAATATTAATAAATTGAAATAAATCAAATTGAATGAAAATAGCTTGAATTGAAAATCAACAAAATATGAATATAAATGAATAATGCTGGTTAAATAAAATGGATTGAAACCAAATTAATTGAATATAAATCAATTTAAAAACTGATGAAATTTATATGGTTTTGGAATTAATTGTGGTATCTGGTATTTTATATTCCAAATCTATTTTCCTTTCTATTAATTCTATTCTCCTATCTCCTTCCTTTTCGGAACGAAAAGTTTTGAGTGGGGGAGAGTGTAGCGACCCGTAAATTTTAATGATTTTTATAACGTGATTAACTGAATTTCCTTGAAAGTTTAACAATTAAATTTAGCAATGAAAATTTGAAATTTGGTATGCGTCTATTCAAACATAGCAAATGGAAGATTTTCATTGATAAATATGGAAGTTGGTTTTGTTGTATAATTTCAATTTCAATTTAAATCAGTTAAGAATTAATGTAAATAAAATATTTTCAAAATATGAATATTCTTATATAATAGAAATCTAAACTATTTTCTGAGTGAGACGTTATATTTCGTTTTCGTCAAATTTGGACTGCTCTACCTCCGTTTATCTTATTTTCAGCGAATTTGCAGTATTTTGGCAGTGAAATATCGATTTTTGATAAGACGATTGTACCACTAATATCTGTATACTGTTCTAATTGTCTTGTCATGCTGATTTCCATAGCATATTTATTTGTTCATTCCGGAGTCCGGTGCATGGTGAAATCCGTGAAACGGGTATCCGTATCGGTAACCATTTGTGTCATTTTGGTTTCCTTGTCCTTCCAATATCCACTGTGTAATCAAACAGTCATCGGCCATTATTATTTTCAGCTTTTGACCTTTTCTATTACCAATGTTCAATATTACATGCTGGTTACATTTATATGATGTGTCCTTTGGTTCTCAATTTCTTACTCTGGTTAATATCCTCTTCCCTTTGATCTTCTTCATTTGGAAATATATATATATATATATTATTATTATTATTATTATTATTATTATTATTATTATAAAGTGGGGAGCATATAGTTTGCATGTATATATCTTTGAACACTGCCACTCCATCTACTCTTCTCTTTCATTCTGTAGCTTTGAAGAAAATAATATAACATATAAAGTTTTACATTTGAAACCTGCTTTCCACCTTTCACTCTTCTTCCTTCCTTTATTTTCTTTTCTTTGTCCACTTTTACTCTTCTTCAGTTTGAAAATACATACATACATACATACATACATACATACATACATACATACATACATACATACATACATACATACATATATATATATAATCTAAATTGCTTTTAAATGTTGATTTGGATCCTACTAGTTCGTTCCTCATATTTATTTGGTTTTACACTTAAATCACATATATTAATATATAGTTTTTTTTATCAAATCCATCTCATTTTTTGTTTGTTTTGTTGCTCAACTCCTACCTGCTCGTTCTACCTCAAACCCTATGTGACAGCCTCCTCATCACCGAGCTTCAACCGCCCATCACAGCCAACTTCATAGCCGCGCCTTCTGCCTTGTCCTTCCCCTCCACACGGCCGCGTCGCACAACCCCAAACCCCATAGAGTCACCCACGCATCCACTCTCCACCAGTCCCTACCATCCCCTTGACCTCCACCACCCTCTAACAGTGCCACACCCGCCTGTGCCTCTTCACCAACCACATTATCGCCATCCATAACTCGAAACACGGCTCGACCTTTGCATTGAACCGAACAACCTCCATTGCTTCCTCCCGTCTCTCTGCGATGACCATCAACTTCCACCACTAGCCTATGCCCCTCACGTGCGCCCATCATCTTCAACAGCCCTCCCGTCATTTCCCACCTCTGCCACTAAGATCTCGCCCACACCGAAGCAGCATCACCTAGCAGCCCCTAACGATAGCTTGCCTTAGTCCTGTCATCGTGTCCTCTTTCATTTAATCTATGAATGTATAATATGTATGGAATATTATATTATTTGCTGAAAAGTTATGTACATGTTGCAGTTTATAAAAAGAAGATATTTTGTTTAAAATATATTATATACATAGGTTTTATTGTTAATATGTGTTTCAATTTTAAAGTATATATAAAGATTTTTGATTTTAACATGTGTTAATATATATATATACAAACACACTGTTTACAGTATTTTTGATTTATGTTAATATTTTAATATAGGTTTTGTAATAACTTCACACGTATATATATTTTGACTCGATGGTTGCTTTGTCCCATATGCTCCCGGTCACCACATTTCATTAATATATATATATATATATATATATATATTATATTCATTATTTGTCCACCTGAATTGTTTATATATATATGGTTATGTAAATTTATATATAAATTAGATTACCTTATCTTCAAAGAAGGGAAAGGTATTTATTTAAATTTATATTATTATCTTAAGATAGATTTTTGTAACAATTTATATTTGTGTATATATATAAATGTATGTATGTGATATGTTTAAATATTTATTTGAATTTATGTTATTATTTTTAGATAGATTTTTGTAATATATATATATATATAATATGTTTATATATATGTAATTGATTCTATCAAGTCATCGAATTCCAGCTTTGCCGCTGTCCGCATCTACATCCGGGTGTCATGTTCGTATCGTGTCACCATCGTTGTTCCCTATCCTCGAAAGGTGAGCGATCACTCACGATTAACAATTTTATATTTAGTAAATTTGATTTCACTTGAATCGACAATTTAAATATGCTGTTAAATTTGAATTGTTAGTTATTTAATTGTTAAAGATGATGTGCCATTTTCTGCAATTGTTCGCCTGTGATATATGACACCATACATGTTGTATATATTTAATTTAATTTATCATTGATGATATATGCATGTGTTGATATGTTATATTATTGTTATATTAGTTCTCACTCTGCAAGTTCCCTGTTAGTTTAGAATTCCCTATGGGTTGAAATAATACATACCCGAACGATATTCTAGAATAGCGGAAAATCATTATGGGTTGAATTGATAAACCCAAGCAATTTTCATTGATTTAAAATTTTGGGTTCGTGGGTTGAAATAATATATACCCATAGATATTTAAATTGCAGATTAAAATGATAAATATCCATATCACTTTACTATAGAATAGAAAATTATATGCGGACACCGTTGGACTATATTTTGAAAATGATTTCCAAAGTTTTGAAAGGAAATATATGGATTTTATTAAATATTGATTTCAAATTTTAATATAAAGAATTTATTTTAATATATGTGAAAAATTTAGATTTTTAAATTAGTATGTTTTGGAAACTTTAAATTATAAGTTAGTTTTGAAAATATAATTTTTAAGATTTTTCTTATAAATTTATTATTTCAAAATATATAACATAAGATTTAATACAAATAACATTTAATAATAAGATTTAATTTAATAAAATTTAATTTATTGGTTTATAATATGTTTAAGTATTTATTCAAATTTATATTAATATTTAGAAAAATAGATTTTTATAGCTTTAATAATAAAGGTTGGGAAGATAAATTAATGTTGATTTGAAATTTAAATTGGTTAATAATTGAATTTAAATAAAAATTGATTTAAGCTTATTGATTTTTTTTGAGGTTTTGAAAGATATGATTTATAACTTGATTTGATAAAACGTGATTAAATGAACATTCTCAACTTAAAATAAAATTGAGATAGAATATTTAATATTAATTTAAATTTATAAATTGAGATTTTATTTAATTGTTACTAGAATGATTAAGTGAATATTTTCCAATTTGAATAAAATTAAAGTTAAATGTAGAAATATAAATGAATTTTATATTGAAATTTTTGGAATATTTAAATCTTGAATCTTTTTAGAATTGAAATGATAGTTCAAACTTGGATTTGAAATCGATAAAAAATGAAATGGTTTATTGAGAATTTGAATTGAAATTTTAACCTTTTAAATTGAAAGTGTTGAACATGGGTTTATTTAAATTGAATTTTGGAATTTAAGCTGATTTGAATTGATTTGTAAAATTAGAGGAAACTATTTTTATTATCTAAAATATTTTTAATATATATAAACTATTTTAATATATAAACTATTTTAATTTATAACTATTGTAATATATATAATATTTTCAATGTCCAAAGTGTTATGATTTCAAAATGTTATGATTTTAAAGTGTTATGGTTTCAAATGTTATGTTTTCAAATTGTTATGATTTCAAGTGTTATGATTTCAAAAATGTTATTATTTTTAAAGTGTTACAATTCTGGAAATGAATATTATGTAAAGTGAATAATGATATCGAATCGATATGGGTTTGAAATGAATATGATATTTTGATATGAAGTATGAACTAATTTAAATGAAATGATCACAGTGTGAAATAAGCGTTTGGTTGTTAAAGAGATCGGGATCGAATATTGTCATTCTCTCTGCCAATACCGAAAACCACTTTAACAACTGTATAGGTGGTGGAGATTTCAGAACGAAGTATGATGGTTTGACGATGATTCTATATGGTATTTACATAGCCCCGACTCCCGTGAGTTACATTGATGTGGCTAAAACAGGAGCTATACCGGGCCAAGTGGGGTCGTTCCCCTGATCGCACACATTTCTTCGATAACATTCTACTGCTTTTGTGATTTGATAGGGTGCACCCTTTGATTTTGGAGTGTATCACGAGGCGGGCGGTAGTAGCTGTTATGCGTTACCACCAGTCCAGGAGTGCAAATGGTATATCTATCTTGTCATTTCCTCGAGTGCCGTGTCGCATGCCCTATCGCACCTTCTACGAGTTTGGTTTGTACCATACCTATGGAGTGCCCTCTGATAGCCTCCAGTATATAGAGGAGTTACGGTACTGTATAGACTATGGGAATATATAAAATGTGTTAGTGGGGATATGGGTAACGCCTTAACGCTATTTTAATAGTTTATTTTACTATAGACATATTAGAATAGCATATATTACTACATAGTAGATAATTCCACGGATCCTTAGAGGATGGAAATTCCAAACATCCTTTACGTTACTTGTATTTCAGTTGACATTTCACTTGAGTTGAATTTATTAATATAAGGATGTTAATCCTAACTCGAGTGTTTTATGTTTTGCTTTATGCTCCAGTCAGACTGAGTGTCACAACATTTGAGACTCACCTTTGGAGATTGAAGCTTTTCTTGAGGATCTATCTTATCTACTCAGCTTTTCCAGTTGTTTTGTTCACATTTGTTTGTATTCGAGACTACATTATATTTGAGAAATTCTATTGTATTTTATTTCAAACTCTATTGTTTATATGGTAGCTTCATGAACTACTATTTATGTATTCCGCTGCTTATTATTATATTACTCTGTGTCTATGATTCTGCGATTGATTTATTTACTGTATATGCTAAGCTTTGCCAAATATAAATTAACAATCTGTTATTTTGAGCAATTCAAATCCGATATGTGAGATGCGAATGGTTTGAAATACCATTTCGTTGCATTCTCAAACAACAGAATGCGAATGGTCATGTGAGGTCATGTGATGGTCAGATCATTGGCTAAAATTCTTTAAGGTTTAAGAAGTGAGGGTGGCGGCTGTGATTTTGGGGGTTCGATTGAGGTCACATGGGGGTTGAGCGATGTTGTGGGATAGGCGAGGTCCTATGGTGACGCGAGGGAGCGGCCTCAGTGGCCAGGCGTGGGTGAATGTGGGTGACGGCGCGGTTACATACGATGTTGGATGGGTTATGGTTTTGCCTGGGACAAAGAAGGTGATGATGTGGCAGGGTGAGATGTTGTCTTGTTTCTTTTTTTTTGTTTATTTAAGTTAAATTTCAAAACGTTCTAACTACCATATCTTTTATGTGCGCGGTCAGATTCATGCGAGATTTATTTCGCTATGATCGTATCAAAATTCCAGACATTCAAGAACTGATTTGGATGAACTCTGAGATTGTTGGAATTTGGACCTTATTTTGGATAAATCGATTTGAAATCAAAGGTGAGTGTTTTAACCCACTCATAACTACTAAATTATCTAATGTTAGTTAAATTAAATTTATGATGTGATTAGAAGTTGAACAATTACTGTTTGGTATATTTAAATCGGTATTCCAGTTAAATCTGAATTTATTGAATTTAATTGCCATTTAATTTAATATTAAAGTATAAATTGCCAGTTATTTCCCGTTATTTATAATCAGGCTCTTTTTATTGCTTGTTGAATAGTTTGAATGGTGATTATGATGGATGTTGATTGTTGATATTGGATGACTAGATGTTATATTTTTGTATTGTTATAACACTACAAATTCCCTTAATTATTGCTAAGAAAATCATTATGGGTTGAAATGATATATACCCGAACGATCTATGGATTAGGAAAAATCGTTATGGATTGAAATGATAAACCTGAGCGATTTTATTGATTTTATTTTGATTCGGGATTGCGGGTTGAAATGATATATACCCGTAAATTTAAAATATTTACGGATTGAAATGATATATGTCTGTATCACTTGGCCATAGGGTAGAAAATTATATACGGACATCGGATTGGTTAAAGTGAATGATTTTAAATCCTAAATTTTTGAATTCGGATAAATGATATTTTGAAATAAAATTTGATTTATATAAACTGAATTATTTTCGAAAATCGAAGCTTTAAATGTTGAAATTTGAATTGGTTTAAATGAATTGTTTAAAGGATTTAAATTGAAAATTTTAAGTTGGATTTGAAGTATAAATGGAATTTATCGAAATTGAGTTATTGAAATATTTGAATATTTAAACTTTGAAATCTACTAAATTTGAAATAGTTTAAGTTTATAGTTAGAACATGTATTTGAATCGATGTTAATAAAATGGTTTAAATGAGATTCTAAATTGAAAGACAAAATTTAGTTTGTTGATTTGAAAGCTGGACATCGTCCGGAGGTGTTGAAATGAAAGAAATGATTTAATTTGATGTTAAATTTAAATTTATTATTTTATATAAGCTGGTTAAAAATATCTTATTTTAAAAATTCAGATTATTAAGGTTTCTAAACTATTAAACTATGTTAATCTATTTTAAACCATTTTAATCAATTTAGAATATTTTAATTTATTTTGATCTATCAATCTAATTTAATCTATTTTGACCCATTTTAATTCAATCTAATTCAATCTAATTTAATCTATTTTAATCCATTTTAAACTAATTAACCCATTTTAATATATTTTAAATCTATTTAACCATTTTAAATCTATTAAACCATTTTAAATCTATTTAAACTATTTTAAATATGCTTAAACAATCTTAAATCTATTTAAACTATTTAAATCTATTTTAAAGCTATTTTGAAGTATTCTGAACTATTTAAAAATTCATTTCAAATTATGCTAAACTATTTAAACCATTTATAACTATCTAAACTATTTTCTAAATTTCAGGCCGTGTAAAGTGGAAGTGTTTATATTTAAATCCTTGATTTAAAAGCGAATATGGTTAAATGATATTTTAACCTAAGCTGGGATTTGAAATGATATTTTCTAGTGGAATGGAATATTTGAGTAAATATGATGATTTTGAAATAAGGATTTAACCTATTTTTTGATGTGATTTTGAAAGTGATATGTTATTGAGAATATGATATTTCGATGCCAATTATGAAACAGTTTTGGAAATTTAAAAGAACCATCCAGTGTAAAATAAGCGTTTGGCTATTAAAGAGACCGAGAAAGAACATTGTCATACTCTTTGCCAATACCAAAAACCACTTTAACAACCATGTACGTGGTGGAGAGTCCAGAATAAAGTAGGATGGTTTGGCGAATGATTCTATATGAGGTATTTACATAGCCCTGACTTCCCTGAGTCAGCTTGATGTGGCTAAAATAGGAGCTATATCGGGACAGCTGAGGTCGCACCTCCGATCGGGCACATTTCTTCGATACCATATTATTAATTTGCGATTGATATGGTGGCCACCCCTCGATTTTGATTATGGGAGTGTGTTTCGTGTTGGGCGCTAGTAGCTGCTATGCGTTACCACCAGTCCGGAAGTGCAAATGGTAGAATCCTACCCTGGAATTGCCTTGCATACCTTTTCGCATGCCTTATCGCGCCTTCTACGAGTTTGGTTTGTGTCGTACCTATGGGGTGCTCCCTGATAGCCCATAGTTCACGGTGGAGTTTATAGTACTGTATAGACTACAACATTATATAAAAGTGTTAAGGGGGATATGAGTAACGCCTTAACACTATTTTAATATTTTACTTTACTGTAGACACTATTATAATAGTGTATTGTACTATGTATGTAGATAGTTTAACTGATCCTTAATAGATGGAATCCCGAACATCTCTTTAGTTATTGCACTCACGTTAAACATTGGATAGGAGATGTCAAACCCCGTAAACATCTTTGACGTTTTTACACTCATATTTATTTATTGCTAATTCAACTTACATAAGATCTTTTAGTTCTGACTCGAGTGTTTTGTCTTTTCAATTCACTCGAGTCAGTCCAAAACGAATATGAAGATTTAGTATTATACTATTTATTATATTCATACTACCGCATCATGTTATTCCGCTGCATTGTTATTTATTCCTTTTGTATGTAACTCCGATTCTTTATTGTAAAAGTTTAATCAAATGTTATTTGTAAAACAGCTTCATGAACTTTTTATTTGATTATTATATTTTGTCTTTCCGCTATGAGATTCTACATTTGTTTTTCTTTCTTTCTTTGTTTTTCCTTATTTACCCCATAACAATCCATCCTTTTGAATGGCTTGAGTCTAACAATTTTTGAAAGGTTTTAATCGACAATAAACTACACGTGTTAGACTCAAACCACTCAAAAGGGAGGATTGTTATAGGGCAAATAAGAATAAGAAGAGAAAGAAAAAAAAACATAGAATCTCACAACGGAATGACGAAATATAATAATCAAATAACAGTCATGAAGTAGTTTTACAATAACGTTTGATTACACCTTTACATAATAGATCGGAGTTACATATAATAGAAATATATAAATAATGCAGCGGAACAACATGATGCGGTGGAATAAATATAATAAATAATAACTATATTAAATTTTCGTCTTCGTCTTCCAGAAAGCAGTCTTCGATAAACTGAAAAGATCAGACTGACCCAAGCGAATTGAAAAGACAAAACACTTGAGTCAGAACTAAAAGTTCTTATGTAAGTTAAATCAACAGTAAATAAATATGAGTGTAATGGCATCGAAGATGTTACGGGATTGACATCTCCTGTCCAGTGTCAAATGTGAGTGCAATAACTTAAGAGATGTTCGGGATTCTATCTCGTAAGGATCCGTTAAACTATCTACATACATAGTACAATACGCTATTATAATAGTATCTACAGTAAAGTAAAGTATTAAAATACCATTAAGGCCTTACCCATATCTCCCTTAACACGTTTTATATAATGACGTAGTCTATACTGTACTATAAACTCCACCGTAAACTGGTGGGCTATCAGGGAGCACTCCATAGGTATGACACAAACCAAACTCGTAGAAGGCGTGATAAGGCATGTGACATGGCACGCGAGGCAATGCCAAGGGTAATATACTACCGTTTTGCGGATTCGGACTAGTGGTAACGCATAGCATCTACTACCACCCATCTCGGAACACACTCTCATAATCAAAATCGAGGGATGGCCACCAAATCAATCACAAAGTCGTAATATGGTCTCGAAGAAATGTGCCCGATCGGAGGTGCGACCTCACTTGGCCCGGCGTAGCTCCTGTTTTAGTCCCATCAAGCTGACTCGCGGGAGTCAGGGCTATGATAATACCTCATACAGAATCATTTGCCAAACCATCCTACTTCATTCTGGAATATCCACCACGTATATAGTTGGTAAAGTGGTTTTCGGTATTGGCAAAGAGTATGAGAATATCCAATCACAGTCTCTTCAACAACCAAACGCTTATTACACACCGGTTGGTTCTTTTAAATTTCCAAAACCGTTTCATAATTGATATCGAAATATCATATTCAATTCAAACATCTCACTTTCAAAAATCATGTTCATTTTCGAAATCTTATCGACAAAATATGTTAAATCTCATTTCAAATTCATCATATTCAATCAAATATGTCATTTCACTTGAAAATATCATTTAAATCCCAACTAAGATTATAACATCATTTAACCATATTTGCTTTTAAATAAAGGATTTAAATATAAACACTTCCATTTTACACATATCTAAAATTCAGAAAATAATTTAGATAGTTATAAATAGTTTAATTAGTTTGGCATAGTTTAAAAATAAACCTTTAAATAGTTAGACTACTCTAAAGTAGAGAAAAATAGATTAAATATAATTTAAATGGATTTAAGATAGTTTTAATAGGTTTAAAATAGTTTAAATAGATTAATTAGATTTAGATTATATTAAATACAGTTAAAATAGATTAAATAAATTTAAAATAGATGAAAATGGATTAATTTTTTAAAATAGGTAAAATAGATTAACTTGGATCAAATTGATTATAATAGATTAAAATAAGTTAAATTAGTTTAAATTGATTAAAATAGTTTAAGATAGATTAAATTAGCTTAATAGTTGAAAATCTTAGTAGTTGGGATTTTTCAAAACAATATAATATAAACAGTTTATATCAAAATAACAGATTTGAAATTAACATCAAATTTAACTATTTCTTCCATTTCAACAAATCTGGACCATATCCAGATTTCAAATCAAAATGCAATTTCAAATCTCGAAATATCAATTTAGGCTATCCCAATTCCAATAAATTTCAAAGTTACAATTTCAAACGTTTCAATAACTCAATTTCGATAATTTTGTTTATACTTCAAATTCAACTTTAAAATTTTAATTTAAACCAATTTTTGATTCCAACACTTAAACTTGGATTCTTAAAATGATTTAGTTTATGTAAATCAATTTCTTTCCAAATACCGTTTAACAAAATTCAAGATTTAAGGGTTTAAAATCATTTAATTTAAACACTGGTGTCCATATATAATTTTCTACCCTATGGTCAAGTGATACAGATATTTTTCATTTCAATCTGCAAATATTTTAAATTTTACGGGTATATATTATTTCAACCCACAATCCCAAATTTTAGTTCAAATCCATGAAATCGCTTGAGTCTATCATTTCAACCCGCAATCCCAAATTTTACTTCAAATCTATGAAATCGCTCGAGTCTATCATTTCAACTCATCATGGTTTCTCCCTAATCTAGCAGATCGTTCGGGTATGTATCATTTCAACCCATAGGGAACATGCAGTGTTATAACAATATGAAATATAACATCTAGTCATCCAATATCAACAATCAACATCCATCACAATCGCCATTCAAACAAATCAATAAACAATAACAAGTAACTGATTATCAATAACGGGTATTAACTGGCAATTTAGAATTTAATATTAAATTAATGGCGATAATATTCAATAAAAGTCACATTTAACTGGAATGACAAATTGAATATAATAAACATCAACCAATCAATTTCTAATCGCATCATAAATTCAAGTTAACTAACATAATATAATCTAGTAGTTGTGAGTGGGTCAAAACACTCACCTTCGATTTGTCGTCGATTAAAAATCCAAAATTAGCCTAAAAATTTAACATTTTTAGAATGCAACCAAACTAGTTCCAAAATGTCCGAAATTTTGATACGATCGCAACGGAGAAAACTGCACATGAATTTGAGTTCGTGTGCAAAAGTTATTAACGTTAGATGATTGGAAAATTTCGACTTTGGGTCTTACTTTGGGTCGCTGCCTCAATTACCCGGTGTTTGCTTTGAGTTTTTGCCAAAATGACCCGAGGCCCGAGTCATTTGGCTCCTGATCCGAAGTCGCTACAGGGTTTTTGCTTCTAGGACTCGAAGCGCGACTAGATCCGTCTTATTTGGCATGGAACTCTTTCTGACCCGAAGTCGCTGCAGGGATTTCGCCTTTGGAACCCGCAACGAACCTCTTCCTAATTTGATATAAACCTGGAGCAACCAAATTTTTTTTCTTTGAAATTAGGTTTTGGAATTTCGGGAATTAGGTTTGGTGTTCTGACGTTTGAAAAGGAGGAAGAAGATGTACGTACATAAATAATAAAATGAGAAACAACTAGGTTTATAACAACCTATATATTGATAGGGTTGGATCGAAACGATAATGACCCGAAAAGCCTGTTTCGTTCTCGAAACGAAAATGGATCATCCAATATATCGAAATATAGGTTTTCGATATTTTTAAACTCAATGGAATAAGGTTTAAGTCCTAATTCCATTGTAGACAGAAGTTAGCTTTAAAAATCTCCTTATTTCAAATTGATTTCAATTAAATTAATTTCTACGCGTTTCGAGCCTGCACGATCAAATGACAAGTCCTATTGCTACGAAACTTAAAATCCTACAATAATTCACCGTTATGGATCTGATGAAACTAGTTTCGATGAAATCCAAGACAGTGGACAAAATGGCTATTTTCACGTAATTAAATAAATTGTTATTAAATTAAATTTATCACTTTTCAAATTCAAATTTTATAACTAACAAATTTTTATCTCTTTTGATTAACTAGTAATTGCAATATTTTAAAACAAATTTTCCATGTCAAATTCAACTACTAATATGGCGCTAATGCAACGTACCAATTCCAATTGTAATAAATCCATTAATTATAATTCAAAACGCAATAAATTGATTCATTTTGATTTCAATCTTTTTATTCAATCAATCATTACTTTATGGATAAATTAACATTGATTTTCCATTTATTACATCAATATTATACAATTTTCATCTTAAATCATATTAACGCAATATTTACTTACATTTATTGCAATTGATTTACAATTAGGTTTCAACAGATTAAATAATGCAATGATAATTAAACCATTGTTACAACTTAAAATTTCAAATACAATTCTATGTTTATTATTAATAAACAAAACAAATAAGTTCACATAGGGATTAATTATTCTATTTTAATGAATTCCTATCAATTACATACAATTTCACCGTTTAATACAACATTTGGTTTATTTACCATTTACACTTTATGACCAATTATAACTTTCCAATCATTCCAATTAATTAAGACTGCATTAAAATAGTTATCAGTTGCCTTAAGTTAACATTATTAACATTACATTCTAGTTATTTTTCTTATTATTAAATCACAAATTTTTATTTGTTTCGGTATTAACACCAACATCTTATTAAATTAAATATTACTTTTCTTTTCATCGAAAATTACGGGTTGTTACAATAACTGTCCATATTGATGTATTGGTTATTGTACTCTGATGATTGTATATATTTGCAACTGCAGATCTTTTGCATAAAAATCTGTTATTATATATTATATACTGTTCCGCTACGTTTGTGAGATTCTGTGTTGTTGTTTTATTTTCTTCCACCTCTTTCTTCTTTACCCATAGCAATCGGTATTTCCGGCATTTGAATATTCGACATGTTATACCGTGAACGTATTGTTGTCGATTTTCGAAGGTCAAAAATCCAAGGCCGTTACAATTGGTATCAGAGCTGAAGGTTAAGTAGGAACCTTGGCTTTGGTGGGGATTACTCATTAGAGATAGGGTCAGTAGTATCATAGAAAGAGTTTAAGTGTACTAATAGATATGAGCGTGTATTTTTAAGTGAATATAAAATGTTTTATATTGTGTTGATCTATCTGTTGAGTGGCATATAAATTCTAGTCGAGTAGTGGGATGCCACTAAATCGATAGGAGTTTCTAAACACTTGAACATGGTAAACTGACACAGTATGGTTTTGAAGTGGGTAAATGATATAATTTTACCCAAACTATATTTTGATATGAAAGAAATAACTTTCTAAGAATTATTATAATAAATCGGTGTGTTGGATGGTATTACTATAATCAAAACAAGATTATAAAATTGGAAATGGTTTCTAGAAGCAAATTAAATTATAAAACTAAGCTTTGTTCAAAATAGAATTGGGAATGTAAATCCCGGAAATTTTGAAAATGTTTTCTAAGTGTTTTGAAGTAAATAATGGTAATATTTTGTGAAATATTTTTAAAAAGAAATTGTTTTAAAAATAGATTTTTGAAAGTGATAAAGCACTGAACTCACTTCAGTCGCTGGATAATAATCCTGGTGATGACTGCGCAACATCATCAGTATTCATTTTTGAGTTTCTAAGTGATAGATTGCTACTGAAATAATTTGAGATAGAGACTTTTGTTGAAAAATAAGTGTAGTTTCATAAATTCTAAAGGGAATTTGTTTTGGATGAAAACAAGGTTTGGTCTAAATCTAAAAGGTGTGATTTGGGATATTTATGATTTCCAAATGATTTGAGAAAAAAAACTGGGTGTTCGAATTCTGGAATTTGAATTTTGGAATTAAAAATTTAAATTGAGCAGGTTTAAATGGATTGAACGAATTGAAAATTTACTTAGGCTAAGTTAAATAAGTTTGGAAATTTCAATATGAAATAAAAATTTAACTTATGCAAGTTATATAAATTAAATTTGTAAAAGGAAATTGTATGGATTTGAATTTAACTTAAGCTAAGTTAAATAAAAAAATTGGATTGGAATACAAATGATAACAAATAGAATTGAATATAAAATTTGAATTGTAAGATTGATATCTAACTACAAGTGATAGTTGTAACGACCCGTAGATTTTAATAGTTTAAATAACGTAATTAACTAAATTTTTCTTGAAAAGAAAACAATTAATTTTAACAATGAAAATTTGATATTTGGTATGCGTCTATTTAAACACAGCAGATATCAGATTTTCATTAGAGAATATGGAAGTTTATTTTGTTGTGTAATTTTATTTAAATTTAAATCAGTTAAATTTGATGGAAATAAAATGTTTTTGAAATATGAATATTTTACATAACAAAGATGTTTACGATTTTCTAAGTGAGAAATCATATTTCATTTCGCCAAATTTGGACTGCTTTAGCTCCTTTTCTCTTATTTTCGGCGTTTTAGCAGCATTTTGGCAGCGAATATCGACTTGTGATAGGATGATCATATGATTGATATCTGTGTACCATTCTGTTCGGCTCGTCATGCTGATCTCCGTGGTATATCCATTTATGTATTTCGAAGTCCGATACGCGAAGAAATCTACGAAAACAGTAACCGTATTTGTACCCGTTTTAATCTTTTGTTCCCTGTCCATTCGTTTAACCACCGTGAAAACAATTAGTCACTACCTTTTTATATTCCCAAAAATAAATTTCTGACTTTTCATTTCCACCGTTTTATATTATATTTGTTGTTTCATTTTATTGTGCTGGTTCCTTTCAAATTCTCAGTCTCCATTCCTCTTCCCTTCTGTCCTCTTCATTCGAAAAGAAAACAAAAATATATATTATATAAAGGCTTATATAATCTAGAAGCCTAACAGTGAACCCATGAGCCACCTTTCCTTTGTCGACAACACTCGCACGTCCTCTCCAATTCGGACCCGTCCTCCCTTCATCTACCAACCTCTCACCGCCACTGCACCCATCTCTTTAGATCCGCCTTTTCCCTAGCGCCCTCCATTGCCGCCTTCTCCAACTTCATTGCCGCCTTCTCCAACTTTAGTTTGTTGTAGCCTTCCATCCCTCTAGCACACAGAGGCCACGTCCATCCCTTCTCCACTCCAACCATTCTATCCCACAACCGATTAGCCTTCTCCGCCTTACAACTGACCTTCCCGCCTTGCACCTCATCGCCAAAGCCCACTGCACAAACTCATCAACCACACCCATTTTCCCACCATCTCCATGATAGCACGTGACAATAAGAGCCTCCCTCAAATCTCTCGGTCATCCACACGAAGCCTCCGCCCACGGCAACATGCCTCAGCCTTATTAGCTCTCCACATGACAGATCGTTCTCCCCAAAACCCATCACACAAGTCTGCACCACAGCTAAAGCACTGATTCCACCCTGCTCCTCGCAACTCCATCCTCTCCAACAACACGTCCTTTAAGTATCCTCCATTTCGCACGCAATCGAGCATCAAACCCACCATCCCACTCTCTCTCCGTCGAATACGGCATACCACCCTCATCTTGACCATCTTCAGCCTTCTCTCATGGCCGAATAAGTTTTCCACCTCCACTATTTCAAAATGCAGCCAACGCCTCCCTCCATTTGCTAGCAGCATGCATCCAACCCTAGCACTCCTCTCCGCTGCAGTTCCCGTCTCAACCACCAAGTCTCCACTTCGCCAGTTTTTCCTTCGCCTGAGTTTACCTCGCAGCCAAGCATTTTTTTTACACTGAGAGTATATATTATATCATAATATATATATGTGTGTGTGTGTATGTTTTTTGTTTTTTATATCATAATATTTAAGTTTGAATATTTATTTTTTAAAATGTAACGATAATATAGAATTTTGAAAGGGAATATATGTGTTTTAACTTTGGTGTATATATCGCATAAGCATTGAATTTTTGAAAAGGTTCGCACTTATATATGTAGATAATGTTTAAATATTTATTTGAAGGAACTTTGAAAAATATGGGTTTATTAAACATTGATTTATTTTAAAATTTTAATAGAATTTTATTTTAAATATGTGTTTTAAATTAAATATTGATTTTAAAATATAATATAACAATTTTATTTGATATGTGTTTTTAAATAGAATATTGATTTTAAAATATAATACATATTCCTTTTCCATTAAATTCAAGATCTTGCTTGTCGTTGTCTAGTTATCTAGCTTGTTTGTATTCGTATCCTGGTAAGCGTCGCCTCCTATTCTCGTGGTCAGATTTCACTAGCCTCGAAAGGTGAGCGATCACTCACAATTAACATTGTTATATTTAGTAAGTTTAATTCACTTGAAATGATGATTGAAATATGCTGTTAAATTTGAATTATTAGTTCTTTAATTGTTAAATATGATATGCCATTATCTGCAATTGTTTAGTAAATTTAATTCACTTGAGTTAAATTTATTAATATTAGAATGTTAATCCTGACTCGAGTGTTTTGTGTTTTGCTTTACGCTCGGGTCAGACTAAGTGTCACAGCATTTGAGTCTCACCTTTGGAGTTGGAGCTTCACTTGGAGATCCATATACAGCTTTCAGCTATCCAGTTGTTTTGTTCAGACTTGTCATCTTTGTACTCAAGACTGCATCGTATTAGAGATATTATGTTGTATTTTATTTCAAACTCTGTTGTTTATATGGTAGCTTCATGAACTACTGTTTATCTATTCCGCTGCTTATTGTTATATTACCCTGTGTCTGTGATTCTCTGATTGATTTATTTTTATATATGCTGAGTTTTTTCCAAATATAAAATAACAATCTGATATTTGAGTAATTTAAGTTCGACATGTGCGGATGTGAATGGCACGAAATAGTGGGTTGTTACACTTGGTATCGGAGCTCTGGTTTAGCCAAAACTTAGCATATGGAGTAAAATTAATTACAGAATCACCTTCATTCGAGCTTGAATTTCTTCCTCCTCATTTCAGATTTCCTTGAATAATGGAACTTTCCCCTTCGTTCTGAAATCCATCCTTGTCTCTCCCTGTTCGCGTATATCTTGATACTGGAGCATCCCATAGCTTCATTTGTGTTCCGGCCAACCTCAATATGATCCGTAAAGGGGTGAAACTCCTTTACAGCAGGCATCGATTCACCGAAGATTTCTACGTCCTAGGGTTACGATGATGTTCCTAGCAAAGCCCGAACCATTCTCTAGTAGATGACCCGGGAAAAATCTTTTGTTATCAAATCTCGAATGCCTTAGGTTATGCAGGCAGTTCTAACTTTCGTTTGATACTCAACCTAATGACCTCGACTCTACCCATATAGGCAGGATTATCCTGATGTTTTGGTAGAGTCA
This sequence comes from Allium cepa, assembly GCA_030765085.1. Lineage (NCBI taxonomy): Eukaryota > Viridiplantae > Streptophyta > Magnoliopsida > Asparagales > Amaryllidaceae > Allium > Allium cepa. The sequence continues at coordinate 272,601,243 of CM060928.1, forward strand.
TTTCTCTTCCCTTCAAGTGTCAAATTGAATTTCCGCATCGATTTTATTCATGGAATCTCGGTTGACCCGGTTAAAGTCGTCACGATTAATATTAGTCCACCCATCTACTCTCTTTTGTAATTTAATTATCTAATCTTCCTTTCGAGCCTATCTTGCTTGTTAAAATTCTATTTGATTAAGGTCCCTTTAAATTTAAATCTCTATCCTTATTCTATGATCCATTCTTGAATCATCGTGTGAGGGAGTGTATTTGTGAATTAAATAAAAATATTTTATGTTGTGTGTTTGAGTTGTTAAGTTTGAATTTTGTGTTTCATTTGATTCGTCTAGCTAATGCTATCGATAGGAATTCCAAAACACTTTAACAGAGCAAACTGACACAATATTGTTTTCGAAATTAGTAAATGAAATGATTTTATGTATGATTATATTTTATATATAAGATTATAATTTTATGAAATCAAATAGTCAAAATGAATTGGTTGTAATAATGATAATACTAAATTTTCATTTATTGTTTTGTCAAGAAACCTAAACTGTTAAATATTATGTTTGTTATAAGGAGTTGGAATTTTATAAACATGGTTTATAAATCTGATTTGCAATTGTAATGAAATTAAACTTAGGATTTGAGAATTTAATTTTCGGTGTTTTTCAAAATTTGGTTTTGAGAAAATATACTATTTGAAAATATTTTCGAATAAAAATTTGTTTTCAAAGAATTCTAAAGAGAAGTAAACCAGTTTCTCCTCCTTTGTTGCTGGAAAATAATTTCGATGGTGACTGCAGCATCATCGACATTCATTTTTGAGTTTCAGAGTGGAGAGACCACTTACTAGCTTCGCTACACTTTTGTTTTTGAAAATTGGTTTGATTTGAATTTCTTGAGTGTTTTTTTTGAAAATCAATGGGCTAAGGGAGCCCTGCCCAATATATTTCATATTATGTTATGAATACATGCACAATACAACCACATTTACATATCAGTACAACATTCCTATTACAAGATAAAAATCCTGAAATATTATCATCTATTTACACTTCAGCCTACCTAGCCTTTTACGAATTCTCTTATCAATAATACTATAAAGAGTTGCAGCAGACTCCATCTTCATATCAAAAATTCTCCTATTTCTTTCCTTCCAAATTTCGTATATAAATGCCTTTAACATAATCAAAATAATATCTGTCTTCGGGGATTTCCACCTTGTTGCTTTGAAGATATTAAACCATTCTAATTTCGAGCTTTTAACCGGTTTATGAAAATTTCCATTTGACAGTAACCTGCACCAAATTCCAAAAGTATAATGGCATTCAAAAAATAATATGGGTATTAGTTTCAGGATGCTTTTGATAGAAAACACAATCTTCATTGCTAATTATACCCATACTTGCTAATTTCTGTTTTGTATTAATAGAATTTTCCATGACTTTCCATAACAAAAGATTTTCCTTTGCAGGAGATTTTTCCATCCAGATTCTAGTAGCCCATGGAAACTTCTCTGTTTTAGCATTTAATAGGGTTTTATATACTAATGAAACTGCATGCTTCTTTCCTTTATATGACCATAGTACTTTAAGGCTTTGAGAAAGGAGAGGCAGAGATAAAATATGATGACATAAAGTCCGGACTTGAATAGAACTGCAATAAGGCAGTACAATTGATCCATCAGTTATATAAGATGACACTTTGGCTTTGATAGGAATACCAGTCTGCATAATTAAAGAATATAGAAGGATATCTTGTAAAATGAGACCAGGTTTAGCCCATGGTGAAGACCAGAAAAGTAGCTCATTATCCTCAGTTGGATTGCATTGAATGATTGGTAAAAAAGAAGATCTTAATTTTAGTATATTTCGCCAACTCCAGCTACAGAAATTTGGAACTTTCATTAACCAAAAATCTTTTCCTTTAATAAGATTTTTTAAAGTCCATTGAGTCCATAAATCCTCTTTTTTTGATAAAATCTTGTCATAATAAATTGAGTAAGATGCAACATTCCATACCTTTAGATTAACTATACCCAGTCCCCCATTTTCCTTTGACACTTGAATCTTGATAAAGGATATTGGAATTAATTTTTTTGAAAATGGGTCACCATGCCATAAGAATCTGTTAAGTGCACTATTAATCATTGATATGAGTTTGCATGGAAGAATGAAATGCCTCATCCAATAGCTTGTCATGGCAGATGCAATACTTTGAATAATGACTAATCTTCCAGCTTGAGATAGTTTAGTATTAGGCCATTTGGATAGTTTGCCTGTAATTTTTTCATACAAAGGCAAACGGTCAGTTTTGGTAATTCTGGCACATATAAGAGGTAAACCAAGGTATTTGAAATTATTTTGCATCTCTTTAAGACCAGAGTAATTTATAATTTCGGCCTTCAAACTCTCATTTAGCCTAGCTATCAGAATATGAGACTTGTTAAAGTTTATCTTCAACCCTGTAAGAACAAAGAATTTATCCAATACCTCAAGAATAGCAAAAACATTTGAAAAAGATGGTTTGGTGAAGATGACAAGATCATCAGCAAAAAGTAGATGAGTAATGAGAGGATCCTTGCATTTTGGATGCAACTCTAACTTCTTTAATTTCACTTGCTCAAGAAACAAAGTATTCAGAACTTCCATTACAATTATGAATAAATATGCAGAAATTGGGTCACCTTGTCGAACTCCTTGAGTACCTTTGAAAAATCCTTTAGAACATCCATTCCTAAGTATGGAAAAATGAGAAGTTGAAATACAAGTATAAATCCAGGCTAGCATAGGTTTTGGAAAATTCATTCTTGATAGTATTGCAATAATAGAACTCCATGAAATAGAATCAAAGGCTTTCTGTATATCAAGCTTTAACATACATCTAGGAGAAATAATCCCAGTCCCATATCCTCTTAAAAGTTCTTGAGTAAGCATTATGTTATCACTGATATTTCTATGAGGCATAAAAGCAACTTGATTTCCAGATATAATTGAAGGAAAGATACTCTGGAGTCTATTTGCTATAAGTTTGGATATGATTTTATACAGTACATTGCAGCATGAAATAGGTCTAAAATCAGAAACACTACTTGCATTTGTAAATTTTAGGACAAGGGCTATATTAGTAGCATTTACACCAGTTGGTAGTTTGTTATGAGAGAAGAAATAAAGTATTGCTCTGTTGACAGCATGCTTTATTATTCTCTAAGTGTGCTGATAGAAGAAAGTATTAAAACCGTCAGGACCTCCACTACGATCAGATTTTAACGAGAACACTGCATATTTAATTTCCTCAGGTAAAACTTCACTTATCATATCACTTGCTTGTTTTTCACTCAGACAGGGTAGTTGCATAGAAAATAAAGATGATAGATTTGGAATCAATGGAGTTGGATTGGCAAGTATAGCTGAAAAATAATCAATAAAAGCTTTGGAGATGGAATCATCATTATCTTGAATTTCTCCATTCATATCAGTTATACTCATAATTCTTTCTTTGCTTTGTTTGATCTTGATCAAGTTATGATAATATTTTGTATTCCTACCACCTTGTTTATGAATAATTTCATGAAGTACTTCTTTCCTCATCAAAGCTTCAAACTCCAAAGCTTCAATTAAATTTTTTGACAAGTCTGCTTCTTGATTAGCTAATGATGAATTCATAGAATCATTCTGCAGTTGCTGTTGGATAATAACTAATTTCTCCCTTATTCCATCAGAGATTTTTGAACCATCACCAAAATTATCCTTTACCCAAATTTTAAGCTTTTTCTTCAATCTTTGTAGCTTTGTTTTTAGTATATAGAGAGGATTTCCATAAATAATCTCCTGCCAAACCTGCATAACAATGCTAAGGAAATTTTTATGATTAGTCCAAGTTTTATAAAATTTGAAAGAAGGATTCCTACTTATAGTATTCACACCCCAGGATAAGATAATTGGAGAGTGATTTGAAATTGAGGGATTTAAGAATTTGCGAATAAGATTTGGCCATAGGTAAATATAGTGGATATTATGAAATGCATGATCAAGTTTACAGTAAGTTCTAGGTCTAAGTTTACTTTTATTATTCCACGTAAACTCAGCTCCAATTGATGGTATATGACTAAGAGAAGTATTGATAAGAGTTTGTTTTAAAGGTGAAATATCTTTCAAGGAGAGTGGATTTCCTCTAATTTTTTGATCAAAGGAATACATACAGTTGAAATCACCAAGAACTATCCAAGGCAAATTTGTATGAGAAAATGAAGAGAGATTAGAGAGGAAAGATAATCTTTTTTCAAGGTTATTATGTGCATAAACAAAGGTAATCAGAAATGGAATATTTGAGGATAAAGATATGGCACTGAAATGAATTAATTGATCATCCTCCTGCAACTTTGTCAATTTGAATACATCTGAATTCCATAATACCAATAATCTTCCATATGGAGCACTTAGTAAGTTATCTTCATATTCCCATTCAGGTGCAATATTCTTACAAGCTTGAACAGACTTTAAATTATTTAACTTTGTTTCACTGATGACTAGAAGTTGTATCTTTTGATCTTTGACTAAATGTTTCACTTAAGCTTGTTTTGATGATAGATGTCCTCCTCTGATATTCCAATATGCTATAATATTATTTAACATCATAACTGTTTAGGTGAAAAGAGAATAGATGGGTGCTTCCTTGTATGCCTAATACCACTAGTCTGAGAAGTAGTATCCTTGAATGATGCAGCCTCATTATTATTCCTTGGCAATATTCCTTGGCAATATTTCTTGAGTGTGTTTTGAATATAAAAAATATATATGTATATAATTTATTTCAAAATGGTGGGAAGTGAAATCGAAAATTTGATTCTTAAATTATATGTCAAGAGTTTTCAATTATTGAAATGAATCAAAAATCTTGAAATATTGGAAGTGCTTAAAATTTAAATTGAAATTTAAAATAACTTGAAACAGTTGAACTAGGATAAAATTTATTTGTATAATATTCAAGTGCATTCTAATATATATAACTTACCTGAATTATTCAAAAAGTTAAAAGGTTAGGGTAGAATTAAAAGTTATACAAGAAGAAAACTTAAGTAATAAATTGTTCATACTAAAATTTGGCTTAATATAAATGTTATAAATAATAAGATTTTTTTATAGTATTTGATTACACTAAGAAATTTGATATAACATACCTAGAAATATTTTGAAAGTTAATGAGAATAGGTAATTAAATAATATACAATATAAACGTAAGCAATAAGATGTCCAAAAATGATTTTTTATCGAGGGAGTATATAAATAATGAATTGAATAATGAATTGAACAATAAGAATAAAACTAATTGGTTACAGTAAATGTTTATACACTTAATATTTGTCGTAAAATATGTCAAGTGGAATAATTTAAATGAGAAAGGGGATGCTATTTAAGAAAATAAATATGAACTTAAGAATAGTGGAATTTAATTTCAAGTGGGATTAACTTACTAAAGAAGAAAGGATTAAATAAATGAGTCAAATCAAATTCAACTTATATATAAGTTTATTAAATACATGTGGAATGTGAACAAATAAAATAGAATTTGATTCGAATGGTGATGACTTTAGTTATAAATAAATTCAATTTAAGTGTAAATAAATTAAATATGGCCTTGGATATCATTTAAATGAATCCGAGTATGAAATTGAGTACGAAATTAAAATTGAAGTGGAAATGTATATAAGTGATATATAGAACGTTATAATATACCTAAATATTAATTTTATGAAATGGTTCATAAATGAAATAGGCATGGATTGGTTTGTTGTTTGATATAAAATCGAGCAAGCATGATCATGTGAATAGATTGAATATGAATATGAATTGGATGATTGATTTAAAATCAATTGGAAATGGTTTATAAGCATAAGCGATTATTTTATTAAATGAATGTCACCTAAATTGCTTGAAAATATCGTTGTGTGACGTAAACAGGAATAAATAAAATTTTGCGAATTAATGGGAAGTGAATAATTTGATTTTTAAATCAATTTGGAATGGATAAGAGTTTGTTTGGTATAAATATGAATTGAAAGAAAATAATTGTCTTGTAAATCATTCGACTTGAATGAAATGATATATAAATCAATTGAAATGAATAATCGAATGTTGGAACCTTGTGGTTATTAATAAATTCATGCTATGACATGGTTGTTAGTGAAAATTATGTGTTTAAGTTGTTAAATTAATGAAATGTTATTGAATTTTCATATTTTGGGACTTACGTATAAATTGAGTAAGTATAGGTACCCGAAGACTATTGGGCTAGATTTGAATTGCATAATTGTCACATAAAATAAGCTCGCTTGCTTAAAAACGCTAAACAAGGTACGTTTTCGGATTAAATACCGCAAAGATATAAATATTGTTATATATTGTGTTTTCCGACCGTGTGGATCGATGTATATATTTTTATCATTTCTGTCAAATTGCCAAAGGCACTTCATACATGAAAGACTCTGCCAAAATTTTTTCGAAAATTTAGGGTGTTAGAAATTTTTTTGAAATTTTTGGAAATTTTTTTGTTAACTTAAAAAGGTTGATTTTTGAATTAATTGAAAGAAAGGGTTTTGAATCAAAATTGAAAAAAAATGTTTGGATGAAACTAAAGGGTTTAGAAAAGTGAATGTCAAGTTTTAACTAAGTGGGTTTTGAAAAATTAATGGGTTTGGACCATTTCCTACCTTAGCAATTTCGGGAACGTAATTCTTTTAAGGGGGAAGAATGCAATGACCTGGATTTTTCATCACTTGATTTTGAATATTTAAATGGTTTAAATATTGAATTTGGAATTATAATTTAGTTAATAAGATTTTAAAACTGAAAATTTCAAGCGATTTCGAAATTTTTGAAATCTTTGATTTTATCAAAGCATTAAATAACAATCCAGGACATAGCCTCAGAATTCGATGAAACAAATTCCATTGGATCTGTAGTAGTGTATTATTATCGGATTTCAAATTTCATAATGTTTGGTTTTACTGTTTGGTCGTACGGGATAAAAACGTCTAGAAATAAATTAATTGAATTTAATTTAAATAGACGATTCAAAAGGCTATCTCCCGCATGCGATCAAATTAAGCCCTGGGACTCGTTCCATTGGATTCATAATAGTGGTATAACATTAAAAACGCCAGGCGGTATACATTGATAGGTGTTTGAATAAATATCTACGGAATTTGAAGCTTAATAATAAATATTCACATCGATTATCACTTCTGCCATCAAAACTTACCCTTAGCCAACCTAGTTTAGGATGGAACAAGCCACCTTAACGCTGTACGAAGTCACCTTCATTTCTTTCAAATCGCGCCTGCATTTCTTTCTTTTAAAATTCACTAACTTACTTTTTTTTCAAATCAGTTGAACAAACAAAAGAAAAAAAAGTCGTGTATCATTCCTTCTCCAAATGAAATCGAGTTCACTCGATAAAGAAAAATCTCTCACTCAACCGAATCATAAAGCGAAATGGCGAGGCACGTGGATGTGAGGCATGACCTCGTTCGCGATAATCAAGCTCACATGGTTGTAGAGGGAGAGTGTAGGTGAACGGCGGCAACAATCGAGGTTGAAGGATCGCAGGCTTCGATTCTCACATGAGGCCAGTGTGGAGCTGCTAGGGCTGAGTTGTGATCAAATGATCGAGGTAGACGAGGTGTATGTTGTACCTGGATGGGTCGCGATGGGTTCAGGGGATAGTGGAACGCTTGTCAGGGGGCAGTCGCGACCTAGGTTGATGATGGGCGTTCTGGTGTTGGCAGGCAGGGCAGAGGCATTTGGGTGATGATCAACAATTGATAAAGGTTAGGGATTTAGCATGTACGAAGGGAAGGGTAGCCTGGAGTTCGATCGAGAGAGGGAGGGATTGAGAAACATGCATAAGCCAAAAGAAGGTAATATCATTAATTTTAATGAGGACAAATTAGTGAGTATATAGAAAGAAAATAATTGTTAACTTATATGATTCGAAAATTTATTCGTGCGAGGTTAAAATTAACAAACTCGAGTCATGCTAGATCATAGCGACAAACACTACACAATAGATTTGGTTTAGGATTTATTGAAGCTGGCAGGAATTTTTAATTTAAATCAAACGTTGTTCGATTTAATTTAAAATTAGAACGGGCTACAAATAAAAATCAAGGTGAGAAATTCTCACTCATTTGGATTGCTGAATTTAATTTATAATAATTAAAATCAATTATTAGATGCCTAATTGAATTGTAAATTATTATCAGCTGGATGTTTATAATATATATATATATATATATATATATATATATATTAGCAGTTAGATATATTTCCCACCGTTGGAGCGAATGAGACTCTATGTGCCCCGCGTAATAGCGGATGACCCTATATACCGTGATATCTCCCTTGAAGTGGGATTGGTATTTTTAAGTTGTATTAACATCTATGGATGCAGGAAAATGGGTTGGATGGATCCAACTGGATTCCTCAAAATTTATATTGATTGTTTTTCATATATAATAATATATGATGTGTTAGAATAATTTGTTATAGATTATTGTTGTGATGTGAATTATTGGATACTATAGTTGCATTGAACTAACTTTTGGTATTTTAAATGTCATAAATATTATTTTTGGAATTTGAAAGGATTTAAAAGGATATTTTGAGTATAAAAATATTTATAATGAAATTTGGATTATTTTTAAGAAATTGATTTGGATAAAAACAGTAATTGATTTTGGTTTGTATTAACTATTCGTAAAAATATTTCAAATAGAAATTTTAAAATAATTTATAAAGAGGATTGTTAAATGATGGATTTTTAAACGATATTTCTGGAAAATATGAAAAGGATTTGAAATCAATATTTTAAACAGATTTGTGAAATATATGGAATTTATTAAGAAATGAATATATAAAATGAGATTTTAAAATGGGATTAGTTTTATAAACAAGTGAAACTCAAAGGAGTTATAAATTTATATGCGATGTTTATAAACAAGGAAAAATGAAATAAATTGATAAATTGGAATATAATTTCACAGGGTGAATTTGTATCGAGATATGAAAAGTAGATTTTTAGGAAAAAATAGTGAATTCTATTTTTGAAAAGTAAGGATGGTAAGAGAATCAGAATGAGATCGATGTACTGTAGATCGAGAGGGATTTATAAATTGAATTCGTTATTGGGATTTTAAAAATAAATTTTATTAAGAAGTTAAGTTTTGATTTAAAAAGGGAAATTTTATTTATTTAACTATTTAATCTTAAACTAGTTAGTATTGAAATACTTCGGAAGTGAATTTTTCAAATATCTAATATTAATTGAATTAAATTCTAATTTTTATAATCATCTTTGTAAATCGATTTTTTTATCTTAAAATGAGTTATTGATGTTTATAAAAAGTGTTTCGACATTTTAAATAATTACATGAACATGTTTTTAAAAATAAATTATTATTCTTTTAAAATACTTATTATCTATATATATATATATAGAGTTTTGGAATGATTTGAAATTTATTTATAAATCTTCTCGAGGTTTGGAAACGGGGTTTATTCAATAGATGGGATTTATAAAAGAAATTCTCAACATGGAATTTGAGAAAAATGTAAGGAAATTTTCTAAAGCATTTAAATAAAACTGGACTTTGAAAAAATGAATTAGGATTCATAAAAGAAGTTAGAAGTGGATGTTTGGAATTATAGACAAGTGTTTTGACTTTGGAAATATTAAAGGAAATTAATTAAGGAACCCTAGAACTTTTAGAATTCGTTGTAAACGAGTTCAGGAATATACAATATAAATTGTGAAGGCTTTTGAGAAAAGAGAAATAAATGGAACTTTCCTAAGTGTTGAGAAGTAAGGGGTTTAGAAAACAGGGAATTAGGCTGAAGGAAAAACCTGAGAACACTTTTAGTCTGAAGGACAGAAGTTTTAAAATTTAGTCTGAAGGACGAAAAATGATATATTCATATAGCATTGCACATCCATAATGCTATATTCATATAGCATTACACAGCTGCTTGTTTGTGTATGCAGAAACTTATAAAATTGTGTTGTATATAGCATTATAGATGTGTAATGCTATATGAATATAGCATTATGGATGTGTAATGCTATATGAATATATCATTTTTTGTCCTTCAGGCTAAATTTTAAAACTTCTGTCCTTCAGACTAAAAGTGTTCTCAGGTTTTTCCTTCAGCCTAACTCCCTCTTTAGAAAAATATATTTTTAAATATTTTTCTACATGTTGAAATAAGAGATGGTTTGAAATATCCTAATATGGATATAAGTATTTGAGTTGTCACCAATATTGAAAATTTGGAAGGGATTTGAATATATATCTTATAAAGATATTTTGAAAATAAAATTTGGAAAATTATAATATGGGCTTAGTGACTGCTTATGGATGTTATATTGATAGTTAAATAACCAAGTATCGAATATTGGCCATTTTCGTTGATCGTTTCGAAGAGACCGGGATCGGGTTTAATTATACGAAAATCACTTCGATCTGATTTGAACGTTACAAATGGTGATATCTTGAAGATAGTGAAGACGGTAATTCGGTTTGTCCAGACTTAGGACAACTTGTATGGACGAATTCTATTAGAACATCGTCATTGGAGGACGATGAGCATTCTAAGTGGAATTGCTCTTGGAAGGTAAACGTAGCTTTAAGCCTCATCAATCGAAAATGACTAAAATAGGAGAATGCAGCAAGGCAAGGTGGGTCGCACCCAATTAGGGTATGTTTATCACCTTTTAAGATACCCTCAGATATATAAAAATTATGGATATGGTTGTGCATGGAAAAAGTGAGCGCTCGATTAAGGGTGGGAACACCCGAGATGATAACATATTCGGTACTATCCAGGTTAGGGGTTGGTCGGTCCTGTTTTGGCAGGGGATCCAGGCGAGGTCCTCGGTATATTTTTCTAGAGGTGCAATATAACGGACGGTACACCAATAGCCCAATCATTGTATGTAATCCAAAATCCACTATGAACCTTTACGGTTTTGTTTGTAGAGCCTATTATGCTGGAATTTAATTAATGTAACAATTTCGACTATTTGAATAAGTATTTGTACTTAGATACTATTATAATATCCTTGGATTTTAATAAAACGTTTTGGTTATCGTAAGGGAAAAACCCGTCGTGTTTATGTATGACGCTGTCTTACGAGATATCTTTGTTTTCCAATGGATTTTGATAACTTTAATAATTCAAATTGAGTGTCTTTTATCACGCTGGTTTTCCAGATTAACTCGGGTGTTATTTTATTATAATGCTCGGGTAAGACTGAGTATTACAGATTAAGTTTCAGATAGTATGGAGCTCAAGAGACGAGCTGGATGATAGAGAAGTATACTCGTACTTGATTATATTCTGCTGTGTCTGTAGACTGTATTGTCAGCACTAATGAGGACAGGTTATAATAACTGTCCATATTGATGTATTGATTATTGTACTCTGATGATTATATACATATTTACAACTATAGATTCTTTTGTATAAAAATCTGTTATTATATATTATATATTGTTCTGCTACGTTTATGAGATTCTGTATTGTTGTCCTATTTTTTCTACCTCTTTCTTCATTACCCATAGCGATCAGTATTTCTGACACTTGAATATTCGACATGTTATACCGTGAACGTATTAATGTCGAGTTTCGAGGGTCGAAAATCCCGGGCTACAATGTTGATGATAAAAATGGAGATATAAACATTGTAACTCAAATGTTTCGCTAAAATGTAAAGTAAAATTCATAGTTTATAACTTTGATAAATGTTAGTTAAACAAGATGTTAAATTAATTGAATATAGAAGTTAAAGAAAGGAAGCAAATATTGAATTATGAAATGAACTTTAACTTATGAAAAGCTAACCGAAATGAATAAATGGAAGATGTTAGTGAATCATGTTAATAAAATGATTAAATGAAATAACATTGAAATTTAACAAATTTAATTGAATAAATTGAATGTACATGAAATAAATTTGAATAAATTGGAAGTAAATCAATTAAATGCTAACTAAAAAATTGAATGTTAGTAAAAAATGAAGTGTATAAATTAAATATTGGCATTGGATGATGTAAATTCATATCTTATGAATTAATTGGATGAATACTAATAATTGAATGTTTTCTTTTGTTGTGAACTGTCGTTATAACTGTTTTATTGTATATGATTGTTGTTGTCGTATATTAATGCTTATGTTATGGTTTGGATTTAAAATTCATGTCATATGCTTCTATAAAACTCATACATGCTTTCTATGTCATTATATGCAACTAATGTTCTAAATTGAGTCGAGATAGGTACATATGAAGACTGTTTGAGTGTATGTGCGGATTTTAAATACTTTTGCTTGCTTAATACGAGCGAACTCGCTCATATTATTAATAATTAGGTACACATCTTGGATTATATACCGTGCTTTTTTCCTACGAGATGACTCATCATTAAGATGGGATGTATATTTGATATCTATTTGGTATATTTGGGTATTGAATTGTAAAAAATTTCCGATCGAGTTGCGCAAAGGAGACTGCCGAAATTTTTCGTAAATCGGGTGTTAGAAATTTTTTGATGTTTTAAAAATTTTATGGCCTGTTTTGATAACTAACTTGTAAGTTCCATAAGCCGATCGGAGTAGCCTAGTAGAAACGTAGTAAAGGTTTTCTAATAGATTTTATGCTTTATAAGTTGACTTTTTTTAAATATATCAAACGTAAAATTCTCTACTTAGTTCCTTTTTTAGGACGAAAAATTTTGAGTGCGGGAGAATGTAATGACCCATATTTTAGCCACTTTAGATTATTAAATTTATTGTAATTATTAAATAAAAATGGTTAAAAAAAAAATTTAATGACTATTAATGTTAGTTATTGAATACGAACTTGAATAAAATTTTGAAATAACTACTTTCGAAGATTGTAGCGATAACGAGTAATGAAATGAAATTCTATATATTGAATATTTTATAACCAATAGTTGGGATCGAATAATAAAATATTAAATTAGTGTGAAATGAAAGTAGTTGTTTTATTATTTGAATTTGGTTTAAAATGAAATTTAAGTTAAATGACTTATATTGAAATATGGTGATTCATTGAATGGTTATACTGAAAAATTGATTATCGGAAATTGTTTAAATAATTGAATCCTAAATTAAATATGAATGAAATTGATTTCAAAAAGGTTATTTAGATGTTATTTAAATATGAATGAAGATTGTCAACTCTTAAAAATTGAAGTTAAGTGATTAATTTAAAATTTGGAAATTTCTGATTTTAATTGACGAGTTAAAATAGCCATTTTAGCCACAATCTCGGATTTCGACGAAACCAGTTTTATCAGATCCATAACTATGAGTTATTGTAGGATTTCAAGTTTCGTAGTGATCGGACTCGTCACTTGGCCATACGAGCTTGAAATGCGTAGAAATTAAATTTAGAATTTAATTAAAATAATTCGATTCAAAAAGCTATCTTCCACATACGATCGAATTGGGCTTCGAAATATGTTTCATTGTGTTCGAAATAGGGGTAAAACGTTATAAATGTCTGGCGGCACGCTTCATTTGGAGTTCGTTTGGAAAAGTGCATTAAAAATAATAATATTTTATTCATGTACGTACACACACACACATACACGCACGCATGTCTCAGAGAAACCCTAACAAAAATGTATAGCCCCCACCTTATAGTTTAATGGCTGAAAAACAACGTTCTCTTCCCCTCGTTTTCTCTCCAACAATCTATAATTTGGCAAAGCTTCAAACTAGAAACTTATAGAGCTCGTCGAGCTCGACCATATCAACGGCTACGATCGTCACTAGTGTACCGAAGAGATGCAAATTGGCTCGCATTCATAGCCTCTTAGATGGAAAACTGCGAGGTGATGATGGAGCTTTGGAGGTGCGGTCGGTGACCGTAGGTGCGTGGAGTGAAGTCTACGACGTGGAGGTCGCCGATCATCATCTAGGCGAAGGATGGGGAGGCGACGATCGTTTTCCAAAGAAATGATTGGTTTGAGCATCGTGTTTTCACCTGGAAGAAATGCGAAGGGATAGAAGATGTAGCGCGCCTCCAGATTTTCTACATTTCTAGATCGAACGACCTATAATTAATTAGGTTTAAAAAATAAAAGAAAAATGTAAATTTATTTTATTATAAATTATATGCTTATGAATTGTATATCTTTCACATACGAGGTCGAAATTAGACGAAACAAGGGGCGATGGAATCATAGCTTCTGGAATTGATTTGGAGACAATTGGGAATAGCTAAAATTTAAGGTTAAATCGAACGTCGTTCGATTTGAATTGAAATTTAAAACTCAAGCTGAGTGTTTTATAATGCTCACAACGTACTAAAATATTTTATGCTAGTTAAATTCGAAAGTATGAAGCGACATAAATTTACTGATCGTTGTTTAGTGAATTTAATTGTCACTCGAATTAACTGCTAAAAATTAAAATTGGCGGTTAAATTTGAAATAGGAATTTAATTGCCAGAAAAAATACCCGATATTGATAATTATGAAATTGTCGTGAATTATTGGCTGATCTGGATGTTGATTATGATGGATGCTATTGATCGATTGTTTGGATGATTTGGACGTTTATTTATTTTGATATATCCTGCTATCATCCTGTATACTATTTATAGTATATAAAACTATAAATTGAATTATTTCGAATAAATAAAGAAATAGGTTTAAATGATATATACCTATGACGTTGTGATTTGGGTTGAAATGATATATATCCATCCCTGAAACTAAATTGAAATAACGGATCACTTGGTCATCGGATAGAAAAATATATACGGACACCGGATTGGTTAAATTAAAGGATTTTATTTTTTTTGATTTGAGATTTAATTAGATGATTTTGATTTAAAAAACAAAAATCAAATTTATAAAAAATTGAATTATTTTCGAACGTGAGCTCGAAATGTTGAAAATTTGAATTTGTTAACAGAAATGGTTTAAATAATTGAAGTTGAGATTTTGAAATTATATTTGAAATATGATTTATATTTCGGAAATTAGGTTGTTTTAAGGTTTGAACTTTTATTCGAACTTCAAAATTTTGCTAATTAAAAGTAATTTAAATCGATATTTCAATAATTGAGCTCAGAATTGAATTATTTTAAAGATTTGAATCTTAAATTGAGTATTGAAGTTAAATTTAATTTAAGTGATTTAAATCGATATTTTGAAAATTAAACTCAAATTTATATAAATTGTAACGGTTTAAATTTTATAATTGAAATGGAATTTATTCAAGTTGGAATTGAAATCAATTGGAATTAAAAGTGAAATTGAATAAATTCAAAATCGAAATCAAATTTATTTGAATTGAAATTGAATCTATTTAACTTTGAAACTATTTTCAAATAAATTAGTTTGATATAAACTATTTACATCTATCTTTTTAAGTATTCAAATCATTTTGGATTTTCCAAACAATCTTGCTATATAAACCATTTCAATTCTTAAACTATTTTATATTAAGCTATTTTAACCACTTAAGCTATTTTTAACTATTTTAATCATTTAAACTATAATTATTTTAATTATTTGAACAATTTTAAAACTATTCAAACTGTTTTTCAAATTCAAACTGCTCAAGGGGTGAAATGTTTATAATTAAATTTTGGATTTAAGTGCGACTTGGATTAAAATGATGTTATAACCTAAATTAAAATTCGAAACAATTTTTTAAGCAAAATCGTGATATTAAGACGAAAGTGATTTTGAAATGAAATGGTATATTTTGAGTAAATGTCATGATTTCGAAGTGAATTTGATTTTGATGCAAATATGATATTTTAATATCAAGTATGAACTGTTTAGAAATGTAAAAGTATCAATCGGTATGTAAAACAACGTCTGTTTGTTACAAAGACGAGGGCCGGATATGGGCACACTCTCTGCCGATACCGGAACCACTTTGACAATTGTATTCATGGAGTGATGATCTAGAACGAAGTGGTTTGATTTGGCGTCGTTTACTAGACTCAAGAAAGAGAACGATGAGGGATTAGCCTGGCACTTGTGCCAATTTGAAATGACTAAAACAAGAGCCGTACCGGTCAAGCGGGCTTGCTACTCCTAATGGACACACTTCTTCGTATTACCATCATTTACATTATGATTGATCGATATGCATCCTTGGATTTTGGGAGTGTTGGACACGCTGGGTGGTCATGGCTATGATGCATTATCACCAACTAGGAAGGGTAAAATGGTAGTATCATACATTGGGCATTACCTAACATGCCTTTTCATACTTTTATCCCTATACGAGACCACTACAATTTGGTTTAGTGTTGTCGTATCATAGCGCATCCCTATCCACCAACGTATGTTTTATATGCAAACTGTACGACAGTGCTTAAAAACGCATTAAGAGGGATTAATTTAAAGCCTTAATGTAACATACGCGATTTTTCGTTGCCGAAAAACCAAATAGTTAGGGTTTTAAGAAAAAGAAAAGAAGAAGAAAGAGACATAAGAAGAGATGAGAAGAAAGAAGATAGAACATAAAGAAATAACGAACAATAGAACAACATCAGAATCTCACAATTCGCAGCGGAACAACATATAATAGATAAATGAATAATCTTTAAACAAAGAACTATATCAGTTATTACATTACATCACATTTCATTTCATTACATCAGAGTGTACAACAACAAACAAACAGCGGAAAAAAAATACTATATACTAATAATACGCCATGCCATCCAGCTTGCCTCCTGCAACTCCAGAATATCCAGAATATCCTGATAAACCTTAACTCTTGACTGCCCGTGTGGAAATTGGTGGGCACCCAGAGTTTAGGAAGGAAAACAATAAACTCCGAGTCAGTCATGTGACTGGTGTGAGAACTCAAAACAGTTTATTTATCTTTAAAGGTAAAAATAGAGGAATATTTTAAAAGTCAATTCGCAATGCTTTTAAAAATGAGACTACCATAAGGCCTCCCGCACACAAACACATGCAAACGCAGAATCGGAGGAGATTTCTCATTATGATAGTCAAAGATGCTTGATACGTATTTAAAAGAACATTTGATATTATTACTAGTGCATAGTGTAGGAAAAATTAATTTCGAAAATAAAGATATAAATCTTAGCCAGCATAGACATTTCGAACTATGCCTACTATAGCTACCATGTTCAATAGCGGGTTACCGCTATATTCCATGACAGGTTATACAACTAAAACCGTACAAGGCTCGTATTTGAAGAATGGATTTTCCAACAAATGGTCAGGCCAAGGAACTTCCCATTGCCACATGGAAACGCCTCTGGAAGGACGCCCCGAGAACCAAACCATTCTCTGCTAAACAAAGCCGGGAACCCCTTTTCCCAAGGGATATTACAAACCCTCAGATATGCCACCCCGGTCCTTTGGGACCTTTAAACGAGCGCTCGTCACCATCATCACACAATCATAACAAAGTGTTTTCAACATGAGTAAGTATCTGGGCTCCATACCATGATACTACCCTTTTCCAGAAGGAATGGCCATACCCTAGGGAAGCGATCCCTGGAAACCTTGCCACACAATTCCTGTTTCGACCATTACCGGTTTGTGAGGCTCGACGAAGTCACGTCCACAAAAACATACTTTATACAAAAGCCATGCTTTGGGTCAACAAATGATCATAGAAATGATCACCAAGATAGACGATCAAATAAATGATCCTATCACAAATAATCAACACAATGATCATTTCACAGCAACACTCAGTATGTCACATTACCAAGATTGGGAGTATATCGCTGATAATCTTCAACTATATAACCTCTGAGCTCGTACGTCTCAGAGAAGGGTGTTAAGCTTAAAGAATAAATTCTCCGCCACCAACAGAAATATATTTGAAAGAAATCGGCTTTACATCTCAATTTGTAATGTCAGACACACAATCCATACAAGTCTGTTCCGGGCTCGAACAGAACCGAAGGCACTTACAAAGAAGTCCTTGCAATCCGAATAATCTCTAATCACGTTCGGATTTCCCATCACATATGGAGATCTCAATACCGGGGATCAGCCAGTGCAGAGACAATCAACAAGAAACCCTTACGTTTTCAAAAATATCCGGTCTTCAACACCGGTCTTCGAATGCAATTCATAACGACGTATCACATATTCGGAATGGGTTATACGACCCCAAGGTCCTTTCCCGGTTAACCTGAATAGTGAGCGCTTATTTTAAAAAAAATAAGTGTGGCATTCAATTTCAAGCAAATCACAACAAATACCTTTCAAGGGTAAATATTGATAGTCGGTTATTGGACTATCAATAGATATGCCAACATCACCAGATTCCAAATAATTTTCCAAATTATTTATTTCCCAAAAATATCTTTACAAGATATACATATTTTCCATTCTTCAAAAATAAATCAATATTTATTTTTAAACCCAATTTCCAATTTCATTTATAAATTCCATATTGAATTTACATTTCCAAAATATTTATGAATATACGATTTCCGTTCGTTTTCAAATATTCATTTTCAATTTATCTACAAAAAGATAAATTCAAAATATTCACTTAATATTGGAAAAAAAACATTTCCATACTTATTTATTTATAAGAAATTTACAAGCCTTTTTATTTTCTATACTTAGAAAATATTTATTATACTCTAATCGAAATTAAGTATATATTTCATTCTTTAAGGAAATCATTCACTTAACCATATTTATTTGGGCCAAAACGAATGTTGCGTAAAACGTCGTTACGACAACCCAAAATCACTAGTATAGGGATTCGAAATTAAAATAGATATATAAATCCCAATACTATACAAAACATTTCCTTTCGGAAATCATCTATTATAACAACAGTGTTATAATCTACCATTTCCTTCTATTTCTCGAAAACGTCTATTTCAACAATGAATGTTGAAATCTATGGTTTCGATAGTTAATATATTTTAAAACATCTTTAGATCGTTTTAATTCTATTTAAAACATCACCTCCAAAACAATTTCTTTAACATATTATTCACTATTCAAAAACGTGAATATACTTGTTAACAAATTTTATCATTTCTATTCACTTTATTTTAAAGGATTATTCACTGTCTAAAACGTGAATATAACTCCATTAATAAATTACAACAATTTACTTATCAAAATAAGTAGTTTACGGATTTATAAAACAATGTTTATAAATTTCATTTCTATTTATTTTATAACAACTTCCTTTTATAAATTTCCTTTATTAACTTATTCGATTTATAACTCAATTATATACCGAAAGTCCATATTATAAGTTAAATGCTCATAATTTATTCGTTTACAAAAACGTTCTTTTAAACTTCCCAAAATTTAAATCTTATAACTTATAAGATTCATTTATTTATCCAAAATATATTCTATTAAATAACTTTACAAATTTTATAAACCTACTGTTTATAAAATTCCATTTATAACTTGACCGTTATAATTCTATAATTCCAATTTATGAAATTCATTTACAATTCATTCTAATACTTGTAAAAGCTCGTTTTATAATTCCAATATTTTTAATTTATAAATATCAATTTATAAATCTTTTAATATAAAACAATTTGTATTACTATTTTTAAAATGTCTTTAAACTCTTTCATAATTTCATCATTTGATTTATAAAATAATCCAATTTTATAAATCCTATTTTTAAACTTTTTATAATAAATTCAGCAATCCCAGTTTAAGCTATTTTATAAAATCATTAATCTCATATCTTCAAAAATCAACTTTTAACTGTATTTCTCAAAAATCATAATTTTTATAACATTAAAATTATAACGTTTATTTATTTAAGATGAATCAATTTCAAAAATATTTTATAAACGTATATTTCCAAAAAATCACTTTAGAAATCCCTTGAAAATCAAAATCGTTATTTTTAAACTTCAAAATTGGATCCGATGATGCAACACATCAAATAGTCAATTACGACTTTCAAACATCATATATCATTCATGATAAACAATCAAATATCACAATATATGAAATCAAATAAATATTTGTGAGGAATCCAGTTGGATCCCTCCAACCTGTTTTCCTGCATCCACAGACATTAGCACAATACCAATTCCGTTTCAAGACGGAATATCGCGGTATATGGGTTTTTATAAAATATTATCCGCTTACTAACGGCGCATAGGGTCTCATCCGCTATACAATGCGGGAAATCAATCAACTGCAATATATACATATGCCAATATATATATATTGCTATATACTAATATAATACCAATTCCACTTCAAGGTGGAATATCGCGGTATATGTGTGTAATAAATAACCTCCGCTTACTAACGGCGTATAGGGTCTATTCACATCCAATATATATATATATATATATATATATATATATATATATATATATATATAACAATCACCATTCAAGCATTCAATCAACACAACTAACAAATTTTAAATCTAACTATTTAAAATCTAAATAAATCCTTTAGAGTGAGAAGTTCTCACCTTTGCTTTTATTAGCAATCCATTTCCCATTTCGGCTTGATTTCTCTTGATTTATACCTTGTATAAATATTTACACAATTTATTAATATTCGAACAGATCGAATAATTAATTTTCATTTGATAATTTTGATTCATCGGTGATTTCATTTTAATAGTTAAATTAAATTTTAAACTAATTCCCTTTATAAATAAAATTCATTTGGCTAACAATTTGGGTTAAACTAATAATTTATTCTTAATATAATAATTTAAACTAATCTAAAAATTAATTTCCTATTAGATAAATTAATTACGAATATGCATCATTTAAAATAAACTAGTGTATGAAAATAGGTATTCATGTATATATATGTATTCTCTTCGAAAACTGCACATAAAATTGATTTATAGATTTTAAAAATCGAACTCTATATAGAAATCTTCAACAATCTTAAAATTCCTATATTTTTCTTTTCAAGCTTATATATAAATATATATATATTTCTGTTTATATACTTATTCATTACCTTACAATTAAAAACAGAAATTTCATATCGTTTGTAAAATCAATACAGTGTATATTTATTTTCTGACCTATATATGCATATACATATAGAGAATTTTAAACCAAAATATTCTTTAATCCTTACTGTAAAAAAAATAAATTTAATAAATTTCCTAATTAAAATTAGGTTATCAAAATACCTCACAACGCAGATAAACCCCTCCATGCTCCAGTTGCTCGCGAAACCCCAATCGACGCCGCCACTGCCAGATGCTCGAGAACCCACACGCGTGCCACCGTACGCGATCCCTAGCTTCGAATCGATCTGCCCTCGATCGCCACCTCCATCATCTCGCGCGCGCTGCCAACCCATTCGACCTTCGCGCGAACGCAGCCTCATGCCCTAGCCTCGCCGCTATCGTGATGCCACCAACCACCCTCCTTCGCTCGCGAATCAATCGAACGGCTCGAGCGTGTGCCTCCATCGCTCTAGAAACCCAAATCTTCGATCGAGACTCGCGTTTGAATTTTTTTTTTATTTAACTGTGGAACAAATCGTTCCAGATTCGAAATGAAAGAAAAAGGGGAGGGCGGCCATTTAAATTTCTCGATTTCGAATTGAAAACGAGCGGAGGAAAAATGTGATTTTCAAATTTTGGAACGAGGGGGGAAGGAATCGAACCGGTCGCCATTTCTTTCTCGTTCGATTTTCTTGATTTAATTTCAGAGTGGGAGGGGGGGTATTTGAAACAGAGAGAACATGGGTTGCACGATCCTTAGCGTGATCTTCTGCGTGAGAAAAGGGAGAACGTGGTGAAGTTTGACTCCATTTTAAATTTATATTTAAATTGAATCTGATTCAATTGCAACGCGTTTACTCACCGTGTGCTCACATACCAACTCTGAAAAATACGAAATTTGAAATCCGAGAATAATTCAATATTACGGACCCAATGGAACTGGTTTCGTCGAATTCCGAGACTATGCCTCGGACGGCTATTTTTAAATATTGATTCAAACGATTTAATTTCAAAACTGAACAATTCACTTTCAATTTCAATTCTGAAGCTTCTATTATCTTCAGTATTTTCAATATGAATTTTACAAGCCTTTGAAATATTTTTAATCGGCTTAAAATTGAAGATTCAAATTTTATTCAACTCTCAATAGATTAAATTCTATAATTTAATCACCATTTTCATAGTTATATTGAAAATTCAATCCAAACCATCATTCAAATATTTAAAATTAATTAAATATTTCCAAATTAAATTATTCAAAATTCTGGATCGTTACAATCTTCCCTCCTTAAAAGAATTTCGTCCCGAAATTACAAGTTAAGAAGAATGCCCTTATCCCGTCTATCATTTTTCACAATTCAAATAGTTTTATCAACTTTCTAACCTAAATCTTTTTACTAGAGATCATTAACATTTCAACTAGCTTTCCAACTTCAAATATAAGTTCCAATCAACATTGTTTTCCTAACAATTCAAATTTAAATTCAAATTCAAATTTTAAACTTTCAAAATTTCTCAAAATTTTGCTAACACCCTAAATTTTCGAAAAATTTCGCCAGCGTCTCCTTTGCGCGGCTAGCTCGGTACGACTACAAAATGGCACCACGGCCCCTCAAAATCAAAAAGAAAAGAGAAAGCCAAGTGGCTGGAGAAGAAAATCATCAAATTTCATACTGAAATTTCATACGTACCTTTTTGTCGAGCCATTTAAATTATCTTCAAAATCAAAATCCAATCCCTTTATATACCTGTATATCCTGCTATCCATAATATCCAATTCCAACATACAAACCATTTTGCCAATTCTATTACAAAATTTTCAATATATGCTTCTTATACATTTTTACTTCACTATTGAAGTTACATATTTATTTTCATTCAATTTTACATTTCAATTCAATTTCATTTGAATTCAATTCACAATTTAAATTCCATTCGAATTCAATTCTCAATTCTAAATATTGAATTCTATCGATTAACTTTCATTTGCTAATTCATATTACCACTTTAAATTAGTTTTATTCACTAATTCATTTTAAATTTCAATTTTCCATATTCAATTCATCTCAAATTTACTGAATTACTAACAAAGGAAATTTCAATTTATTTCTTTTAATTACTTGAATTTATATACAAATTCAAATTTATCTTCAAATTTAGCTCACGACTAAACTTTAATTTAACCAATTCAAATTCCAATTCATTAGTCCTTGAATTTATCAAGTTAGTTTACTTGAATTCAATCCATTTTATTTTATTTAATTCCATATACTAATGATGATAATTTAATATTATTAACAACCATGCAACCATATACTATAATAATTCATAGAAAATCATTTCTTTTCTCTATCAAAAATAGTTTTGGGCAAAATTATCTTATTCACCCGATTCAAAAACAATTTTATATTCACTAACAAATACGCGCTCATATCTATTATTACACTCAAACTCATTCTAGAGTACTGCTGACTCTATCTCTAATGAGTAATACCCAACAGAACCATGGTTGTCGCTTAACCATATGCTCTGATACCAAATGTAACATACGCGATTTTTCGTTGCCGAAAAACCGAATAGTTAGGGTTTTAAGAAAAAGAAAAGAAGAAGAAAGAGACATAAGAAGAGATAAGAAGAAAGAAGATAGAACATAAAGAAATAACGGAACAACAGAACAACATCAGAATCTCAAAATTCGCAGCGGAACAACATATAATAGATAAATGAATAATCTTTAAACAAAGAACTATATCAGTTATTACATTACATCACATTTCATTTCATTACATCAGAGTGAACAACAACAAATAAACAGTGGAAAAAAAATACTATATACTAATAATACGCCATGCCATCCAGCTTGCCTCCTGCAACTCCAGAATATCCAGAATATCCTGATAAACCTTAACTCTTGACTGCCCGTGTGGAAATTGGTGGGCGCCCAGAGTTTAGGAAGGAAAACAATAAACTCCGAGTCAGTCATGTGACTGGTGTGAGAACTCAAAATATTTTATTTATCTTTAAAGGTAAAAATAGAGGAATATTTTTAAAGTCAATTCGCAATGCTTTTAAAAATGAGACTACCATAAGGCCTCCCGCACACACACACATGCAAACGCAGAATCGGAGGAGATTTCTCCTTATGATAGTCAAAGATGCTTGATACGTATTTAAAAGAACATTTGATATTATTACTAGTGCATAGTGTAGGAAAAATTAATTTCGAAAATAAAGATATAAATCTTAGCCAGCATAGACATTTCGAACTATGCCTACTACAGCTACCATGTTCAATAGCGGGTTACCGCCATATTCCATGACAGGTTATACAACTAAAACCGTACAAGGCTCGTATTTGAAGAATGGATTTTCCAACAAATGGTCAGGCCAAGGAACTTCCCATTGCCACATGGAAACGCCTCTGGAAGGACGCCCCGAGAACCAAACCGTTCTCTGCTAAACAAAGCCGGGAACCCCTTTTCCCAAGGGATATTACAAACCCTCAGATATGCCACCCCCAGTCCTTTGGGACCTTTAAACGAGCGCTCGTCACCATCATCACACAATCATAACAAAGTGTTTTGAACATGAGTAAGTATCTGGGCTCCATACCATGATACTACCCTTTTCCAGAAGGAATGGCCATACCCTAGGGAAGCGATCCCTGGAAACCTTGCCGCACAATTCCTGTTTCGACCATTACCGGTTTGTGAGGCTCGACGAAGTCACGTCCACAAAAACATACTTTATACAAAAGCCATGCTTTGGGTCAACAAATGATCATAGAAATGATCACCAAGATAGACGATCAAATAAATGATCCTATCATAAATAATCAACACAATGATCATTTCACAGCAACATTCAGTATGTCACATTACCAAGATTGGGAGTATATCGCTGATAACCTTCAACTATATAACCTCTGAGCTCGTACGTCTCAGAGAAGGGTGTTAAGCTTAAAGAATAAATTCTCCGCCACCAACAGAAATATATTTGAAAGAAATCGGCTTTACATCTCAATTTGTAATGTCAGACACACAATCCATACAAGTCTGTTCCGGGCTCGAACAGAACCGAAGGCACTTACAAAGAAGTCCTTGCAATCCGAATAATCTCTAATCACGTTCGGATTTCCCATCACATATGGAGATCTCAATACCGGGGATCAGCCAGTGCAGAGACAATCAACAAGAAACCCTTACGTTTTCAAAAATATCCGGTCTTCAACACCGGTCTTCGAATGCAATTCATAACGACGTATCACATATTCGGAATGGGTTATACGACCCCAAGGTCCTTTCCCGGTTAACCCGAATAGTGAGCGCTTATTTTAAAAAAAATAAGTGTGGCATTCAATTTCAAGCAAATCACAACAAATACCTTTCAAGGGTAAATATTGATAGTCGGTTATTGGACTATCAATAGATATGCCAACATCACCAGATTCCAAATAATTTTCCAAATTATTTATTTCCCAAAAATATCTTTACAAGATATACATATTTTCCATTCTTCAAAAATAAATCAATATTTATTTTTAAACCCAATTTCCAATTTCATTTATAAATTCCATATTGAATTTACATTTCCAAAATATTTATGAATATACGATTTCCATTCGTTTTCAAATATTCATTTTCAATTTATCTACAAAAAGATAAATTCAAAATATTCACTTAATATTGGAAAAAAAACATTTCCATACTTATTTATTTATAAGAAATTCACAAGCCTTTTTATTTTCTATACTTAGAAAATATTTATTATACTCTAATCGAAATTAAGTATATATTTCATTCTTTAAGGAAATCATTCACTTAACCATATTTATTTGGGCCAAAACGAATGTTGCGTAAAACGTCGTTACGACAACCCAAAATCACTAGTATAGGGATTCGAAATTAAAATAGATATATAAATCCCAATACTATACAAAACATTTCCTTTCGGAAATCATCTATTATAACAACAGTGTTATAATCTACCATTTCCTTCTATTTCTCGAAAACGTCTATTTCAACAATGAATGTTGAAATCTATGGTTTCGATAGTTAATATATTTTAAAACATCTTTAGATCGTTTTAATTCTATTTAAAACATCACCTCCAAAACAATTTCTTTAACATATTATTCACTATTCAAAAACGTGAATATACTTGTTAACAAATTTTATCATTTCTATTCACTTTATTTTAAAGGATTATTCACTGTCTAAAACGTGAATATAACTCCATTAATAAATTACAACAATTTACTTATCAAAATAAGTAGTTTGCGGATTTATAAAACAATGTTTATAAATTTCATTTCTATTTATTTTATAACAACTTCCTTTTATAAATTTCCTTTATTAACTTATTCGATTTATAACTCAATTATATACCGAAAGTCCATATTATAAGTTAAATGCTCATAATTTATTCGTTTACAAAAACGTTCTTTTAAACTTCCCAAAATTTAAATCTTATAACTTATAAGATTCATTTATTTATCCAAAATATATTCTATTAAATAACTTTACAAATTTTATAAACCTACTGTTTATAAAATTCCATTTATAACTTGACCGTTATAATTCTATAATTCCAATTTATGAAATTCATTTACAATTCATTCTAATACTTGTAAAAGCTCGTTTTATAATTCCAATATTTTTAATTTATAAATATCAATTTATAAATCTTTTAATATAAAACAATTTGTATTACTATTTTTAAAACGTCTTTAAACTCTTTCATAATTTCATCATTTGATTTATAAAATAATCCAATTTTATAAATCCTATTTTTAAACTTTTTATAATAAATTCAGCAATCCCAGTTTAAGCTATTTTATAAAATCATTAATCTCATATCTTCAAAAATCAACTTTTAACTGTATTTCTCAAAAATCATAAGTTTTATAACATTAAAATTATAACGTTTATTTATTTAAGATGAATCAATTTCAAAAATATTTTATAAACGTATATTTCCAAAAAATCACTTTAGAAATCCCTTGAAAATCAAAATCGTTATTTTTAAACTTCAAAATTGGATCCGATGATGTAACACATCAAATAGTCAATTACGACTTTCAAACATCATATATCATTCATGATAAACAATCAAATATCACAATATATGAAATCAAATAAATATTTGTGAGGAATCCAGTTGGATCCCTCCAACCTGTTTTCCTGCATCCACAGACATTAGCACAATACCAATTCCGTTTCAAGACGGAATATCGCGGTATATGGGTTTTTATAAAATATTATCCGCTTACTAACGGCGCATAGGGTCTCATCCGCTATACAATGCGGGAAATCAATCAACTGCAATATATACATATGCCAATATATATATATTGCTATATACTAATATAATACCAATTCCACTTCAAGGTGGAATATCGCGGTATATGTGTGTAATAAATAACCTCCGCTTACTAACGGCGTATAGGGTCTATTCACATCCAATATATATATATATATATATATATATATATATATATATATATATATATATATATAACAATCACCATTCAAGCATTCAATCAACACAACTAACAAATTTTAAATCTAACTATTTAAAATCTAAATAAATCCTTTAGAGTGAGAAGTTCTCACCTTTGCTTTTATTAGCAATCCATTTCCCATTTCGGCTTGATTTCTCTTGATTTATACCTTGTATAAATATTTACACAATTTATTAATATTCGAACAGATCGAATAATTAATTTTCATTTGATAATTTTGATTCATCGGTGATTTCATTTTAATAGTTAAATTAAATTTTAAACTAATTCCCTTTATAAATAAAATTCATTTGGCTAACAATTTGGGTTAAACTAATAATTTATTCTTAATATAATAATTTAAACTAATCTAAAAATTAATTTCCTATTAGATAAATTAATTACGAATATGCATCATTTAAAATAAACTAGTGTATGAAAATAGGTATTCATGTATATATATGTATTCTCTTCGAAAACTGCACATAAAATTGATTTATAGATTTTAAAAATCGAACTCTATATAGAAATCTTCAACAATCTTAAAATTCCTATATTTTTCTTTTCAAGCTTATATATAAATATATATATATTTCTGTTTATATACTTATTCATTACCTTACAATTAAAAACAGAAATTTCATATCGTTTGTAAAATCAATACAGTGTATATTTATTTTCTGACCTATATATGCATATACATATAGAGAATTTTAAACCAAAATATTCTTTAATCCTTACTGTAAAAAAAATAAATTTAATAAATTTCCTAATTAAAATTAGGTTATCAAAATACCTCACAACGCAGATAAACCCCTCCATGCTCCAGTTGCTCGCGAAACCCCAATCGACGCCGCCACTGCCAGATGCTCGAGAACCCACACGCGTGCCACCGTACGCGATCCCTAGCTTCGAATCGATCTGCCCTCGATCGCCACCTCCATCATCTCGCGCGCGCTGCCAACCCATTCGACCTTCGCGCGAACGCAGCCTCATGCCCTAGCCTCGCCGCTATCGTGATGCCACCAACCACCCTCCTTCGCTCGCGAATCAATCGAACGGCCTCGAGCGTGCGCCTCCATCGCTCTAGAAACCCAAATCTCCGATCGAGACTCGCGTTTGAATTTTTTTTTTTATTTAACTGTGGAACGAATCGTTCCAGATTCGAAATGAAAGAAAAAAGGGAGGGCGACCATTTAAATTTCTCGATTTCGAATTGAAAACGAGCGGAGGAAAAATGTGATTTTCAAATTTTGGAACGAGGGGGGAAGGAATCGAACCGGTCGCCATTTCTTTCTCGTTCGATTTTCTTGATTTGATTTCAGAGTGGGGGGGGGGTATTTGAAACAGAGAGAACATGGGTTGCACGATCCTTAGCGTGATCTTCTGCGTGAGAAAAGGGAGAACGTGGTGAAGTTTGACTCCATTTTAAATTTAAATTTAAATTGAATCCGATTCAATTGCAACGCGTTTACTCACCGTGTGCTCACATACCAACTCTGAAAAATACGAAATTTGAAATCCGAGAATAATTCAATATTACGGACCCAATGGAACTGGTTTCGTCGAATTCCGAGACTATGCCTCGGACGGCGATTTTAAATATTGATTCAAACGATTTAATTTCAAAACTGAACAATTCACTTTCAATTTCAATTCTGAAGCTTCTATTATCTTCAGTATTTTCAATATGAATTTTACAAGCCTTTGAAATATTTTTAATCGACTTAAAATTGAAGATTCAAATTTTTATTTAACTCTCAATAGATTAAATTCTATAATTTAATCACCATTTTCATAGTTATATTGAAAATTCAATCCAAACCATCATTCAAATATTTAAAATCAATTAAATATTTCCAAATTAAATTATTCAAAATTCTGGATCGTTACACTTAACGTTAAGAAAAATATTTATTATTAAACAATACATATATAGCGTATTCTACTACATATAAATATTTTGATGGATCTTTAAGAGATGGAAAATCCCATAACATCTCTTGAGTTATCGCACGCACGTTATACACTAGATAGGAGATGTGAAACCCTGTAAACATCTCTAACGCCACAACACTCATGTTATATGCGATATCGATTTGACTCACATAAGAATATTTTAGTCCTGACTAGAACGTTTTTTTTTTCTTTGCGCTCGTATCGGCCTGAGTTTTCAGCTTATTGAATCTTTATTCTAGAGGATGAAGACGTAGATTTGGTATATTATTACTATTATTATTCCTGCATCATGTTATCTGCTGCGTTATTTATTTATCTTTGTTGTGTATGTAACTTTGATAATTGTTGTATAAATTATAATCAAATGTATAATATAAACAACTTCATGAATTGTTTATTTGATTAGTATATTTTATCATTTCGTCACAAAATTCTGTGTTTGTTTTTCTTGTTCTTTTCTTATTTTTCTTAATTAACTCTGTTGATTATCTATGTTCTGGATTGTTTAAATTGGACACGCGTGGATTATTGTCAATTTAAACCTTACGAAATATGGGTCGTCACAAGCAGTTACACCAATATTGCCCCCAAGTATAGTTCTCTCGGTACCGGATTGATTTGTTTGTAGGGGCATTATTCTTGTCTTCTCTGCTCCGACTCTTGATGTTCCCATATTAGATCCTTCTTGGGTCTAAATTTTAGCAACTCTAGCTGTTCCTTGTTGTTCCATCCTTTGGAAGAATCCTTCAAGCATTTCTTGCTGTTTAGTTATCACTCCATCCTACATCTCCCTTATCATTCTCTCCATCTCTTCCTTGGTCAAGTAGATGGATTGGTGAGAATTTGATGACACCTCCTAGATTCCCCCAGGATCTGGTTGACTTACTCTGGTTTTAGATTTAGTATTAGGCCTCTTCATCTTCTACAAATCCTTGATTCAAGCTTTAAATTTTTTGATCTAGTTTAGTTCTCAGTAAAAGCACTAAAATATCAACCCAAAAAATTAATCAACACCAAAGAGTATTATGTGAAAGCACCAGCCATGTTAGAATAGTGTAAAGACAATAGATAACAGTAATAAAGAAAAAGAAATAAGAGAGAGACATAGAGATTTTCTAGTGGTTCACTTGTAAACTAAATATGCGTTCTATTTGTAGTTGTTTGAGAGAGAAAGAGTCACAAGTATAGGTGTTAGACAAGTTTTAAGTACTAGAACTACCCATAGTTGCTACCTTGGTGACTATAGTGTAGAGGAAATGGTTGAAGAATAGATGGAGATCCCGCGTAGTGATAGCAAAATCCAGTTCCTTTTTGGTTGCTCTATGGTTTTTATTTATAGGGGTAGAAGTCATATTGGATCAGAAGTCTACTTCTAGAGAAGTCCAGGGATTGGCAAAGATATTACAAAAAATATCAAGATGACACGCGTTAATAGTTAAACTCGGTACCAAGTCAGGCCATTGACTCAGAGCCGAGTTTAATCCTTGGCAAACATTTGATGAAATCCTCTTGTTTTAAGTACCTTGCTTCATCTAGATGTCCACCATATAATTTGGTCGGTTATCAATGAGTTTTTTTATTATAGTTCTTCCATGACTCGGATTATCCTGCAGTTTGGATTGTCATGTCTTCATTTCTTTTGATTGGTTCTCTGGAACTTTACAAAACTTCTTGAGCACGCATAGAAAGAGTTGGGGATCACTTGCTAGAAATATAAAGATGCCAAGGCTTGGCATTTAGAATCACGATAAGTTAAGCACTAAGCTTATTTAGGGCCATACTTTCTTGAGCTCTTCTTATAGTCCTTTTGAGTATCCTGGCCAAGTTTCAAGTCGTTTCATCCACGTCTGAATCTTGTAAGTCCACTTGAAATCTACTTTGTTAGAAAGTGGGTTAACAAGTACCAACTTCTTATATAGGTGAGCGTTTGGTCAGTTCAATCGGTGTTGAGACAAAAAATGTCAAATCAAATTAGAGCCAAAAAATTCAAAACCAAATTGAGTCGAACTAAATTAATTTTAGTTAATTTAGTTGGTAACTTATTAAATCTAAGTAAAAAGGTCAGTGACAGAAATTATCAAACATTATTATTTAAATGATTGATTTACTCAATGGAAAACATAAATTTATGCCTAAGGAGATTTTATTAGTATATCTTTATGTTTATAAGAAAATTTAACCTATCTTCAATAGGTAAACTTTGTTTTTTAATGCTAAACCAATTACTAAAAGTATTAAAATACCAAAATTTTGATAATATAACAAAATTTTGATTAATTCAGCCAAAATATTAAGCAAAAATATATTTTTAAAACCAAATTCAAATCAATTTAATTTCATAATTGACCGTTGAAATAACTTGTTCAGCCGGTTAATTTGGTTCTAACCAAATATCGCTCATTCCTGCCTCTTATGTTAAGTTCACGGGGATAATTTTTGGTAACTATACCTAGGTAGGCTTAGTCGACCTTTTAAGTATAGAATTACTTTTTTATGAACTTATAAACATGAAATTATCTAGATATATCTTTCTAATAAGACTAAAAATACATAATTTCCAAAAACTATAAAAAGAAACTTTCTAAAATTCAACTATCTTGATAAACTTTATACACACACACATACACACATATACATACAAATACACACACACACACACGGGCTCACGCATACATACATACAAACATACTTATGTATATTTAATATATATAATATGTATGTATATATGTATGTTTGTATGTATTTAAGTATGTATACGTGTGCGCGCACGTGTGTATATATATGTATGTGTGTGTGCGCGCATGTGTGTACATCAACATATATATCATGTTTGATACAATACATACATGATACATATAGTCATAAGTAACACTAATATTACTGTAGTTGATGATTATTGTTATATTAACGAGTTAAAGAAAGTTAACAACCATTTAATGGCCACTCCCGCCCATCCCCTTTCCCTCTCCACTTCTTTTCAAACAGTCCCTCCCATATCTTCAACTGTTCCCCCTCCCTCTTCTCTATCGGCCCCCAACAAAACTCTCCTCCCGCCTTACCTCCGCCTGTTCCTCCCCCTCTCAAGCCGAATCCATCATCAGACTCTTCTTCTGCTTCCTCTGCCTGGTCCTCTCTATTCAAAACCAAACCTCGCAATGCTTGCCAATACTCACCAATTGATTTTCCTCTTGTCTACGATGGGCTTACTTTGGTTCCTCCAAATGAGGTGATTAAAGATGGTAATGATATTTGGTGTGAATGGTTAGTAGGTTTCTTTCTCGATAAACCTCTGTCTTACCTAACTGTTATCAATCATCTGAAGAAGCTTTGGAAGCTTAAATGCGAAATTTCAGTTAAATCTGATGGAACCATGTTCCTTTTGCATCTGTCTTGTGTTATGGATAGAAGGAAAATATTAGAATATGGACCTATTTTTCTTAGGAACAAAATTTTCATTGTGAAGGCTTGGGATCCAACAATTGGAAACAACTGCAGTACCATTAGATCAGTACCAGTATGGTTAAAACTATCCAATATTCCCATTTTTGCTTGGTCTCACCTAGGCATCAATTGGCTTGCCTCTAGAATTGGAAGACTTTTATGTATGGATTCTTCCACTGAAAGATTGGAGAGGATTGGTTTTGCTAAGTGCTTGGTAGATGTTACTCCTGATTATCACTTGGTTGATGAGTTTCCCGTTAAATTATTTGATGGATCAATTCAAATGGTGCAGGTTAGCTACCTATGGAAACCTGAAATATGTACTCTCTGTAAGGAGTTTGGCCACTTGAACAATTGTTTCTTGAAGGAATATGGTGAAAATGATTGTATTGAGGTAGAAACAGCTACGAAAAAGAAAATTCAAGAAGGAATAAATACAGATAATGGGGTAGGCAAGCATATACATAAAAGCAAACAAGTCTGGATGAAGGTTGCCAATAAAAAAGCAAAAACCAGAGTAAGTTACACTCAGTATATGCCTGTACTGAATGAGAAAAAGGTGTATGATGATAGACATGAGGGTAAAACTGTTATGCAACAACAAATGGTGAATGAGAAAAATGGTGAAAAGAGTGGAAAAGATATTTATATGGAAGTTTGTGCACCTGACAAGGACCAGGATTGTGTTCTGACATTCAACAAATTTGAAGTTTTAAATGATAAGAATGATACTACAGTTGTGGAGATTGAAAAAAATAGTGGGGAAGATGTTGATGAGGAGGAAGTCATTGTAGTTGAGGAATTTAATTCATATAAAGGAGATATGGCTGATATGCATGTTGGTAATGTACCATTAGAATGCAGTATTGATGAAGCACAACTTTTGCACTATCAATCTTTTGTGCATGGGAACCAGTCTTTGCATGCTTCTGAAAATCTTCAGTTGAAAGTAAACCAATCTGACTAAATCAAGCAAATGCATGCTCTTAGGCTAAATTCTGCCCACATTATGCAAAACCCTTGTTCCACATCCTAAAGAAAATCAAAATCCTCCCCTGATCCCAATCATGAAGAGCTTTTCTGTAGTTTACTACAACGACAAATTATTGATTTAATTTTCTCCATGATTCCTACTTCTCATTCTACAGTTTCTTCAGCCACTTTTCTTTCAGCTCCTCTAAGCAAATCTCCCTCAAGTCAACCTTATGTTTTTTTAGGTACAATACAAGGATGGATTACACCACCCTCTTCTCCAAAAGTTCAATCTCATGACAACTGTGTCTCGTCTAAAAATGACAAATTCAAGAAAAATTAAAAAAATCTAAGAATCAAAACCCAGTCATATCAAGAATTCAGTCTCTTATAACTAGGAGCATGAAAGAAGCTGTACTTCACACTCTAGTTTACGCAATGACACACAACTTTGGTGCATGTAATATAAGAGGAGCTCATAACTTCCTCAAGTTAGATTAGGTCAAGCATTTAATCTCCACGCATCAGCTATCCATATTTTCCATCCTTGAAACTAAGTTGAATCTTACCCTAACTATTTCTGCTCTAAGTACATTAACCCTTCTTGGTCCCTTTCTCACAACCTTCCTGAAGCTAGCTATGGTCGCATTATGGTGCTCATAATCCTGTTGAACTCTCCCTTGATCTCCTTCTTGCTACTCCTCAAATAATGCACTTTCACGCCAAGCACTTCAACCCGTCCTCCTCTTTCTACATTTCTTTTGTCTACACTTCAAATTCTCTTGCCTCTAGGCAATCTCTTTTCAACCTTATTCCTGCTCTCAGGCAAGAAACTCATCCTTGGGTAATTGTTGGTGATTTCAACAGTTGCTTCTCCTTGTCTGACAAGCATGGGAGACTGCCTCTCATGCCAAGGGATATCCTCTCCTTGAATACTGCCATTAATTAGTCTTCTTAATTCCTATACACAAAGATGGTGCTCTCTTTTCTTGGAATAATAGATCTAGGAGTGGTGTTAGAACCTTTACAAACATTGATCATTCCTTTTCCAACTTCAAAGCCCTTACCACTTGGCCAAATATTTCTACCTTCCTGCCTCATTCGATCCACTCTGACCATTCTCCCCTCATCATAACCACTGGTAGGCAGCACCATGGAGCCAAAAGAGGATTTAAATTCTATAATACTTGGGTCCTTGAACCTGATTATAATAATATCATAAAGTCAGCTTGGGCTAATGATTTTTTTTGGAAACCCAATGTATATTTTTTGCAGAAAGCTCAAGGCAACTAAAGATGCATTAAGGGTTTGGGCAAGATCTAAGTTTGGCTATGGCAATCTCAGATCAACTTTCCTTAAGGACCAGCTTAAGGAAGCTCAGGATTCGATGATGGCTAATCCAGACAACGTTGATATAGCTGAAAAGGAAGCTGCTCTCTTCAATGACCTCAACCAAGTTCTGGCAGTTGAATATGAGATGAAAAGACAACAACTAAGAATCAAATGGGTTGTTGAAGGGGATAGGAACACTAAATTTTTCCATGCCTCCCTAAAGGTAAAACATTCAAAAAATAACATCAATGCCATTTATGATGAAGTAGGAATCTTGCACTCTTCCCCTGAGTCAATTGACAAAGCTTTTCTCCTATATTTTTCTACCCTCCTTGGAAATGATAATAATTTTAACCCAGAGCTGGATCAACTTTCTAACATTTCTCTGCTAAAAATTAACAATGATGAAGCTGTTAAGCTGGTGGAAAAAGTGACAAATGAAGAAATAAAGAACACCCTTTTTGCTATGAATAAGAGCTCAAGTGGCGGTCCTGATGGATTCAATGTGGTGTTTTTTATTTCTAGTTGGGATATAGTTGGTGAGCATTTCTGCAAGGCTATGCATAACTTCTTCGATAAATTTAAACTTTTTAAATATGTGAATGCTACGAATTTGGTTTTGATCCCTAAGAGCTTGCCTGCACCATTTGTATCTTCTTTCACACCCATTTCCTGTGGCAATGTTTTTTACAAGTGTATTTCTAAAATTATTGCTTCGAGGCTAGTTGCTGTTTTGGTTAGAATCATTTCCAAAAATTAGGTAGCTTTTTTACCCAATAGAAACATTCTTGACAACATAATGTTGGCCCATGAGCTTCTAAAAGGATATAGCAGTGTTAATGCTACACCGGGAACTATGTTAAAGCTTGATTTAAAAAAGGCATATGATAGTCTTCAGTGGAAATCTGTTGTTAGAATTATGTCTCTCATGGGTTTTCCTAAAGAATTTGTTGCTTGGATTTATGAGTGCATCTCTACACCCTCTTTCTCTCTGATTTTGAATGGTGCTAACTCTGGCTTCTTTGCCTCTAAGCAAGGCATAAGGCAGGGGGACCCGCTTTCCTCCTATGTTTTTATATTGGTTATGGAAGTCTTTACTTGCTATTTAAGACCATTGTATCAAAACAAGCAGGTTCATTATCATTCCAAATGTAAGGACTTCAATCAACTTCCCTTCTCTTTGCTGATGACATCATGATATTCTCCAAGCCTAACCTACCACCTATTGAATGCATTAAAGGTGCTCTTCATAGTTTCTACTTGATGACAGGTCTTGAGCTTAATCTCAATAAATCTAGTATTTTGTTTGCTGGTATTTCTAGCTTGTAGAAACAGATTCTCTCCTCCTTTGCTGGAATGTAGTCAATGAATCATGATATGACCTACCTTGGCCTACCTCTTTGTACTTCAAGGGTAACTCAATCGAATTGTCTATCTCTTTATCATAAAATAACTGGTGTCATTGGGAGTTGGGCAAACAGTTTCTTGACTCAAGCTGGCAGACTAGTTCTCATCAAGTCTATAAGCTTCTCCATGATGGTCTATTGGGCTAGAGCATTCATCCTTCCTATCAAGCTTTTGAAAATGGTAAGAAGAGCCATGATGAGATTTTTCTGGTTCGGTTCTATTCATACTAAGAAGACTGTTCCATGTTCTTTCTCTATTTTTGAGAAACCAAAAAGCAAAGGGGGTTTGGGCTTGTTCAGCATTGTTGTTTGGAACAAAGCAGCTTACAGTTATCATTTTAATGCTCTGTTGTAAAAGAAGGACTCGTTATGGGTCAAGTGGACTCTTAGGCACAATGTTGGGGCTAAGAACTTTTGGCTTATGGAAGTTCCTCTAGCATGCAGTTGGATATGGAGAAGCATATTGAACTTGAGAAATACTTTAAAACCTTTTATTCAGATCGATCTTTCTGTCAGAAGCACTTGTAGTTTCTGGTATGAGCCATGGATAAGTAAGGGTGCTATTCTGGATCAGAGATATTCACTTCCCAACAAAAATTTCAATCTGGTATAAGTTCTAATGCTCTGGCTGTTGACTACATTGAAAATGGCATGCTAATGCTGCCTTTTTCTAGTAATCAAGTTGTCAGAGCCATCTGGAATCAATATGCTGCTAACAAATATGTGTTTCAAGATCATGACTCTATTATATGGAATGGTAAAGCTCACACTATCTCTTGTATTTATGAAGCTCTTATGGGAATGGATTTTGTGCCCAATTGTAAGTGGAATAAGGTTACATGGGCTACTTACTCAACTAGCAGTGATAACCTGATGCTCTGGAAGGTTAGGAACAAGGCTCTATTAACAAGAGATAAGATGATTAGGTTTGGAATGTCTGTTCCATCCATCTATGAACTGTGCAATATTCGTGATGAAAGTATCCAGCATATGTTCTTTGAGTGTCCATATGTTCTACATCTCTGGAGCAATATGATGAGTAAAATTTGGATGGTGGTTGTTCCTTATGTTTCTGCTGCTCAATAGGGTTTGATTGAGAAAGCAATTAAGTGGAAGGAAGAGAAATTTTTCCTTTTTTTCTTCATCTTGAAAACGCTGATGAAAATTATTTTGGTTGAAAGGAACAAGAGGTGTTTTGATGGATCTAAGAGGTGCCATGAAGTTTTATGGTCAGTCTTCAAGCATGATATATTTATGGGAATGAGGACAAGTGTGCATGCTTTTCATGATAATCAGATTGAGCCTTGGATCCCTTAGCTCTTTCTGTTCTCTGCCTAAGTTTTTATCTTATTTTTCCTTCTGTTCTTTGTTTCTTTTTTTTGCCTATTTTTTCATTTCTTTTTCGTTTCTTTGCTTTTCTAGTCTTCCTTGTTGTGAAGCTATTTCTGTTTAATAAATCTGGTAGGGGTCCAGTTTAACCTCGCTTGCTCTGCAAAAAAAATTATCTTGCAATGAATATAATGTTATTCTAAACTAACAACAAACCACTCGAGAATACAAATAATATTAGAATTGATATTAAAGTTAGCATAAGTAACTAAATTGAATAGCACCATTATCGATTATTAAAGTATGAATAAATTTAAGATCCATTTAATTTTTCCCTATAATTAATGTACTCGTTATTCTAAATTAAACATCAAAATAGTCATGGATGCACATAATTTCAATCTTAATGGTAATGTTGACCGAAATAATAAACTGAGAAAGAAATATATTTGTAAAAATAAACAAAGTTGAGATGAAGTTAAAAATGAAATGAGCACACATTCAAACATCAATCGATCATAATTCAAACCATCCTTAAAATCATTAACTACTTTGAAAAAAATAACATATATTATATTTGATTGCAAATTAAAGTAACATAGTAATGGAAACTTAGAAATTACCTGAATTCAAGTTGAAAGAGCAACAATTAATTACTATTAAGAGCATGTAGCATAAATTTGAAACCACTTTGGAGTAAACTGGTTGGTACATGAAATCTTCAAATAACTTGAATATATTGAGCGTAAAAATATTTTAAACTGAAACAGTAATGATATAAAGTGAAGAAATGAAAATTTAATTTATGGAGGATTCTTAGGGACTCAATGAGAATTCATGGGGTTGACGGAGGAAATGGAAGGTGATTGCTCTTTGGTCCCCATTAAATGTGCTAAGCCTATTACATATGTGGATGAAATAAATGAACTTTGGGTGATAAATATTAACATGGATAGAGTGGCTACATTGTAAAATTTGAGGCTGATATTCTAATGAATCGGTATTTAAGTTAAGAATGAACATAGACATAGATATAGTCTAATATTACATTAGTTTTAGAAAGATAGGATATGTCGTTCTATATGCTAAAGGAATTAATGCTATCGTTAATCTTTGGGATGCTTTCTACATGCGTAATGATGACATTAATATCTTAAATGTATGAAAATGGAATTATAATGGTGGAAAAATAAATACCCTTACATTGATGAGAAGTCGGTGTAAAGATGAAATGAATTATGGAAATTTATACTAGATTCATATATTCTCTTTTCGTAGGATAGATAGAATAACATATTACATGCATTAATGATATCACCAATATCTTAAATGTATGGATATGGAACTATAAGCTTATAAAAATAATCATTCCCTCAAATTGATGAGAAGTTGGTATAGAGGATGAGAAGATTTGTGGAAAGAGTATGCTAAGAATCATATACTCTTTTTATAATAATAAAATGGATTAGTATTATAAATTTCAATTTCAATTTCAATTCGATATAAAAAATTAGTAAAAACTAGTTGATTCTATCAAATTTTGTATTACAATATTAAGATGGTTGGATGAATACTATTAAAATAATTTTCAATTCAAGTCATAAATTTAATACTGATTGAAATCTTTTTGGAAACATTAATGCAAAAAAAGATTAAAACAATATTTTAGGAAGTATGAAAGAAGTAAATCAAGAACTGAAATTGTTAAAAAAATAGTATTGGAAAAAAATTGGATGTAAATAAATGAAAGAGTAAAGTAAAAGGTGCAGAAACATAGCTTCGCAAAACCCTAGCCACCACAACCCTTGTTCTCCCCCCTAACAACAACAATTTTAGCTGAAATCCCCTTAATAGTGACGAAGAAGGATCAAGTGGGTTACTTCTAGAATTAGAGACACCTCTATAAGAAGACATGAAAACGATGAAGATTTTCAGAGACAATTCCATTTTGTAAACATGAGTAACCCTAGTAGATAAAATCGTGGCAATACCTTTCAATAATTTAACTGAAATCTAAAGATCAACAGGTGTAGGAATGAAGTGAGCCAAAGGAAACATGAAAGTAATGCTGTATAGATCGAAAATATGGTAATTTTCCTTTGGAAAGAAGTAATTAAGGAAGATCAAATCCCTATTTGATCTTCCTTTTAAATACTTTAAACCTACTGCAAAAATAATTTAAATTGCACTAAAATGAATAGTGAAGTAGTAGCTAGAGCAAAGAAACAATGGGATAACACAATAATAATATAAGTGGTTAGTTCGAAAATGGATTGTCATTACTTTTAGGCATATATTCAAAGAGTATGGAAGTTGGAATTTACAATATACTCCAA
Organism: Allium cepa; assembly: GCA_030765085.1. Classification (NCBI taxonomy): domain Eukaryota; kingdom Viridiplantae; phylum Streptophyta; class Magnoliopsida; order Asparagales; family Amaryllidaceae; genus Allium; species Allium cepa. The sequence goes on from CM060928.1 coordinate 272,641,536, forward strand.
AGACAATGGGTTCTATGTCAATAAATTTGATAAAAAGAGGATTGTGATAGAATCATGGAAGAGGGCCCTTATTTTTATGATCGATAACTAACGATGATGAGATGACGGAGCCTGGATATGTACTCGGACAAGGATTTCTTGCAAACAATGCCAATTTTGTTACGATTGCATGGTTTATCACTTGACTATTGGACGAAGGAATTAGTAGTATAGCTTCAGTAGTTTGCAATCCAATTAAAATGGACAAAGTCACATGGGAGATGATTAAAATATCATATGCTAGAACTATAGTCGAAATCAATAGTTCCTTGACTTTCCATAAACAGATCCCAATTCAGAATGCACATGACGAACTTAATGTGAATCAGATCGAGATACAAGCGCCTGCATATGAAGCCAACACAGATAATTTGCCTTTAATTATGAGTCATGGGCTGTGGACTTTATATCTGGCCCAACATACATTATATTGTTATGTATAAATACAGTGTATACATTTGTAACAGAGATATACTCAATATATCAAAATACAATCAATAAAGTTGTAATTACTTCTTCAATTCTTTATATGGTATTAGAGCTTTTCTTACCTAACAGCAAATGCCGTGCCATTGATCAAGATCAGCTTTAAAATCATCATATCATGATCAGGCTGCATCTTCTGAATCATCTTAGAATCAAGAAGATCCCCATCATCATTATATTCTCAGTTTCGATCAAGATCAGATACAATATCATCATATCTAGATTAAACTGCGTTTCATCTAAGTCATTTAAGAATCAAGAGAGTTCTCATCATCAGTTTCTTGTTTTTAATCAAGAACAGGCACAACATCATCACGTCAAGATCAAAAAGCATCTATTTGAATCATCTGGAAAACATTTCCCATCTTCACGGATTTTTCTACATAACTGTCCAAGGCTGTTGATCAAATCCCTTGCAGAGCCTCGCCTAGGAACTTTCCTGGTTGCTCAGTCTCCCTGTTTTATAGCAACTTTTCAGTTCTTTAGTCACCTTTCTTGATTTCTGAAGCAATGGCTGAAGAAGATCAAGACATTTCTTCCTCCTCCAGCACTCAAGTTAATGTTGGATTTAATCCCACTGAAGAGCTTCTGAAAGAGATTATCAAGCCTCAAAGTCAGCTGCTGTCTATTCAACTTGATGAGACCAATTTCTTGCTTTGGATGTTTCAATTTGAAACTGCAGTCAAAGCATATGGACTGGAGCAATATATTCAAGGAACTATAATCATACCACCCAAGTATACTGCAGATGAGGATGGAAAACTCATTAGTAATCAAGAATTCATAGTGCATCAAAGACAAGACAGTTTAGTCAGTTCTTGGTTAATATCATCTATAAGTGCTAACCTACCTCCACAATTAATTGGATGCAATTCATCACATGACATCTGGTCTACAATAGAACAGATCTTTAGTACTCAGTCAGCAGCCAAGATTATGTACTGCAAGAGACAATTGCAAAATGTTAAAAAAGAAAATCAGTCAATGAGAGATTATCTTGTAAAGGTGAAAACATTATGTGATCACTTATCCTCTGCAGGACACAAAGTGAGTGACACAGAACATATTCTATCAATTCATGGAGGGTTAGACGATGAATATGAATTAGTAGTAGCTGTCATATCATCAAAAGAAACTCTACCCTTAATTCAATATGTTCACTCTACCCTTCTAGCTCATGAGGGTAGATTGGAACAAAAGAAATCCACAGTATCAGAAATGTCTCTGAACTTCATCTCAAACAACAAAATCAAGAGTCAAGAAAAAGCTTATAACAACAGAAATCAATAGTACACTAATCAGAGGGGTGGTCAGTTTTCTAGATCAAGAGGAAGAGGTGGAAGATGGTCTAATAACAATGGAAATAATAGACCCATATGTCAGATTTGTGAGAAGATTGGACATATTGCTGGTAAATGCTACTTTAGATTTGACATCAACTATACTCCATCTCAGCAAAATAACAACAGTGCTAGAAACAATAATCCCATTGCAAATTGGTAAGTGCTCAACAAGAAATTAGAGGTCAAAGTGACTGCAACAACAATGACAATGCAAAAGTTGAAGACATTCATGACAACAGCTGGTATCCAGATTCTAGGGCAACAAATCATGTCACTAACAACTTGGCAAACTTAAATCTTGGCAACAAGGAATATAAAGGTATACAATCATTACTTATGGGAAATGGTAAGTCTGTGAAAATTTCACATACTGGAAGTGGATATATATCAGGAAAAAAACAATTATACTTGCATAGCTTATTAAGAGTACCATCTGTTAAGAAAATTTTACTAAGTGCAATTTGCCAAAGATAACAATGTGCTTTTTGAATTCTTTCCAAGTTACTGTTTAGTTCAGAGACATTCTAACAAAAGATATTCTCTTACAGGGTAGAGAGGTTAAGGGATTGTATACTTTCAATGTTGCTAATTCAAGAATCTCAGGATGTAAAGAAAAATGGTGTCATAACTCTGAAAATCAAAACCGTGAATGACTATAAGAGCTTTGATATTTGGCATTGTAAACTTAGACATCCTCCTGTAAATGTTGTTAAACAAATGTTGGATGAAAATAATATTTCTTTTGACAGTATTTCAACTCCATATATTTGTACTTATTGTCAAATGGGTAAAAGCTACAAACTGCCATTTGTGGACTCAAAAGTTAGCTACAACAGTCCATTAGAATTTGTTGCAACTGACTTATGGGGTCCAACACCCATTTCAACTGACTATGGGTACAAATATTATATTTCCTTTGTTGATGCATATTCTAGATACGTGTGGATTTATTTCTTGAAAATAAAATCTGAAACAGGCTATGTAGTTCAACAATTAATAGTGCAGGCAGAAAAACAAACAAACTGTCAATTAAAAGTGCCGCAGACAGATAATTGTGATGACCCGGAAATTTTAAACATTTGAAATCGAAATATTTAATTGATTTTAAATGTTTGTGGTTGATTCAAACTTGAATTTCAAATATCAGAATGAAATTTAGCAATTTAATTATCAAATTTAATTATAGAAATTTGGGTAAAATTGTAAATCTTCCATTTTAAGCCTGTTAAAAATAATTTAATGACTTAGTAAATTCATATTGATAATACTGAAGATAATAGAAATTACAGGATTGAATTTGTAAGTGAATTGTTTAGTTTTGAATTTATATCATTTTAAATCGATATTTAAAAATAGCCGTCCGAGGCACAGTCTTGGAATTCAACGAAACTAATTCTATTGGCTCCGTAATAGTTAGTTATTATCGGATTTCAATTTTCGTAGTGTTTGGAGTGATCGTTTGGCCGTACGATAAGCAAACACGCTGAAATTTAAATTGTAAATTCGATGTTTTAACTGTTTCAAAATGCTATCTTCTCTATACGATCGAATTTGGACTCGGAACCTTTTCCATTGTGTTCGGAATAGGGGGTTAACCTTATAAACGTCTAGCGGCACGTTTCGATTGGAAGTCAAAAATTTTGAGTGGTGATATCGAGACAATTTGAATTTAAATTTAAATTTTAAATTATATATTCTCATACCATTGTCAAATTTAAAAACATTTCATTTCTTTAAACACGTGTCTATTACCTTCTGTAATCTTATTCCAGATGTCCTTTTCTCTCAAGAAATTCGAGATGGCAAATTAAAAGAAAATGTAATGAAATTTGAAAATTAAAGAATGGCCGATACTTTAATATTCATCTCTCTTCCTCTTCAGTTTTCAAAATCAAAAGAAAAAAAACATTTCAAATCATGGTCGAATCTCTTTTCTCTCCGAAATCAAATCAAACAATTCACGTTCAAATCAGAAAAGAAAAAAATGTGGGGGATCGAATTCGAGAAATAAACGAAGGCCGATCGATTCATGGGAATCGCACGTTGACGAGGGTGTAACGACGCAGGCGAAGTTTGTTTGGCTCACGATTGAGCGTGGAGGCAAGTGCAGCGTGACCTGGAGGAGAGCTCGCATGCTTTGGTAGAGGGCAGTTTGACCGGAGTTCATTGATAAGGGGAAGAGGAGCATCTCAATTGTGCTTATCGGCAAGGAGTCGTAGTAAGTAGGGTGTCGTTGGAGTTCGTATTCGCTGTCGTGATGGGGAAGCTTCGATTCTGGAACGGTCGACATCGGTTAGGGTTTCGCGAGGCATTGGTGATGGGTAGCTCGTGGGGATGAAGTTCGAGCACTCCGGTGGAAATCACGAGGCGTAGTCGCGTTTGTATTCTTGTGGGATGAGGCGCTGCTCGGTGAAGATACACGAGCACAAGATGTAGGCTGTTGATCGGTCGAGTGAGGTACATGCAACTTTGTTTTGATTTGATTCAATACCGATATTAAGCAGTTTTGTTTTAACTCAATGTTTTAAATTTAATGTTAAATGAAAATTTTAGTTTACCTTATTGATTAGGTTATCAGGGTATTCTCAGGTAAGAAATAGAACGTAGAACGTTTTAAAGGAATCCATACAGTAAAGACATTTCCTTTCAATTTAATATATACGTATGTAAATCAGAAGATTTTATATATATGAGACTTTGGAAGAAGAAAATGGAGTTTAATTTGTTTGAAAATTTTATAAAATTTGATTTTTTTTAAATCTATATGAATTGATTTTTATAAGTGAGGGCTTCAAAGAAAAAGAAAGAAAAAATTAATCAAGTTAAAGTATATATTTATAAGGTTATAGACTACTTTTTTTTTGACAGAAAACTTTTGGAATTGGTATAAACCATATATAAATATTTCAGTTACTAGTTTAATTTAAAATTGTAGTATGGAGATAAATTATTAGTTTAAAACTAAAATATATGTTTAAAAACCCAAATTGTTAGTTTAGATTAAATTTAGTAAATGGAAGAATTAGTTGTTCGATTTATTTAGAATATTAATAAAAAAATCATATAATTGTGTTACAAGGTTTGAAACTGTGGAGGAATAGTCAGAATGGAAATGGATTGCGAAACAAAAGCTAAGGTGAGATCTTCTCACTCAAATTTTAATTTAAAATTTCAATCATTGATTGATTGTGGAATTGTGATAGTTAAATTAAAATTGATTGTTGTGTGCTTGGATAATTTATTTCTTATTAGTTATATTAGTTTAGACCCTATGCGCCGCATAATAGCGGAGGTTATTATATTACACCCATATACCATGATATTCCACCTCGAAGTGGAATTGGTATTATATATGTATTTGGAGTTGTTGATTTCCCGCATTATATAGCGGATGAGACCCTATTGCGCCGCGTAATAGCGGATAATATTTTATAAATCCCATATACCGCGATATTCCACCTTGAAGTGGAATGGGTATTTAATTGTGTGCTAACGTCTATGGATGCAGGGAAACAGGTTGGAGGGATCCAACTGGATTCCTCAAATATTTAATTTGTTTTGTATGTTGTGAGTTGATTATTTTTAAATTCGTGTTACTATTTGTGATTGAAACCGTTGAAGGCTGTAATTCAGCCGAATAAATTTTTGGTATCGTAGAATACCAGAAATAAATAGTTAATTGATTTTGAAATTTGTGTAGAAAATTTATAATGAATTCACTCAAAGGAATCAGGTGAGTTTTAAAAGAAGGAAATTTAAATAGATAAAGTTTTATCTTTGAAAACTTATCGAATTAACTCCAAAAATATGGGAAAATATTTTTATAAAGGAATTTCGAGTAAGGTTGTTAAATAGTTGAAGAATTTATTTAAGATACGGATTTTAAATAATTAAAAGAGATAAAGGAATTTATTTCAAAAGGAAATAAATTTAGAAATTAAATTTGGAATTTAATTTAGAGTTAAAATTAATTTTAGAATCGATTCGGGAATTAATTTAGAGTTAAAATAAACCTTAGGAATCGATATTTGAAATTTGGTTAGATGTTTTGGAAATAACTTGGGAAATCAATTTGAAAATTGATTTGTTATTGGAAAATTTATTTGGGGAAATCAAATTGGAATTTGATGTTGCGTTTGAAATAAATTGGAAATCAAATTGGGATTTGATTTGTTTTGAAGGTTTTATATGGAAATCAATTTAAAATTCATATATCAGTTGATATTTAGAATGTAAATTCACAATGGGAATTTATAAAAGAAAGAGAAATTGTTTAAAAATAAATATTGGTTTATTTTTAAAGTGTGGAAAGAAATTTACAAATTGTAATGTAAATTTAAAATAAATCGAGAAGATTTGTTAATTTATTTGAATGGACCATTTTGTAATAGGAAAATAATTCATCCCTGGAAAGCCGAGTATATTTTTAAATAGTTTTTAATTAATATTTAAAAGTTCTAGATTTGGTTTTTAAAATAATATTGTTGAAGAAATTAGTTTTGAAAATTGTTTTAAATCTTTAAAGTAAAATTTATTTAATAAATTATATAAGGGATTATTTTAAAAGATTTAAATTGATATTTGATTTAGAAAATAGTTATTTAAATATTTATACCTATCTATTGATTTTATTTTAAAATTAGTTTTGGACCTGAATTTTTATATGAGATATTAGTATAATATTTTTCATAACTAATATTTACGCAAATATTCTAAAATAGTTTATTTTAAATGTTTCCAAGTATATTTTTGAATAAGTATTTTTATATTATTTTAAAATATTTGTAATCGGCTGATTTTCAGTGGGAATGAATAAATGTTTGGGAATTGATTTGAAATTTATTTTCAAATGATTGAAGTGTGAAGTTTTACGTTGCGAAGATATATTGAAAATAATAATAGTTGGAAAAAAAATTATTTCAAATCCAGCAACTGTTGTGAATGATGATTGATAGTTAAATAACCAACTATCAATATTAGCCTTTTTAAATGGCATTCGAATTTCGATGCGACCGAGAGTCGAATTCCAAATGGATATTCGAAACCCACATCGAACCTTTGTGATTGTAATGGATCTTTATTTAAAAGATCAAAGTGAAATTGTTGTGTTTATTTGAATCTGAATGAACACTTATTTTAAAATAAGCGTTCATTATTCGGATTAGCCGGGAGAGAACCTTGTGTCATAAAACCCATTCCGAATAACGATAGGACGAAATGGGATTGCATTTGAAGACGGTGTTGAAGACCGGGTATTTTCGAAAGCGAAAGGATACCTGTCGAATGTCTCCGCACCGAGTTGCTCCGGTATAGATATTTTATCACCCTTTATGATGGGGATTCCGGACGTGATTAGTGAATATCCGGATTTGCAAGGACTTCTTTGGAAGTGCCTTCGATTCCGTTCGTTCCCGGAACGGACTTGTATGGATGTGTGTTCTGACGTTACACTTTGAGATGTAAAGCTGGTTTCTATCAAATACATTTCTGTTGGTGGCAGAGAATTTATTCTCTTAGCTTAACACCCTTCTCTGAGACGTACAAGCTCAGAGGTTATGTAGTTGATGGTTACTAGCGATACATTCCCAATTTGGTAATGTGGCATACGAAGTGCTGCTGATTATTTTTTGATCGAGGCACGGCTTTTGTGAAAAGCGTAGCTTTGTGGACGAGACTTCGTCGGACCTCACACCCCGGAATGGTCAAAACAGGAAGGATGCGGCAATGTTATAGGGGGTAGAGCCCCTTACGGTATGTACATTTCCTTCTGGATAGAAGTGGTATCATGGTATGAAGCCCAGATAGTTAACTTATGTGAATATCGCAAAATATATATATATGACTTTGTGATTGTTGTTGTTGAGGATCCTCGGATAAAGGTTGTTTACAACCGGGGGATGACATACCCGTGTAGTAGTTACCTATTTTTGCAGAGGTAACCCGGCCTTGCGTTGGTAGAGACCCGGTTAGGTTCTCGGGGCATCCATTCAGAGGCGTACCCATGTGGCAATGGGAAGTTCCTTGGCCTGACCATTTGTTGGAAATCCAATTCCCAATATGAATGCAGTACGGTTTTAGTTGTATAACTTGCCATTTACTTATTGTGGTCACCACTGTTTAGATGGTAGCTATAGTAGGCATAGTGCGAAATGCCTATGTTGGCTAAGATTTATATTATACTTTCGAAATGTTTTCTACACTATGCACTAATAATAATAATATCAAATGATTTTTGCGTATCAAGCATATTTGACTATCATAAGGAGAAATCTCCTCCAATTCTGCGTTTGCATTGTCTGTGCGGCGGGAGGCTTTATGGTAGTTTCATTTTCAAAAAAGCATTGCGGATTTCTTTTAAATTTCTTTGTTTTTCATTTGTAAAAGAATAACTGTTTTTAAGACCTCACACCAGTCCCATGACTGACCTGGAGTTTATTATTCCCTTCCTAAACTTTGGGTGCCCACAAAACTTCCACACGGGCAGCCTAGAGTTAGGTTATCAGGTCATTCTGGAATTCAGGAGTTGCTGTGGAGATCAGGGGCAAGCTAGATGGCGTAGCGTATCACTAGTACATGTTATATTTTCTTCTGCTGTTGTTTTTGTACACTCTGATAATGTAATGTGATGTAATGTAATAACCGATATAGTGATTCTATTTAAAGATATTTATTTATCTATTATATTTGTTCCGCTATGAAATGTGAGATTCTATTATTGTTTCTGTTCTTCTTCTATCTTCTTCTTCTTAAATCCTAACGGTTCGGTTTTTCGGCATTCGATTGCACGGCATTTGATACAGTGGACGTATAAATGTCGACTTTCGGAAGTCTCGAAAAGCGGGTCGTTACAATGTGGTATCAGAGCATTTGGTTAAGCGACAACCTTGGCTCTGTTGGGTGTTACTCATTAGAGATAGAGCTAGTAGTACTCTAGAATGAGTTTGAGTGTAATAATAGATATGAGCGCGTATTTGTTAGTGAATATAAATTGTTTTATATTGTGTTGACTTATCGGTTGACTGTTTATAGATTCTGGTCGGTGCAGTCTGGCCAACTATTTCGATAGGGGTTTCTAAACTTTTAAACAAGATAAACCGACACAGTATGTTTTAAAATAGGGTAAATAAAATAATTTTTCCCAAAACTATTTTCGTATATAAAAGAAATAAATTTTCTGAGAATTATTATAATATATGGTTGCTTGGTTGTTAGGAAGCGATAATATTAGATTATTATCATCGTTGTATGAGAAATTGAAATCAAAACCAAAATCTAAGAAAATAAAAATTCAAATGAGATTTGTAAATGTAAATTTTAAATGTAATGTATAATTTGGAATAACATTTATTAATGGAATGAAATTGATAGTGTGAATGCATAAATGGGTTTTATAAATTGAAATGAAATTTAAATGGATCAAGTTGAATAAAAATCCAAACTTGGGGAAAAAATGAATGGATTGAATTCAAGTAAACTAATATGATAATTAATTAATTCATGAAATAGAAAAATTGAATTAGTTAAATCAAAACTTGAATTGTGAGTTAAACAAAAATGGTTTGAATTTGCAGAAAAATTCAAGTAAGTAGAAATAAATTGAAAATTTCCTTGTTATTGATAAAATAAATTCGAGATGGATTGAGAATGGAAATTTGAAATTAAAAATGGATAAGTGGATAAAACTAATCTAATTAAATTAGTAGATGGAATGGAATTGATAAATGAAAATCAAATCAAGGATTTAAATTGGGAAGTGTTACAAGGAAAGAAAAAAAAAATTGAATTTTGAATTGAAATAACTTAAGTAAATATTGGATCAAATGGAGCTAAATGTTAATAAAGGAATTTAAATTAGTTAGTGGAACTAATTAAAAGAAGGACAAATTTAAATATGGTTCAAAATGAATTGAATTCAATATTCATAAATAAAAGGTAAAATGAATTCATATAGAATTTAGAATCCAGTTTAAATATAAGAAGTATACAAAATAATTATCTTGAACTTAAGAAATAAATGGTAAAAATTTTAAGTAAAATTTAGAGTGGGGAAATATTCTAAATTGATAAATGGAGGATAAACAGGAAATTGTGAAATGGTTTTAATTGAAATGAATTTGAATATGGAATGCAAAATGAATTGAACGGAATCAATTGGAAATGAAATAAAATAAAGAGAAATTGAGTTTGTATCAATTTAAATTAGTATAAACTAGATTGGATATTCCATTAAGTGAATATCATTGAAATTTGCATAGAAATGGTTGTTGTTCGACGCAAACGAGTATGTATAAAATTTTAGGAGTTAATAAAAGCAAAATCAAATTGATTTTTGAATCAATTGAAATAGATATGAGTTCATTTCACTTAAAAATAAATTGAATAAAAGAAAGTGAGTTGTGAATCACTTGAATAGAAAAGAAATGGTATGTGAATTGATTATAAGCAATTAAATTTGTATCGGAACCATATAAATTGCTTATGGAAACTATTTTGAATGTATTGTTTGTGAAAACTATGTGTTTACTATTGGAAATAAGTGAAATGTGAATAAATTTCTTATATATGTCACTTATGAGTTTAAATTGAGTAAATACAGGTACAGGAGGGCCGTTTGGCTGGATTTGGTCGTGCTAAATGCTAATAATAAACCTCTTTGCTTAAAAATGCTAAATAAGGTACGCCTACGCAATAAAAATAGGAAATATGAACTGTTTTTGCTTTTCCGACCGGGTGGGTCGATGTATATATATTTATATCTTTTGTCAAATTACAAAAGCACCTCCGTACAAAGGAGACTCTGCCAAAAAAATCGAAAATTTTGGGAGTTAGAAAATTTTTGAAAAAAATGTTAGCGACAAACGATTTCAATTTGGAAATTTAAGTAAATTAGTGAATGAAACTGAATTAAAAGAATAATATGAATCAGTTATAATTGAAAGATAAAATTCAATATTCATAGTAGAAGATAAATTGAATTCAAATAGAATTATAGTGTAAATTGAATCAAAATAAAATTGAAAATGTAGGATTAAATGAAAATGAATATGTAACTTCAATAGTGAAGTAAAAATGGTACAAGAAGCATATATATTGAAAATTTTTGTAATGAAAGGTGCAAAATGATATTTGAACATTGTAATTGGATATTATGGATATCAGGTATACAGGCGTATTAAAGAAAATGGGACTAGGATTTTGATTTTAAAGATAAAAATTGAATTGCTCGACAAAAGGTATGTATTTAAATTTCAATATGAAATTTGGTGATTTTCTTTTCTAGCCGCTTGGCTTTTTGTTTTCTTTTGGGATTTGAGGGCCTGTGGTGCCATTTTGTAGTCGTACCGAGCTAGCCGCGCAAAGGAAACGCTGGCGAAATTTTTCGAAAATTTAGAGTGTTAGAAAATTTTTGAGAAAATTTTGAAAGTTTGAAATTTGAATTCAAATCTAAATTTGAATTGAGAAGTAAACAATATTGTTTGGAATTTATAATTGAACTTGGAAAGTTAGTTGAGATGAATCTTTAATAAAAAGATTTGGGTTGATAAATTGATAAAACTGTTTGGGTTGGAAAATATTAAACGGGTTAAGGTCCATTCTTCTTAACTAGTAATTTCGGGACAAAATTCTTTTAAGGGGGGAAGGATGTGACGACCCGGAAATTTTAAACATTTGAAATCGAAATATTTAATTGATTTTAAATGTTTGGGGTTGATTCAAACTTGAATTTCAAATATCACAATGAAATTTAGCAATTTAATTATCAAATTTAATTATAAAAATTTGGGTAAAATTGTAAATCTTCCATTTTAAGCCTGTTAAAAATAATTTAATGACTTAGTAAATTCATATTGATAATACCTACAGGATTGAATTTGAAAGTGAATTGTTCAGTTTTGAATTTATATCATTTTAAATCGATATTTAAAAATAGTCGTCCGAGGCACAGTCTCGGAATTCAACGAGACTAATTCTATTGGATCCGTAATAGTTTGTTATTATCGGATTTCAATTTTCGTAGTGTTTGGAGTGATCGTTTGGCCGTACGATAAGAAAACGCACTGAAATTTAAATTGTAAATTCGATGTTTTAACTGTTTCAAAATGCTATCTTCTCCATACGATCAAATTTGGACTCGGAACCTTTTCCATTATGTTCGGAATAGGGGTTAACCTTATAAATGCCTAGCGGCACGTTTCGATTGGAAGTCAAAAATTTTGAGTGGTGATATCGAGACAATTTGAATTTAAATTTAAATTTTAAATTATATATTCTCATACCATTGTCAAATTTAAAAACGTTTCATTTCTTTAAAAACATGTCTATTACCTTCTGTAATCTTATTCCTGATGTCCTTTTCTCTCAAGCAATTCGAGATGGCAAATTAAAAGAAAATGTAATGAAATTTGAAAATTAAAGAATGGCCGATACTTTAATATTCATCTCTCTCCCTCTTCAGTTTTCAAAATTAAAGGAAAAAAACATTTCAAATCATGGCCGAAGCCCTTTTCTCTTCGAAATCAAATCAACCGATTCACATTCAAATCGGAAAAGAAAAAAAATGGGGGGGATCGAACTCGAGAAATAAACGAAGGCCGATCGATTCATGGGAATCGCACGTTGACGAGGGTGTAACGACGCAGGCGAAGTTTGTTTGGCTCGCGATTGAGCATGGAGGCGAGTGCAGCGTGACCTAGAAGAGAACTCGCATGATTTAGCAGAGGGCAGTTTGACCGGAGTTCATTGATAGGGGAAGAGGAGCATCTCAATTGTGCTTATCGGCAAGGAGTCGAAGTCGGTAGGGTGTCGTTTGAGTTCGTATTCGCTGTCGTGATGGGAAAGCTTTGATTCTGGAACGGTCGACATCGGTTAGGGTTTCGCGAGGCATTGGTGACGGGTAGCTCGTGGGGATGAAGTTCGAGCACTTCGGTGGAAATCACGAGGCGTAGTCGCGTTTGTATTCTTGTGGGATGAGGCGCTGCTCGGGAAAGATACACGAGCACAAGATGTAGGTTGTTGATCGGTCGAGTGAGGTACATGCAACTTTGTTTTGATTTGATTCAATACTGATATTAAGTAGTTTTGCTTTAACTCAATGTTTTAAATTTAATGTTAAATGAAAATTTTAGTTTACCTTATTGATTAGGTTATCAGGGTATTCTCAGGTAAGAAATAGAACGTAGAACGTTTTAAAGGAATCCATACAGTAAAGACATTTCTGTTTAATTTAATATATACGTAGGTAAATCAGAAGATTTTATATATATGAGACTTTGGAAGAAGAAAAATGGAGTTTAATTTGTTTGAAAATTTTATAAAATTTGATTTTTTTAAATCTATATGAATTGATTTTTATAAGTGAGGGGTTCAAAGAAAAAGAAAGAAAAAATTAATCAAGTTAAAGTATATATTTATAACGTTATAGACTGCTTTATTTTTGACAAAAAACTATTGGAATTGGTATAAACAATATATAAATATTTCAGTTACTAGTTTAATTTAAAATTGTAGTATGGAGGTAAATTATTAGTTTAAAACTAAAATATATGTTTAAAAATCCAAATTGTTAGTTTAGATTAAATTTAGTAAATGGAAGAATTAGTTGTTCGATTTATTTCGAATATTAATAAAAAAATCATATAATTGTGTTACAAGGTTTGAAACTGTGGAGGAATAGTCAAAATGGAAATGGATTGCGAAACAAAAGCTAAGGTGAGATCTTCTCACTCAAATTTTAAATGAAAATTTCAGTTATTGATTGATTGTGGAATTGTGATAGTTAAATTAAAATTGATTGATTGTGTGCTTGGATAATTTATTTCTTATTAGTTATATTAGTTTAGACCCTATGCTTCGCATAATAGCGAAGGTCATTATATTAAACCCATACACCGCGGTATTCCACCTCGAAGTGGAATTGGTATTATATATGTATTTGGAGTTGTTGATTTCCCGCATTATATAGCGGATGAGACCCTGTTGCACCGCATAGTTGCGGATGATATTTTATAAATCCCATATACCGCGATATTCCACCTTGAAGTGGAATGGGTATTTAATTGTGTGCTAACGTCTGTGGATGCAGGGAAACAGGATGGAGGGATCCAACTGGATTCCTCAAATATTTAATTTGTTTTGTATGTTGTGTGTTGATTATTTTTAAATTCGTGTGACTATTTGTGATTGAAACCGTTGAAGGCTGTAATTCAGCCGAATAAATTTTTGGTATCGTAGAATACCAGAAATAAATAGTTAATTGATTTTGAAATTTGGATAGAAAATTTATAATGAATTCACTCAAAGGAATCGGGTGAATTTTAAAATAAGGAAATTTAAATAGATAAAGTTTTATCTTTGAAAACTTATCGAATTAACTCCAAAAATATGGGAAAATATTTTTATAAAGGAATTTCGAGTAAGGTTGTTAAATAGTTGAAGAATTTATTTAAGATATGGATTTTAAATAATTAAAAGAGATAAATGAATTCATTTCAAAAGGAAATAAATTTAGAAATTAAATTTGGAATTTAATTTAGAATTGAAATTAATTTTAGAAATCGATTCGGGAATTAATTTGGAGTTAAAATAAACCTTGGGAATCGATATTTGGAAATTTGGTTAGATGTTTTGGAAATAACTTGGGAAATCAATTTGAAAATTGATTTGTTATTGGAAAATTTATTTGGGGAAATCAAATTGGAATTTGATTTTACGTTTGAAATAAATTGGAAATCAAATTGGGATTTGATTTGTTTTGAAGGTGTTATATGGAAATCGATTTAAAATTCATATATCAGTTGATATTTAGAATGTAAATTCACAATGGGAATTTATGGAAGAATGAGAAATTGTTTAAAAATAAATATTGGTTTATTTTTAAAGTGTAGAAAGAAATTTACAAATTGTAATGTAAATTTAAAATAAATCGAGAAGATTTGTTAATTTATTTGAATGGACCATTTTGTAATGGGAAAAGAATTCATCCCTGGAAAGCCGAGTATATTTTTAAATAGTTTTTAATTAAAATTTTAAAGTTTTAGATTTGGTTTTTAAAATAATACTGTTGAAGAAATTAGTTTTGAAATTGTTTTAAACCTTTAAAGTAAAATTTATTTAATAAATTATATAAGGGATTATTTTAAAAGATTTAAATTGATATTTGATTTAGAAAATAGTTAATTAAATATTTATACCTACCTATTGATTTTATTTTAAAATTAGTTTTGGACCTGAATTTTTATATGAGATATTAGTACAATATTTTTCATAACTAATATTTAAGCAAATATTCTAAAATTGTTTATTTTAAATGTTTCCAAGTATATTTTTGAATAAGTATTTTTATATTATTTTGAAATATTTGAAATCGGCAGATTTTCAGTAGGAATGAATAAATTTTTGGGAATTGATTTGAAATTTATTTTCAAAGGATTGAAGTGTGAAATTTTACCTTGCGAAGATATATTGAAAATAATAATAGTTGGAAAAAAAATTATTTGAAATCCAGCGACTGTTGTGAATGATGATTGATAGTTAAATAACCAACTATCAATATTAGCCTTTTTAAATACATTTGAATTTCGATGCGACCGGGAGTCGAATTCCAAATGGATATTCGAAACCCACATCGAACCTTTGTGATTGTGATGGATCTTTATTTAAAAGATCAAAGTGAAATTGTTGTGACTTATTTGAATCTAAATGAACACTTATTTTAAAATAAGCGTTCGTTATTCCGATTAGCCGGGAGAGGACCTTGTGCCATAAAACCCATTCCGAATAATGATACGATGAAATGGGATTGCATTTGAAGACGGTGTTGAAGACCGGGTATTTTCGAAAGCGAAAGGATACCTGTTGAATGTCTCTGCACTGAGTTGCTCCTGTATAGAGATTTTATCACCCTTTGTGATGGGGATTCCGGACGTGATTAGTGAATATCCAGATTTGCAAGGACTTCTTTGGAAGTGCCTTCGGTTCCGTTCGATCCCGGAACGGACTTGTATGGATGTGTGTTCTGACGTTACACTTTGAGATGTAAAGCTGGTTTCTATCAAATACATTTCTGTTGGTGGCGGAGAATTTATTCTGTTAGCTTAACACCCTTCTCCAAGACGTACGAGCTCAGAGGTTATGTAGTTGATGGTTACTAGCGATACATTCCCAATTTGGTAATGTGGCATACGAAGTGCTGGTGATTATTTATTGATCGAAGCACGACTTTTTTGAAAAGCGTAGCTTTGTGGATGAAACTTCGTCGGACCTCACATCCCGGAATGGTCAAAACGGGAAGGATGCGGCAAGGTTATAGAGGGTAGCGCCCCTTAGGGTATGTACATTTCCTTCTGGATAGAAGTGGTATCATGGTATGGAGCCCAGATACTTAACTTATGTGAATATCGCAAAATATATATATGACTTTGTGATTGTTGTTGTTGAGGATCCTCGGATAAAGGTTGTTTACAACCGGGGGATGACATACTCATGTAGTAGTTACCTATTTTTGCAGAGGTAACCCAGCCTTGTGTTGGCACAGATCCGGTTAGATTCGCAGGGCGTCCATCCAGAGGCGAACCCATGTGGAAATGGGAAGTTCCTTGGCCCGACCATTTGTTGGAAATCCAATTCCCAATATGAATCCAGTACAGTTTTAGTTGTATAACCTGCCATTTACTTATGGTGGTCACCACTGTTTAGATGGTAGCTATAGTAGGCACAGTGCGAAATGTCTATGTTGGCTAAGATTTTATTATGCTTTCGAAATGTTTTCTACACTATGCACTAATAATAATAATAATATCAAATGATTTTTGCGTATCAAGCATATTTGACTATCATAAGGAGAAATCTCCTCCAATTCTGCGTTTACATTGTATGTGCGGCGGGAGGCCTTAGGGTAGTTTCATTTTCTAAAAAGCATTGCGGATTTCTTTTAAATTCCTTTTTTTGTCTTTTGTAAAAGAATAACTGTTTTTAAGATCTCACACCAGTCCCATGACAGACCTGGAGTTTATTGTTCCCTTCCTAAACTCTGGGTGCCCACCAAATTTCCACACGGGCAGCCTAGATTAGGTTATCAGGTTATTCTAGAATTCAGGAGTTTCTGTGAAGATCAGGAGCAAGCTGGATGGCGTAGCGTATCACTAGTATATGTTATATTTTCTTCTGCTGTTGTTGTTGTACACTCTGATAATGTAATGTGATGTAATGTAATAACCGATATAGTGATTCTATTTAAAGATATTTATTTATCTATTATATTTGTTCCGCTACGAAATGTGAGATTCTATTATTATTTCTGTTCTTCTTCTATCTTCTTCTTCTTAAACCCTAACGGTTCGGTTTTCCGGCATTCGACTGCGCGGCATTTGATACAGTGGACGTATAAATGTCGACTTTCGAAAGTCTCGAAAAGCGGGTCGTTACAATAATGGAGCAGAATTCCTATCTCTGAATAAATTCTTTCAAGAAAAGGTATTATTCATAGGACAACTTGTCCTTACACATCAGAACAAAATGGTCTGATTGAAAGAAGGCATAGACATATAGTGGAAACATGCTCAACACCGCTAGCAAATGCGTCATTACGACTTAATTTCTGGCCTGATGCATTTGCTACTGCAGTTTTTCTAATTAATAGATTACCTACAAAAGTTCTAAAATTAAAGTGCCCATTAGAAATTCTTTACAGTATCAAGCCTGATTATCATAGTCTAAAAGTATTTGGCTGTCTATGCTTTCCCTACATCAAACCATATAATTCTCACAAACTAAGCTATAGATCATCATCGTGCACATTCTTGGGCTATGCAGCAAATCAAAAAGGTTATAGATGTTTATCTAGTAATGGTAGAATTTTTATCTCTAGACATATTTTTTTTTAATGAATAATTGTTTCCTTTTAGTAGCTCAGCAATTAAAACCTCTCAGAAGGTTTATAATGCTAAATATTCTTTAGTACCCATAGCTGTGATAACTGACAAAGAAGCCTACACTTCTGAAGAGAAAGCTCAAGGCAATGGAAGTCCACAACACACAATGTCCTCTTTAGAACCAGGTCATGGACAAACTGAATCATCTAATACATTATCTCAAATGCAACAGTCAGATAATCAAATGCAGCAAAGCTCAAGTCACACATTAGATGATTCACAATCATCTAATGAGTCACAAGAGACTGAAGTGAACAACAATGATCATCAACAAACTGCTGAAAGAACTGGGCATCATATGATAACAAGGGAAAAAGTGGTATATTCAAACCAAAATTATACAATGCAGCTCTAGAAAATGAAGAACCAAGCACATACTGCCAAGCTATACAAAATGACAAATGGAAGGCAGCAATGAATGAAGAATATGATGCTCTTATGAAGAACAAGACTTGGGATCTTGTTCCTCAGCCTACTGATAAAAATATAGTAGGCTATAAATGGACATACAAATTAAAAAGAAATACAGATGGGTCAATTTCTAAGTATAAGGCAAGACTAGTGGTAAAGGAATATTCACAACAAAATGGTTTTGATTTTACTAAGACATTTTCCCAAGTTGTGAAACCTTCCACTATTAGAATAGTTCTTAATATTGCCTTATATATAAATTGGAATATAAAGCAACTAGATGTAAATAATGCATTTTTAAATGGTGTTGTAGGAAGAAGTTTATATGGAGCAACCTCATGGATTCCTAAAAAAGGGAAATGAGAAACTAGTATGCAAGTTGAACAAAGCAATCTATGGTCTCAAACAAGCCCCATGAGTTTGGTTCGAGAAATTAAAGACAACCTTATTTAGACTAGGCTACAACTGCAAAAAATAAGACAATTCTCTATTTACAAAGTTTAATTCCAGCACTATCACTTATATACTAATTTATGTTGATGATTTCATTATTACAGGCAGTGATGATCTGGAGATCAATAATCTTATTCAACATTTAAACAAAGAATTTTCAATCAAAGATCTTGGAAGTCTAAGCTATTTTCTAGGAATTGAAGTAAGGAGACTTTAAAAATCTCTGATACATCTTAGTCAGAAGAAATATATCAGTGAAATCCTCATTAAAGCCAAAATGGATCAATCAAATTCAATTTCAACACCCATGATAACAAATGCTCATCTATCAAAGACTAAAGGAGAATGATCACAAATGACAGTCAATACAGGAGTATAGTAGGTGCACTTCAATATGCAACAATCACCAGACTAGAAATCTCATTCAGTGTAAATAAAGTAAGTTAATTCATGCAATGTCCAACAGGTGAGCATTGGAGAGCAGTCAATAGAATATTAAGATATCCCAAAGGAACATTAAATTATGGCGTAACTATTGAAGCATGTCAAACCATTAGCATTACTGGATATGTAGATGCGGACTGGGAAAGTGATATAGATGACAGAAGATCAATGAGTGGCTATTGCATTTACTTAGGCAAAAATCCAATTTCATGGTGTTCAAAAAAATAGACAACTGTATCCAGATCTAGTACAGAAGTAGAATATAGAAGTATGGCTAATGCCGTGGCAGAAACAATGTGGATAGAGTCACTGTTAAATGAATTACCAATCAAAACTGATAGCAAGACTGCATTATGGTGTGATAACTTAAGCACAGTGTCACTCACTGCTAACCCAGTTCTACACTCCAGAACTAAGCACATGAAGCTAGATCTGTACTTTGTTTGTGAGCAAGTTGCTAAAGGAAAGATAGACATTAGCCACATACCTGCTACTTACCAAGTCGCTGATATATTAACAAAGCCACTTTCAAAGATGAACTTCACTTGGTTCATAGAAAAGCTTAGGGTCATAGACCTCGAATGTCAACCAGAACATGACACTACTCTTCACTCTGTGTCAAGAGGCAGCAAGCATCACCAGTAGAACAGTAACTGTTCGTACTTCAGCAACATGTCTGTCTATTTGCATCTTTCCTTTACAAAGAACCAATCTTTACTTTTCCAGAATCAGATCTCACAAATTCGAACATTCTAGAGTCAGATTGTCTTCTTAATTTGAAGACTGAAAGAGTATTTTGCTCAGATCTCACAAATACAACATCTCGAGACTTGAATTTATCTCATTCTGAAGGCAGTAAGAATATTTTTCAAGAACATCTTAAAAAATATACTCAAGCCAACAAAACTCGCATAGATGCTCAAGCGAAGATGAAAAGAACTCAACTTTATGTCTGATCAGAATTATTCTAGGTGATTTTTCAGTGGCGGGGCATCTCTTTTTCATTTTCCTAAAGAAGATCGCAAACCCTAGCCGCAAGAGCTAGGTTTGAGAGGGGTGTAATATGAATCAGATCGAGATACAAGCGTCTACATATGAAGCCAACACAGATAATTTGCCTTTAATTATGAGTCATGGGCTGTGAACTTTATATCTGGCCCAACATACATTGTATTATTATGTATAAATATAGTATATACGTTTGTAACAGAGATATACTCAATATATCAAATTATAATCAATAAAGTTGTAATTACTTCTTCTTTAATTCTTTGTAGAACTAATAATGCAATCAGTTGAGTATGAATGGAGATTTTCATTATGCCAAAACTATACAAGTTTTGGTCATACTGAGAACCTATGCCAATTCACAAAGTTTTGGTCCCCAAACAAGATCAAACCAATAATCAAAACTAGAAAAATGAGTATTCAATGGAAGGAGACCAAAATAATGTTGAAATGGAAGTGGATAACTCAAGGGCAAATACATCATCAGTTTGAAATCAGCCTACTTCATAAAATATACAAACTCAACCGATACTAAAGAAGTATAGAGATTACAAGCACAGATGACGAGAAAGATAGCAATGACCAAACTAAAAGGAAAAAATACAATCTAAGTTAATGGTTTATAGTCTAAATTTAATACATGTCGAATAGTCTCACTCAAAAACAATATAGAGAAACACATCTCTTGAATGACTACGATAGCAATGAAGAGATCAAAGAAATTAATACTCAAAATAAAGGAGCAGATGAAGTCATAGATGCTAATAAAAAAGGACCAGAAGCACATGGACAAATTCAAGTTGAAGACATTCAAGTATTTCCAACGCCTGATTAGAATCCCCAGCAATAAAACAGACTGAAAACATGTAGAAAAACAAGATTTCATGAGTCTCCATTCGAATTCAAAGTAGCTCAATAAGACATCATCAATAACCCACATGAAACTCAATGGTGAATTAAATAAACTAATGGTATAAAGACCAAAAAGTCAAAAGTAGATGGGTTCCCTTAGAAAGAGGAAGTGACTTGCAAATCAATCATTAATGGAAGTTGTTGTTTGGGATGTAAAGGGAATGAAATCCCCAATCGAACAGTTGGATATGGTACAAATCATTAGAGGTCATAATATGTCATTAGTTGTTCTTCTAGAGAATAAATTACATGCCGAAAGTACATATAATGTAGTAAGAAAAATAAATCCAAACTAGAAATACACACATGAAAATGGTATAGAGCAGAGAAATATATTTTGATGCTAGTAGCCATGCAAATGTTCTAACACTATTATGCATTCAAATGAGTAATATATAGCAAGCTTAACCCACAATGCAGGGAGTCTAAGCATGATATGCATAGTTATTTATGGACATAACAATCCAAAAAGAAGAGTTCGTTTATGTACTATATTAAAACATAGTCAGAATATATTAAATTGCTATTGATATTAATGGGAAACTTTAATTCTATACCTTTCAATCATGAAAGAATAAAGGGCCTATGAAAGTTCAAATGAATTTTTCTTGCATTGTGTGAATAAATCATAACTATATGAACCAGAATACATCAGAAACCAATACACTTGTAGAAAATTTCAATTCATAGCAAAACTCATAGAGTTTTTGTTAATACCCAATATCAAATTAAATTTCTTGGGTTTGGGATGCATTTCCTAGATCACTCGCTGAGTGAGCATACCCCAATAATGGTGAAATTATCTACAACCTCTCCAAACTCTAACAAACCGCCTTTTAAAATTATACAATTCATGGTGCCTACATAAGGACTATAGAGAAGTAGTGGAGAATTGCCTTAAATTATCATTTAGTGACAGTCCACTTTTTGAACTAATGTGCAAAATTAAAGTCGCCGAGTAAGCTTAAAACTATAGCAAAGGGTGAAAAAAATAACTATCAGAAGGTCAAAAAACCGAGCCAGGAAAATGAAAGAACATATACCTAATTGACACTCAATCCATATGAAGAAGAACCCATTCAAAAATATAAAGACAATATTGACTTTTTGCATAATCTAGTTAAAAAAATAGCAATAGAAAACATTCAAAGAATCAAGTACAAGGGCTCACATAATGGGGTAGACCCACAAAAACTTATTAACAATAAAATGGCTACTCCAAACTTAATATAAGGTATAGATACACCATAAACTAGCAAGGAATCCTTATCTCAACATCAGAAACATTGGCCAATTAGGTCATCCAGTTTATTCAAAATTATATAATGCAAGTTTCATGATAAAACAATTTTCAAGCATGATTTGTAAAATGATCCTCAATGAAAATTTATGAAATAGTCTTCATAAACCATTTGAAATGGAGGAAAATTCTCTTTTTGAAATAGATGATAACAACTCTCGAGGACCTAATGGGCTAAATGCAATAAAAATTAAATTTCTTAGGAAATGATAAAGCATGACATGTTGGATGCAATGCATGGGATTCCAACATAAGGCAAATTTATAAACAAAAACAACCACACTTTTATTTGCCTCATACGAAAAAATCACTACCTAAAGGTTTAGATGATTATAGAACAATTTTCCTTTGTAATGTACTTTATCAGATACTGGCCAACTTGATATGCAAAATGAAAGAATATACAAATCGTTCGGTTTAAATTAATCAAAATGCACTTATACCAAGCAGGATAATCACATAAAACTCTTATATGGCCTATGAGATGGTAAGAAACTTCAATAGGAAAATGGGTACATTTCTTTGCCTAAAATAGATTTACATAAGTGGAAATTAGGAAGGCATCCCTATCATACTTTCATATTGTAAAGCGGGTCCTGTCAAAGTTTCGTTGTAAAGCCGGTCACTGTTTTCTGGAAACGAAGAAAAATTATTGCTGAAATGTCAGCAACTTTTATAAATAAGTGCTGATATTTCAGCAACTTTCCCTGTCAAAGTTTCATTGTAAAGTGGGTCCCTGTTTTCTGGAAACGAAGAAAAATTATTGATAAAATGTCAGCAACTTTTATGAATAAGTGCAGACATTTCAGCAACTTTCATACACTATGTTTACAGTGTGCATAAATGTTGCTAAAATGTTAGCAACTTTTATAAATAAGTGCTGATATTTCAGCAACTTTCATACACTATGTTCACAGTGTACAGAAAAGTTGTGGAAATGTCAGCAACTTTTATGAAAAGTTGCATCATGCCCTGCAATAATCGTGAATAAAAAACAGGGACCTAATTTACACTGAAATTTAGTGAAGGACTTTTCATGAATTTTGAAACTTAATAAGGATCTGTGCCAAAAGTACCCTTTACATAAAGCCTATGACTAGATGAATAGGGATTTTACTCATCATGTATTGTTAAACATAGGGTTTCTTAACAAAAATACTGAATTAATATACGAGTGTATCTCTACTCCTCATTTTAAGTGCTTATTAATGGATCCTCTGATGGTTTGTTTTGGTAGTATTAGGGAACTGAGGCAAGGAGACTGTAGTGACCCAGAAATTCCAACACTTCAAACATCATAACATTTTGAAATATAAATAAGTGTTATAAATACGATTTTATAACATTGTTAGACATAATTTAATTAATAGTTAATAATAGGAAACTTATTTTTGAGATTTGTTTACAAAAAATATATTCTTCGAAGAAAAATAGATTATGTGACAGAAAATCGATTTATCGGTAAACAACTTTTCGATCGATATAAGTTGTTCGAACTGTTGTATGCCTATCTACTGATCAAATAAAAAAACTAGCAACTAAATAACACACACACCTCTTCATAAAGTGTAAGGACCCGATTCTTCGACTTCCAAAAATCAACATCAATACGTCCACTGTATCAACTGCCGAGCAATCGAATGCCGAAAAACCGAACACTTAGGGTTTAAGAAGAAGAAAGAGGTAGAAGAATAAAGAGGTAGAAGAAGAAAGAAAAAGATAGAACAGAACAATATCAGAATCTCACAATCGCAGCGGAACAACATATAATAGATAAATGAATATTCATTAAAACAAAAGAACTGTATATTTTATACATTACATCACATTACATTCATTATCAGAGTTTACAACAAAAAAACAGCGGAAAAGAAATACTATATACTTTAGTAATATGCTACGCCATCTAGCTTGCCTCCAGATTTCTACAACTCCTGAATCCAGAATATCCTGATAACCTAACTCTAGACTGCCCGTGTGGAAATTGGTGGGCACCCAGAGTTTAGGAAGGGAAACAATAAACTCTGAGTCAGTCATGTGACTGGTGTGAGAACTAAAACAGTTTATTTTTAAAACAAAGTACAGGATAATTTTAAAATAGATTCGCAATGCTTTTTAGAAAATGAGACTACCATAGGGCCTCCCGTACACACACACAATGCAAACGCAAAATCGGAGGAGATTTCTCCTTATGATAGTCAAAGATGCTTGATACGCATTAAAAATAAACATTTGATATTATTACTAGTGCATAGTGTAGGGAAAATCATTTCGAAAATAAAGATATAAATCTTAGCCAGCATAGGCATTCCGCACTTATGCCTACTATAGCTACCATCCAAATAGTGGGGCGCCACCATAAGTGAATGATAGGTTCTACAACTAAAATCGTACAAGATCGTATTGTTTCTTTGGATTTCCAACAAATTGTCAGGCCAAGGAACTTCCCATTGCCACATGGAAACGCCTCTGGATTGACGTCCCGAGAACCTAACCGGATCTCTGCTAACACAAGGCCGGGTTACCCCTAACTGGGTAACTACTGACACGAATATGTCATTCCCCGATCATGACCGATCTATATCCGAGGATCCTCGATTTCCAACAACCACAAAGCCATAAATTTGCAGCAACAACATAGGTTAAGTATCTGGGATCCATACCATGATACCACCTCTATCCAGAAGGAATGACATACACTAAAGGGGCGCTACCCCCTAATAACCCTGCCGCATCCTTCCTGTTTTGACCATTTCCGGGGTGTGAGGTCCGACGAAGTCTCGTCCACAAAGCCACGCTTTATACAAAGCCATGCTTCGATCAACAAATGCTCAACAGCACTTCGTATGCCACATTACCAATTTGGGAATGTATCATTAGTAACCATCAACTACATAACCTCTAAGGGTGTTAAGCTAAGAGAATAAATTCTCCTTCACCAACGGGAATATATTTGATAGAAACCAGCTTTACATCTCAAACTGTAACGTCAGACACACATCCATACAAGTCCGTTCCGGGATCGAACGGAACCGAAGGCACTTACAAATAAGTCCTTGCAATCCGGATATTCACTAATCACGACCGAACTTCCCATCACAAAGGGTAATAAATTTCTATATCGGGGATCATCCGATGCAGAAACATTCGACGGTAATCCTTCCGTTTTCACAAATATCCGGTCTTCAACACCGGTCATCAATGCTATCTATTACGACGTATCACATATTCGGAATGGGTTATACGACCCCAAGGTCCTTTCCCGGCTAACCCTAATAGTGAGCGCTTATTTTTAAAAATAAGTGTAGCATTCAAATTCAAGAAATCATAACAAATACCTATTTAAAGCTAAATATTGATAGTCAGATATTTAACTATCAATAGGTATGCACAACATCACCAGATTCCAAGTAATTTTCCAAATTATTTATCTTCCAAAAATATCTTTACAAGATATATATATATATATTTCCCATACTTCAAAAATAAATCGATATTTATTTTTAAACCAATTTCCCAATTTCATTTATAAATTCCATATTGAATTTACATTTCCAAAATATCTATGAATATACGATTTTCAAATCGATTTCAAATATTCACTTTCAATTTATCTTTAAAAATATAATTCTCAAATCATTCATTTCGTATTGGAAAACATTTCCCTACTTATTAATAATAAGTATTTCACAAATCTATTTATTTTCAACATTTGGAAAATATTTGATATACTTAAATTAATATTAAGTACATATTTCATTTCTTAAGGAAAACATTTTCTTTAACACTTTTATTTGAGTCCAAACAAATGTTGCGTAAAACATTGTTACGACGACCCAAAATCTCCAGTAAAGGGATTCGAAATTAAATAGAGATATAAATCCCAATACTATATAAAACATTTCCTTTCGGAAATCATCTACTATAACAACAGTGTTATAGTCTACCATTTCCTTCTATTTCTCGAAAACGTCTATTTCAACAATGAATGTTGAAATCTATGGTTTCGACACTTAATGCATTTTAAAACAACTTCAAATAGTTTTAATTCTATTTAAAATATCACTTCCCCAAAACACTTCCTTAATATATTATTCATTATCCAAAATTGTGAATATACTTCGTTAATCCAAATTCAACATTTTCTACACGTTTTATTTAGAAGGTTATCCACTATCCAAAATCGTGGATACATCTCCTTTAATAAACTTCTATGTTTAATCTATCAAATTCAATTGATTTCGGATTTATAAAATAACGTTTATAAATTCACATTATATATTTTATAAAAAATTCAACTCATAAAATCCCTTAATTAACAAATTCTATTTATATTTTATTTAAATGCTAAAACCCAATTTATAAGTAAATTATTTATAGTTCTCTTATTTTACAAAAATCATTTTCTTTTGTAACTTCACAATTTTATAAATTTCATTCACTCATGAATTCATTTATAATTCATTTTAACGCTTATAAAAACTCGTTTTATAATTCCAATATCTTTAACTTATAAAATATCAATTTTATAAATCTTTTATATAAACCGTTTATAATAATTCAAAAATCCCAATATAAACCAATTTATAAATTTATCAACTACTTATTTTCAAAAATCATACTTTGGTTATATTTCACAAAAATCCTAATTTTTACAACATAAAAATTTATAACGTTTTAATTATTTAAAATGAATCAATTCGAAAATTTAATAAACGTATAATTTCAAAAATCACTTTAAAAATCCCTTAAAAATCAAAATCGTTATCTTTAAACTTCAAAAATGGATCCGATGATGCAAAGCACCAAATAGTCAATCACGACTTCCAAACATCATATATTGATATGATAATCAATCAAATATCACAATATCTAAAATCAAATAAATACTGGTGAGGAATCCAGTTGGATCCCTCCAACCTATTTCCCTGCATCCACAGACATTAGCACAATACCAATCCCGTTTCAAGACGGGATATCACGGTATATGGGATTTATAAAATATTATCCGCTTAATAGGCGGCGAAATAGGGTCTCATCTGCTACATAATGCGGGAAATCAACTCCAAGTACATATATAATACCAATTCCACTTCAAGGTGGAATATCGCGGTATATGTGTGTAATAAATAACCTCCGCTTAATAGGCGGCGTATAGGGTCTATTTTAATACAATAAATAATACTATATTATCGTCCAAGCAACAATCACACAATCAACAATTTTAAATCTAACTATTTAAAATTTAAACAAAACCCTTTTTGAGTGAGAAGTTCTATCATTTGCTTTTTATTTTGCAATCCATTTCCATCTTGACTCGATTTCCTTGTTTTATACCTATTTAATTATTTACACAATTCATTAATATTCAAATCAACTGAACAATTAATTTCCGTTTAATAGTTTTTGATTAGCTGATATTTCTTTTTAAACCAATTTTCTCCTTTAATAAATTTATCTAACTAATGATTAAATTTCTCCTTTTTTTTAATAAATTTAATTAACCAAAAATTATATTTTAAACTAATAATCTTGGTTTAAACTAATTTCTTTTCAAACTCCCAATTCTTTAAAGAATTACTTAAGATTTTCCATTTCGATTTATTTTCTCCACAATATTGACCTTGTATAAGCATTGTAAGATTTATTAATATTTAAACTGAATTAAATAATTAATTACCATTGAATAGATTTATTTAATTTAAACTAATAATTCGTTTTTAAACTAAATTTTCTTCAAGTTTTAAAATTCCTATTATTATTTATTTTCTTTCTTTTCCTAGTTTTATCTATATAAATAATTCTCGTTTATAAATTTATTTAAAATTAAATTTTAAACTACATTTCCTTACATAAATCATTTTATCAAATAATTTGAATTCCTAACAAATTTTCTTTTACCAATCCATCAAATCGAATACCCATTTAAAAATCTTAAGGAAATTAATATTAATTTTAAACCAATACTTTTAATTTCTAAACAAATCCCTTTTTAACAAATTCTAAAACCGTTAAACAAGTTAATTTACGGTTAAATCACCTAATCCATTATTTTAATTTCAAACTAATGACTTAATTAATTAATTAATTATTTAGTTTAAAATCAAATTTCCTTTATTAAATTATTTTTAATGCCAAAAATTAAACGAACCATTTATACAAATTAATTCCGCTAGTCGAAAAATTAATTTCCATTTCATAGTAACTATTTGATTTAGAAATAAATTCCCTTTTGATAAATAAAATTAACTAACTATTTTATTCCAAACTAATACTTTTTATTCAAACTGATACTTCCTCTTTTAAAACCATTTTGCAACATAAATAAATTAAATCAGTTTAATTTAACAAACTAAAAATAATTAAATTGGTAAATAAACAAATTAATTGCCATTTTAAAATTTTAACTCAACCAATATCTCAATTTTAAGCTAATGATTTTTTATTATTTTAAACTAATGTCTTTATTCTAAATCAATTTCTTTTAATAATTTAATTAACAAAAAGTTCAATTAAAACTAAATTTCCTTTTCCCAAAATCATATCTGTTAATATTTAACAACTGTTTAAGTCAAATTCGTATAAACTTTCGAATCTTTTATTAAATTTTCAAATCTTCCTTTCAAAATTCTATTCCTATATATATATATATATATATATATATATAATCTGAATATAACAGTAATTTAATCTACTGAAAAAAACTTTTCCTATATTTCTTTTTTTTTACTGCATATATATTATTTTAAAATATATATATGTATGTATTTTTATTCAAATTAAACGAAAATAACATTTATACCTTACTGCTTGTACGCACTCGCGACCACCCCTTGCGGCCATCGCCTCTTCGAAGCCACCCAGCGCACGCGATCGCACACCCATCGCGAGCCGCCACCCAGCTCACGAACCCTAGCCGCATTCACCATCGCGCGCGCGCCTCCAGCAGCCGCCGCTTGCTCCGCCACGATTCGCGACCCCATGCTTCAAGTCGCGAAGCCTTCATGAACGCGAGCTCCGAAGTCGCGATGCCATACCTCCATCATCAGCTCGAGCTTCAAGTGATTCGAGCATAGCTTCAATCGAATGAAAATCGATTGATTTTTATAAAGGAGGGCTGCGGCCATTTATTTTCTTTGATTTTGTTCGTGAATTTTTTTTTATTCAGCCATCCCCTTTACTTTTTAATTTTAATTTTAAATTCAATTTGTTTCGATACAAATTTCATCGCGTTTACTTACCGTGTGCTCACATAACAACTCCGAATAATACGAAATCTGAAATCCGATAATAATTCTATGTTACGGACCCAATAGAACTGGTTTCGTCGAATTCCGAGACTGTGTCTCGAAAGGCTATTTTCAAATATCGACTCAAACGATATAATTTCAAAACTGATCAAATCACTTTCAAATTCAATTCTGAAGCCTCTATTATTTTTAGTATTATCAATATGAATTTTACAAGCCTTTGAAATATTTTTAATCAGCTTAAAATTGAAGATTCAAATTTTTATTCGACTTTCAATAGATTAAATTTTATAATTTAATCGCCAAATTCATTCTGATAATTTGAAATTTAAATCAAACCATCATTCAAATATTTAAAATTAATTAAATATTTTATTTTCAAATGTTCAAAAATTCTAGGTCGTTACATAAAGCTTGGAATGTTTTATAAGCCTCTATAAGGATAATAAATATTACCCAGAGAGAGGTAAAATGGTAATTAGCATAAAATAGAAGTGATGGGAGGTGACTCTTCCATGGCATGAAGAAGGGTGAAGGCAAGCTTAAAGGGCACCAATATTATCCTATATAAGGAGATGTATACCCTTAGTTATCATTCAAAATTCATAAAGTTGAGAGTGATAAAATCAATGTTTTCTTCTTCTTCCTCTTTATGATTTCCTAAAGCATATATTTGCAAGTCAAATCCAAATCACTTCAATCTTGGAGTGAAGCCGTACTACAATATAAAAACACATTCTACCAAGTTAGAAGTTGAAAAAGCGAAGCCACACTCCACTAGATCTAGTGGCCGTGAACCTTTGTAGAGGAAGAAGGCAAAAGAGAAAATGCAAGGCGAGTAGAAGGAAGAAGGTGATTGCAAGGTTGCGGTTGGATCTTGGTTGTTTTTTAGTTAAAGATGAGTTAACACCTCACTTTGAATGAAAATATAAAAGATATATGTTTGTGTTTGAATGTGTTTAAGTAGTTTGAATTGTTGTTTACATATATTAAAACATTGGTTTAAATTCTTGCTTTGAAAGTAAGTGACACATGTGGTCCATGTAATGGACTTGAACGAACTTGGAATGGACTTGAATAGACTTGTATGACATATGAGTAGGCCTTGAAAATAGCACATATGTTATAGATGGACTTTGGTTTAGATTGGACTCCGATTTGGAAGTGCACTTATAGCGATAGTCGCTATAGATGCAGTTGTGAATTGCCTTGTTTTCTGCGATTGCTATAGAATTTTGTATAGAGTTCCTTAGGGTTTTCTTGTCATATTTATAACGATTTATATATATGTTTTTTGCTATCAAAATCTTGGATAGTAAAAGGTCAAGTAACATCTAGTAAAGTGCTAAAAACTTTACTTGTGCAAAACTGTCATGTTTAACCTTGATTTTAGGCTTTAAAAAATTTAAAAAGATATTTAAATTTAAGTATTTTATTTCATTCTTTTTATAAGTGTTGAATAATTCAAATTAGGCTATTTCAAAAGTGGTTTGAGATATTTATTAATTTTTAAGAATTAGTTGTGAATTTTTAAAGAAGGGATTAAAATGTATAAAAAAACATGTTCTTTTCAAGTTTTAAGAAAAATTGTAAAGTTGATATTTCAAGTAATATTTTGGATCAATGTTTTAAAACCTATTATAAGTATTTTCAAGTACTTTAAAAGCATATGCAAATGTTTTCGGAAAGGGGTTAGAATTTCTAAATGGCTGAATGGTTAATTATTTGATTACCTTTTTGAAAAGTAATTAACTATGCTTAATGGTAAAGCCAACAAAGTAAGGTTTATCTATTTTTGATAGTTAAGATTGATGTCCAGTAGGGATGGAGAAATAGATCTCTAACCTACCATTTTCCCTCTTGGTCGAGGAATAGTAAGTCAGAAAATGTTGGAAATGTGTTAATCGAGTTGATTTCTTACTTGTTCATGGAAATCATTAATACTACACTTAATACTAAAAGTCGATGAGGTAGATTTATCTTATTGTGCGATTCAAGAATAAAGTGTCTAGGCATGACTTTGATGCAATGATGTTTTAACTTACCTGGCTTCACTCTTGGACGAGGAATAATTAAGTTGGAATGGCGGAAACGAATTAAGCGTAAGAATATTGATTTGTATAAATAATTGTTATGACTAGATAATTGATTAGTCGATTATCGAACTTGACCAAATATTGACTTAAGTAGTTATCGAATGACTTCATGATTTCATATCAATGAGAACCCCCGGGAGGAGCATTGGTATGAAATGTCTCTAGCTTTCGCTTACTTCTGAGAGAACCAGAATTGAGTTAACTGGGAATTCATTGATTGAATTTGGAGAGTCCGGTAAGCGAGAAGAGTGTACTTGTATAAGATGACTCAAAACCCATAATCGCATCAAAACCATATATGCAATCTATGTTCTGGAAGCAATTATGAAGTGGAATGTTATGGAGCGGAATTGTCTATCTTAAGTTTAAGTCCAAAGGAATGGTCCGTGTTAACATTTCAAAATGATGTCATCGTGTGACACAATCTATCTTAAGGACTATTCCAAGAGAGATGATAGCATTAACATTAATCCGAAGACTTTGGTAGAGAACTTATGTGGAGGTTTGAAATCTATTCTAAATGCTCGAATCCATGATGATTCATGATTTGTTTGAGATATAGAATCCTATTAGGGATTCATGTGTTGTTCAAGTGATGAAGACTAGTGTGAAAGATGATCAACATAGCCTTGACATCGAAAATGACTAAAGTCAGAGTAGGATGCATAATCTCGGATTTAGCTTACCTATGAGGGTATATCAACTCCATATCTAGAGTACGCTTATTAATATGTTGATGCAGATGCTGTACATACTTAGTCCCATGCAGTTCATTATTGGGCCAGTATTGTTTACCTTAAAGTATATCCTATCTAAAGATAAATGATGATCAAAAGGAAGTTACTGATCCTTTCATGGAGATCCACTTTAGTTTACTAGGGGCATCTCCATGGAAAGAAATCTATATATAAACGTGCCTTAGCGATATTGATTATATACCTACTATTGTTGTGGCGTTCACAATACAGCTATTTGATATGATTTATGTGCTACACTCTAGACATTATCTATCATATCACTATATGTTAAACTAAATGAATGGATGGTTTCATTTGAGGGGAAACCATTACGGAAATCCATACGGTCTCAAAAAGGTACTTTTATATATCACTCTTGTTTCTTGAGTTTCTCACGCTAGTATACCGGACTGATCCGGGTGTTATTTTCTTATAATGCTTGGGTCAGCCCCGTGTAAGCTTCTAGATTTAGCTTTGGACGCTTTGGAGAAGAGCTGTATGGTTATCTTTCGTAGTATTCTTATTTACGCTGCATTTCTGTATTGTGTGTATCAGCATATGTGAGGACGTGTTATTATAACTATCCAAGCTGACCAGAGTACTTAGGTTTTTGTAACTTTGAAATTTCTATATTCAGAGAAACGCTTTGTACCGTTCCTTTGATATTATATATTACTCCTTTATAAGATCATGATGTTATCTTCTCTCTTCCTTATGCTATTCTATTTTTTAATTTTACTCTAACTTTCTGTCTTTCTGGCATTTAGGTGCTTAGCACATGAATACTGTGGATGTATTTAGTGTTGACATTCAAGGTCGAAAAGTCAGGTCGTTACATTTAGTAGAGCTCAAGGTTGAGCAAACACTTGGCTTTTGTTGGATATGGCTCGTTAGAGATAGGCTAAATGACATCCTAAAATGAGTCGAGTGTATTATACATATGAGAGAATATTTTTATTTCGAAAATTAGACTTTTAAAATATTCTTTAGGAATATCTCTTTCTTTGTAATCCACTCTTAGTATCTTTCCCTTGAATAGCTTTATCCTTTAGTTTCCTAAGGCTATTTTGTTTTGATTAGGTAGTAAAGACTATAAGTACTAGACTTGACAATGCTAGAGGTGGTTGGAGTAGTACTGTCACTAATCATGGCAATCAAGCACCTAGGATTGTTGCTTCACTTGAGGAACCAAGGGTGAATGTTGTAACGTCCCGCCTTTTCGCACGCTTTAAATCGACACACGTGCCAATTCAAACCATACGAAAGGGCGGATTGTTATGGGGTAAATATAAAAAACAAGAATGAAAAAACAAACAGAATCTCACAGTGGAAGGATAAAATATAACAATCAAATATATAGTTCATGAAGCTGTTTTTCAAAATATTTAATTATACTTACAATATATATCAGAGTTATACATACCATAGAATATCAATAATGCAGGGGAATAGAATAGTGTAGTGGAATAATATTGTAGGTAATAGTACTACAAATCTTCGTCTTCTTCCTCCAGAATAAAATCTTCAAATAATGAAACGCTCGGACTGACCCGAGCGAATTGAAAAGACAAAACACTCGAGTCAGAACTAAAAGATCTTATGTAAGTTAAATCAACAGAAATAAATATGAGTGCAGTAACTCAAGAGATGCTCGGGATTTACATCTCCTAAGGATCTGTTAAACTATTTACTATGTAGTATATTTCGCTATTATAATAATGTCTATAGTAAAATAAACATACTTTTAAATAGCGTTATGGAGTGACCCAATATTACCCTTAACACATAATAGTCCCAGTAGTCTATCCAGTATCAGCGCATCTCCAGATCGAAAGACTACCCTAGATACTCCACGGGATACAGGAGAAAACCAAACTCGTACAAGGCGCGATAGGGTAGGTGACACGGCACAACTAGGCAATGTCAGGGTAGATTTACCAATTATGCTTCCGGGTCGGTGGTTACGCGTAGCTGCTACTACCGCCCACCTCGAACAACACCCCCAAATAAAAGAAATCAAAACTGGCCACCGAATCAATCCAAAGGTCAAAGTATAATATCAAAGGGATGCGTCCAATCAAAGGTGCTACCTCAATTAACCCATCAATCGCTCCTGTTTTAGCCACCTTATGCCAACTCACGTGAGTTGGGTCCACGTATTTACCTCAAAGGAAACGCCGCCACCATCCTACTTCATTCTGGAATCTCCACCGTGTACATGGTTGTTAAAGTGGTTTTCGAAGTTGGCAGAGAGTATGACAACTTCCGATCCCGGTCTCTTCAACAACCAATCGTTATTATAACACCGCGGTGCTTTCAAAATAGTTTATAATTTAAAACCAGAATATAATATCCATTTCAAAATTATATAAATATGATATCATTTTCGTTTAAAACCCAAATCAAATTTGATATCATTTAGACCCAAATCAATATAATATCATTTTAATTTCAAATATACCCTTTCCAAAAATCATAGTGCTTTCAAAGTATAACATTTAGAAATCAAAACTCTTGAATATAATACTTCCAAATTATAATACCTTGAAAATCATAACTTTGAAACAAACTTCCACCTCTTAAATGGTTAAATATTAAATTACCTTATAAAATAAAATAGCTTCTTTTAATTTCACAAATCAATTCCAAATACCGATTTAAACTTCCAAATAAACCATTTCAATTCTTATGTTTCAAAGCTTTAAATATTCCACCATTTCAAAACAAATTCTTTGATAATTCCATATATATCAAATTTAATCACTATTATTTAGATTTGAAATGTTTACTTAATGAATTCAATATAATTTAAGTAAAACCTTTAACTTCACATAACTGGATATTCTTTCAATTTATTTAACTTGATATATTCATTTAAATCAACCTGATATTCATTTAAATCACTTAACACAAAATCAAGTTATTAAAATCATATCATTTAAAATTCTAATTTTTATTAGATTCCTAATTAATTTAATATTCATCTTCCAACCTTATTCCCATTTAAGTCATTTAAACTCCAAAAATTAAATTTAAATAAATGCTTAATCATATTTGATTTCAAAAAAATCAAACTTGATTATTAACCTCTTTTATACTTCAAATTAATTTTATACATAGCTTAAAAACCAGAATTTAACTATATATAAAATAACCTTTATCAATACCAAATCAATATCCCATAAACCATATATATATATATATCTTTACAAAACCATAGAAATCACTTTAAAATATTTATATATATATATACCATGGTGTCTGTATAAAATTTTCTATCCTATGGTCAAATGATACGGATATTTATCATTTCAATCCGCAATTTAAAAATAAAATTTTACGTTTATATATCATTTCAAACCGCAATCCCGAATGCAATAAAATGCATAACAACTTGCAATTTATGATGACATAAATAAACATTCATTCATCCATCATAAAATCATACATCCATTTATAACAATCATCATCCAATTCAAACAATACATCAATATATAATGGGTAATAAATAACAGGATTTTACCATTGCAGTTTATTATGCAAAATAAATTAAATAATAATTTAACTGGCAGTTTATATGCAATAATAAATATAAATAAGATTCAACTGGCAGTTTATATGCAATAATAAATTTAACTAAAATTTAACTGGCAGTTTATATGCAATAATAGATATAAATAATAATTTAACTGGCAGTTTATATGCAATAATAAATTTAACTAAAATTTAACTGGAAGTTTATATGCAATAATAAATATAATAATAATTTAACTTGCAGTTTATATGCAATAATAAATTTAACTAAAATTTAACTGGCAGTTTATATGCAATAATGAGCTAAATAACAAGTTAATTAAATAAATGCAAATTAACTGAGATAATGATGAAATATATGCCAAACAGCTATAAATAAATTTCAAATCACATCATAAATGAATTTAACAAACATAAGAAATCTTAGAAATTGCGAGTGGGTTAAAACACTCAACTTTTGAATTTAACTCGAATTCAAATCCAATTTAAACCCAAAAATTGACTAATCACAGAATTCGTCCAAACTAGTGTCAAAATCTCCGGAGTCCCAATACGAACCTAGCGGAGAAAACCGCACATAAATTGGACCTCGTATGCGAGAGTTATACGCGTTAGAACCTTTTAAATTTTTAATTTTAAATTAAATAACAGAAAGAAAAAAAACAACACACACCTATCTGGACACGTCACCACGTCTCCACTAACCCTCGTTCGAGCATCAGAACAAACACGCACGCGAATTATGGTACAACCGCCACTATAGAGCAACAAATCGCCACCGCTACGATTCCCTGACCCCGATCTGACTTCGGCGACAAACCCCTCTCCTCAGGCCGACCACGTGGGTAAAGCTGGGCCGCCTCCAGGTTGCTGGAAAACCCCTCGCCGCCGTGACTTTATGCTCAAATTCTGGCGAATCTCGACCAGTTGATGGCAAACGAACAGCAGGTCCATGTGGTGCTCGTCACTAGCTTCGCAACCGCACCACCCGATCGTCGATCGGAAGCAGATCCTGTAGGATCGATTTCACCCTAGAGGGGGGTGAATAGGGTGATAGTGTAAATTATAAAAATTAATCGTGGAAGCTTATCAATTAATTTAAATTCAGATCACAGAATAACAGCACAAATATAGAAGAATATAAATAACAGAACAGAACAACACAGAATTTACCCAGCTTCGGCAAAACCCTGCCTACGTGCTGCCCCCAAGGTTTCTACTAGAAATTAGATAGTCCCTCGCTTACACACGTAAACTCGCTATACCCGCTATTGACTAATCTAACTCTACGCTCAAAACCCTGACCACAACTCAACCACCGAGTTGCGAATTCCCAAACTACACACTGTAGTTTGTCCCCTAGTCACACGATTAGAAAATTAAAAACGGTTTAAAAGAAAAATACAATTTAAAACAATTTAAATGACAAAACCCTATTTAATAAAAAACAAAGCCCAAATTAATAAACAAAGGCCGGCCCCTTATTCACTTCTTCAACCCGTTCCTTTTATTTTTTCGTTCGTGAAAAAATGGCCGCTCCTCAGATTTTAGGGCTTCGTCCCTTTGGTGCCGTGCTCTTAATTTAGGATTTCAAATTGAAGTCGCTGCCTTTGTTGGTTGATTGCAATCACTGTTTCTCTGATTTCATTCAATTGTTTGCGGCTTCTCCTCCTTGATCGAGTTCGATTGCTTCGGTATGTAATTTGTGCTTTTTGCTTTTTCTAATCTTTCGTACTTGAACTCGATGCTCGATTGCCTGTGATGATTGGGGTTCTTATAGGATTTGATTTCCTAGAACTGCGTTCGTATATGTTGATTTGAATTTGTCAAATTCTTCATCTCGACCACTTTATTATTCTTGAACGATTGAGATTGATTCTGACTTTGTCAACTTCGTATCTTTTGCGTTCCTTGGTTGACACGGTTTTGAATTTATTTTCGTGATAACCACGGCTTTGATTTCTGGCATTTTTACATTATTGACTTGTTCTTGTATATTTGCCTGAGTCACCCTGTTTCACTGTGTACTGCCTGTTCATGTATGTTTGCATCGACTTTGTTGATGTTTGGATCATTATGCTGTCTGTATTGATCTTTGAGTTGAGCTCTGTCTTCATGTAGCTTGCTATGTGCATTTATATTGGTCGTTTAATTGATGCTGCAGTCTTCAAGTACTTTCCTGTAGCTCCATCTGTTGCAATCTTTGATGATTTATTATAGTATGTTGTCACTGCTTCACCACTGTTCAGTTGCATATATTTTCTGATGTTGTCACTTATGTTTGCACTGCTTTACATCTTGTAGTTTGCTTTGGTCTTGAGCATTGCCATGCCATTGAGCATTGTTGTGTCCATATTGATGCCTCTGAACTTTGTTTGAGTTTCACTGCCATAAGTCGTGCATGTTTATCTGGGTTGCATTGAGTACATCCATACTTCTATGTTGTTTGTGTACTACTTTGGCTTCACTGTACATTATACTTGGCTTTGGTTCTGCACCATGTGTAGCTGTACTGTCTGGAGCTCGACATTGTTGTTTACTTGCTTTGATGCATTCACATGCTGCCATACTTGTTCATGCTGCTGGACTTGATGCAGTTTGATTGTTTTGTAGTTGTTTGCATTCACTTCATTCATTTGTATCAGTTGTTCAGTTTGCACTTGTTCATTTGAGTTGTCTCCACCTTCTGGTATGTTGCAGCTTGGTCTTTGTTGCATCTTTGTGTTGTTGTACTTCATGTTGTATTCATGCAGCTTGTTTTCAATATATACTTGAATGTTGCAGTCCATGTTCTTCACTGTTAGTCGAGCTTGAGTACATGTATTCTTGGCACACTGATGCATTGTAACTTGAGTTTCACTCACTTGAGTGTTTGTTGCAGTATCTTGTGGTTGCTATGCCTTGTTTACCATGTTGTTGCATTGTATTGTTTGTCTCTATGCTTGATGTCTACATGCATGTGGTCTTGCTGCAGTTTGGTCTCATATTCATTGTTTGATCATGTTGGCTATTTGGTCGAGTTCATTTGAGTCAGTGGAGTTGTTTCATTGTATATATCACTGGTTCATTCCATTGTTTCATGCATGTGACATTGGTGCATTGTCGTGAGTGGTTTGTAGTTGCTTCTGTGCCTTCGGTCATGTTGCCTTGTGTTGAATCCAGTTTCAAAACTCGGATTTGACCTTGTGCTTGTGTCGTGATTTTCAATGTTATTGCACGTGAGTTGAACCCGATTTTTCATTTGGGTTTGACCTGTGCTCGCCTGTCCCTGTAAATCAATCAAGTGTATATATCGGGGTGCACGGCCTTGTGGCATATACAGTAATACACTGTGTATGTCACAAGTTGTTCGTGTATGATGAATTCAAATTTAAATGATGACGAACAACCCAAATAACTGAGGCAAATCATATTTTCAAAATCCATCTTTTATTTTATATTGCAAAAATATCTCTTTTTCAATTTTACTGCGTTAGTGAATATTTTTGCAGATTGCTCAGATGCTGGATTCAAACTGGAATGCAGTTGAAGATAAATACGAGTGTGAGTGATATGTAGTGAGGTGCTGATGTAAAATAGTGATGTAATTGAATTTTTATCACAGTTGTATAGTGAATAGTGAGGGCTTGAATTTGTATGCTATTCAAAATTGTAATAAATATTTGTTTGAATAAAATATTCGTTTGAATTCAAATTCCGTGTTATTTATTTTATTCAACAAATATTTATTTAATCTGTGAAAAATAAAATAGTATATTATC
The DNA here is from genome assembly GCA_030765085.1 of Allium cepa. Lineage (NCBI taxonomy): Eukaryota > Viridiplantae > Streptophyta > Magnoliopsida > Asparagales > Amaryllidaceae > Allium > Allium cepa. The sequence goes on from CM060928.1 coordinate 272,681,239, forward strand.
AAATACATTTAAATGAATGTATATATGTTTATTATCATCAAACAAAAATCATTAAGTGCATATTCAACAATCTCCCCCTTTTGATGATAACAAACATATATTTAAGATTTTGAATATGTTAAATGTATTTGATCATTGATATATCCTAATTGCTCCCCCTATTTAAATGCTTCCTCTCTATACGATGCTCCCCCTACATATATGCATACAAATAAAAATATGCAAATCATCCTAGATGCAAATAGAAAATTATTTGACCTTTGCTTGATTTTATTTGACAAAATCTTAACTTTTCTCTCCCCCTTTTGTTATCAGCAAAAGAATAATAGTGTTAGAGAAAATAGAGATAAAGTAAATGATATCAATCCAACATTAAAACTCAATTGAATATAAATATTAAATTTCAAACAAAAATCAAACAAAAATCATAAATATTTTGTTAGGCGCATATTCCATTTTTAGAATGATGGAAATGATGTCATCATACAAAACCATACAGTTGTGTCTATTTGTGGTATATTTATATCAGGAATTTGAATATCTACTAACCATGCATAACCGTTAGGACTTTTAAATGAGATTAGTAGTATTCCAATTTTACTTTTTTTAAATGAATTCAAGTATCTTCTAACCACGCATAACCGTGAGGACTTTTAAATGGGATTAGAATCAACTTGTTTATTTTAAGAAAAAAAATCAACTTTTGATATGCGTTCCATACATGCATAACCATAAGGACTTTTAAATGAGCATGGAAGCACATAACAAATTCCAAGTAATTCACCCATGCATAACCGTGAGGACTTTTAAATGAGAGTGAATACTTTGGTATTTTTTATTTTTATTTTTATTTTTTTATTTTTTTTATTTTTTTTATTTTTTAAAAATAATGTGAAAATGAAAAACGAACGATTCCTGTTTAAAGTACCACATATCGACAAACTATATAGAATTTTGGTGAGTGATGGTTGATAGAAATATGATAGGTATAGAGATGGTCATGGAATTTTTACCAACAAAAAGTTTTATAACTCTTGTTTAAATTTCTAAAGAAATTTTCTAATTATACTTTCTCGAGTTATAATATATAATCAATATCAACACTCATCACTTTTTCAATCACTATTTTTCTTTTCGATAATCATTTGGGAGTCAGATTAGTCATAATAGTCATTTAAAATCAAATTCAAAAATAATTATGAAATTAATTTTTCAAAAATGAATAATCTGAAAATATGGTCAAAAATGATTTTCTCCAGGGGGTTTTTTAAAAGAAAATTTTCTGCTATTTGAAAATTATTTGAAATGAAAAATATGCATATACTTTCTTTGAAAAACGATGCAGTTACTAAATGTCTCAAAAAATTACGTTTCACTAGTAATTTTTCTATCAACTAGATTACCAGTGTAATCTGCATCTGAATTTCTCTTTCACTCAAAAACTATCATCAATTTTATTTTATAGACCAAAACATGAAGTGTGCATCAAAAATTTCAAACACAATTTTTTCAGCAATTTAAATGACATTCTTTTGAATTTGAAATGAAGCCGTGTAAATAATCGAAAATCGTGAATATAGAGTCAGTCATATTATAACCAATTGTAATATCCAACAAAACACTATTTTTAATCCAAAATGATATATATGAAGTAATTCAAAGAATTTATAGATTTTTATAGTGTTTTTGGCATAAAAATATAATTGGCTTAACCATTTTTGAATAAATCAGAATCAAAAATCATCGTCTTTTCATCAATCTCAATATTGGCTGAATTAATTCAAAATACGGTGCAGATTATCACATTTAATATATCGTTTAAAACATACCATACCTGTTTTACCTTTACGATATTTTTCGTTGGTGTCCGTTGTGATTCTGTCACCTTTATACTAGGCCAAGGAACTTAGCTTTGTCGCCCGTTGCGTTTCTGGAACAGCCAAAATCTAGAGAACACTATTGTTGTTCCTTAGCCTGCCACCACACCTACACGATGAAATATTTATGTGACCTATTTGTTTTTATAGGTCCATGATTGTTAGTGGCAGAAAATTTTGAAAAATAATTTTGTGTAGACCCAAAACTATTTATAATTGTTCCCTTTGGCACCCAAATTTGTTTAACTTTGAGAGATTTTATATTTGTGCCTTTTGGAACCCAAATCGGTATAGTTTTCACATGTTTGGGTCTATACCAACAATTATTGTGATCATGTCCAAATTTTCTACAAATTGTGCACATAGAATTAACTTGATTAATCTTGTTTTCAACAATTTTCGAATTATTATATCCAAGTCCTTGTCTAACCGTATTAACAGTTTGTTTTCCTAATAGCATATTTAATGATTTTTCACTTTTGGAAAATTTTTCTAAAGTAGTAGACAGTTGTTGGACTTGTGATTTGAGAGATTTATTTTCGTTTAACAATTGTGTGCACTTTTTAATAGAATTCTCTCTCCTAGTATTTTCATTCTCCTTTAAAATCAGAATTTCATTTTCAAGTGTTTTTATATTGATTTCTGATTTTTTAATTTCCTTTTCAAATGTTGGACACTTATCACACTTAGGGATCCTACTTTGATAGGTTTTAACTAATTGATCAAGTTGTTTATTACATTCTATCAAAGTATCTTTTTGAGATTCAAGTTTGGCGTATTTTTCCCTAAGTCGTTCAAAACAACCGTTTACTTCATGAAAATATATAAGCAACTCAGAATGGGTAAGTTTTGATACCTCACTTGGCTCGTCATCGTCACTGTCAGTTGTATCACCTCGAAGACACAATTCTGCCTTTTCGCTTTCACTGCTAGTGCTTTGATCATTCTCGTCTATTTCATCCCAAGTGGCTGCAAAACTTTTCTTTTTCTATTTCTTTCCATGGCTGGATTTAATTTGCGGACAATCGGGCTTGATATGGCTGGGTTTGTTGCAATTATAACAAATAAACTTTTGTTCTTCCGAGTAGTCTAGTGCTTTGGCTATTCTGCTTTTTGCTTTTTGAATTCGAGCTGAATTTCCATGTTTTTGATTCCATTTTTTGAATTTCCTTATTAACAGCTCCAATTCTGCTGCTCCATCATCTTCATCGTTATCATCATCACTTTTGGTTGTTCCTTTGAGAGCTATTGATTTCTTTTGAGTGTCACCTCCTTCACGCTCTTCTTTGAATTTCATTTCTAGCTCATAAGTGGTGAGATTTCCGATGAGTTCTTCAACTTTAAGTTGTTTTAAATCTTTCGATTCTTGTATGGCAGTTACTTTTGCTTCAAAGCTTCGTGGAAGGACTCTGAGGATTTTTCGGACTATTTCTAATTCGGTGTATGTTTTTACGAGAGCTTTTGATTTGTATACGATATTAGAGAGTCTTCCGTACATCTCTTTGACATTTTCTTCCTTCGCCATTTTGAAATTCTCGTATTCGCTGCTTAGCATTGCAAGGCAAGATTCTTTGACTTGAGATGTTCCTTCGTGAGTCACTTCTAGTGTGTGCCATATTTCCTGTGCAGTTAGACAATGTGAGACACGATTAAATTCAAATTGATCCAATGAACAGATAATAGAATTCATAGCTCTAGCATTTGCATTTTGTAATCTATTTTCTAGATCTGTCCATTGATCTTTTGGTTTCTCTATTTCCTGATTATCTACAGTTATAGTTGGTATACTATAACCTGTCTCAACAATATTCCAAGCGTCAATGGTTTTCAGAAAAATTTGCATTCTATTTTTCCAGTAAGCATATTCACCATTGAACATTGGTGGTCTAACTATGGATTGACCTTCTGCAAAAGCATTATTAAAAGAAGCCATTTTAAAAATTCAAATTTTTAAAACAAAAACCGATTTTTTTTTAAACACGAATTTTTAAAACAAAAATTGATTTTTGAAACACGAATTTTTAAACGAAAATTGGTTTTTGTAAAATCAAAATTTTAAAACAAAAATGGCTTTTGTTCCTAGCTCTGATACCACTTGTAGGATCGATTTCACCCTAGAGGGGGGGTGAATAGGGTGATAGTGTAAATTATAAAAATTAATCGCGGAAGCTTATCAATTAATTTAAATTCAGATCACAGAATAGCAGCACAGATATAGCAGAATATAAATAACAGAACAGAACAACACAGAATTTACCCAGCTTCGGCAAAACCCTGCCTACGTGCTGCCCCCAAGGTTTCTACTAGAAATTAGATAGTCCCTCTCTTAAACACGTAAACTCGCTATACCCGCTATTGACTAATCTAACTCTACGCTCAAAACCCTGACCACAACTCAACCACCGAGTTGCGAATTCCCAAACTACACACCGTAGTTTGCCCCCTAGTCACACGACTAGAAAATTAAAAACGGTTTAAAAGAAAAATACAATTTAAAACAATTTAAATGATAAAACCCTATTTAATAAAAAACAAAGCCCAAATTAATAAACAAAGGCCGGCCCCTTATTCACTTCTTCAACCCGTTCCTTTTATTTTTTCGTTCGTGAAAAAATGGCCGCTCCTCAGATTTTAGGGCTTCGTCCCTTTGGTGCCGTGCTCTTAATTTAGGGTTTCAAATTGAAGTCGCTGCCTTTGTTGGTTGATTGCAATCACTGTTTCTCTGATTTTCTTCAATTGTTTGCGGCTTCTTCTCCTTGATCGAGTTCGATTGCTTCGGTATGTAATTTGTGCTTTTTGCTTTTTCTAATCTTTCGTACTTGAACTCGATGCTCGATTGCCTGTGATGATTGGGGTTCTTATAGGATTTGATTTCCTAGAATTGCGTTCGTATATGTTGATTTGAATTTGTCAAATTCTTCATCTCGGCCACTTTATTATTCTTGAACGATTGAGATTGATTCTGACTTTGTCAACTTCGTATCTTTTGCGTTCCTTGGTTGACACGGTTTTGAATTTATTTTCGTGATAACCACGGCTTTGATTTCTGGCATTTTTACATTGTTGACTTGTTCTTGTATATTTGCCTGAGTCACCCTGTTTCACTGTGTACTGCCTGTTCATGTATGTTTGCATCGACTTTGTTGATGTTTGGATCATTATGCTGTCTGTATTGATCTTTGAGTTGAGCTCTGTCTTCATGTAGCTTGCTATGTGCATTTATATTGGTCGTTTAATTGATGCTGCAGTCTTCAAGTACTTTCCTGTAGCTCCATCTGTTGCAATCTTTGATGATTTATTGTAGTATGTTGTCACTGCTTCACCACTGTTCAGTTGCATATATTTTCTGATGTTGTCACTTATGTTTGCACTGCTTTACATCTTGTAGTTTGCTTTGGTCTTGAGCATTGCCATGCCATTGAGCATTGTTGTGTCCATATTGATGCCTCTGAACTTTGTTTGAGTTTCACTGCCATAAGTCGTGCATGTTTATCTGGGTTGCATTGAGTACATCCATACTTCTATGTTGTTTGTGTACTACTTTGGCTTCACTGTACATTATACTTGGCTTTGGTTCTGCACCATGTTGTAGCTGTACTGTCTTGAGCTCGACATTGTTGTTTACTTGCTTTGATGCATTCACATGCTGCCATACTTGTTCATGCTGCTGGACTTGATGCAGTTTGATTGTTTTGTAGTTGTTTGCATTCACTTCATTCATTTGTATCAGTTGTTCAGTTTGCACTTGTTCATTTGAGTTGTCTCCACCTTCTGGTATGCTGCAGCTTGGTCTTTGTTGCATCTTTGTGTTGCTGTACTTCATGTTGTATTCATGCAGCTTGTTTTCAATATATACTTGAATGTTGCAGTCCATATTCTTCACTGTTAGTCGAGCTTGAGTACATGTATTCTTGGCACACTGATGCATTGTAACTTGAGTTTCACTCACTTGAGTGTTTGTTGCAGTATCTTGTGGTTGCTATGCCTTGTTTACCATGTTGTTGCATTGTATTGTTTGTCTCTATGCTTGATGTCTACATGCATGTGGTCTTGCTGCAGTTTGGTCTCATATTCATTGTTTGATCATGTTGGCTATTTGGTCGAGTTCATTTGAGTCAGTGGAGTTGTTTCATTGTATATATCACTGGTTCATTCCATTGTTTCATGCATGTGACATTGGTGCATTGTCGTGAGTGGTTTGTAGTTGCTTCTGTGCCTTCGGTCATGTTGCCTTGTGTTGAATCCAGTTTCAAAACTCGGATTTGACCTTGTGCTTGTGTCGTGATTTTCAATGTTATTGCACGTGAGTTGAACCCGATTTTTCATTTGGGTTTGACCTGTGCTCGTCTGTCCCTGTAAATCAATCAAGTGTATATATCGGGGTGCACAGCCTTGTGGCATATACAGTAATACACTGTGTATGTCACAAGTTGTTCGTGTATGATGAATTCAAATTTAAATGATGATGAACAACCCAAATAACTGAGGCAAATCATATTTTCAAAATCCATCTTTTATTTTATATTGCAAAAATATCTCTTTTTCAATTTTACTGCGTTAGTGAATATTTTTGCAGATTGCTTAGATGCTGGATTCAAACTGGAATGCAGTTGAAGATAAATACGAGTGTGAGTGATATGTAGTGAGGTGCTGATGTAAAATAGTGATGTAATTGAATTTTTATCACAGTTGTATAGTGAATAGTGAGAGCTTGAATTTGTATGCTATTCAAAATTGTAATAAATATTTGTTTGAATAAAATATTCGTTTGAATTCAAATTCCGTGTTATTTATTTTATTCAACAAATATTTATTGAATCTGTGAAAAATAAAATAGTATATTATCAAATACATTTAAATGAATGTATATATGTTTATTATCATCAAACAAAAATCATATAAGCGCATATTCAACAGATCCACCGTTGGATCGATTAAATTCCCATACGAACGGCCAGCGTTGATTTGCGATTTCAGGACAAATGATGATTCAAAACCAAAAATGAATCGCAGATCTGGGTTACGCTCTTCGAGAGCTTCAACATATATATTTTTCAAATTTTTTCTGAGGACTTTGGATTTTTGACTTCGATTTTGAGATGGAATTGGATCTGGAATTTTGTTGTCTGCCATTGAGGAGGAGAGATAACTGAACTGCGTACAAACAAATGAGAATGAGGGGGATTAGGGTTTATATAGGTAGGTCAGCAATTAGAATGGATGGATAAGGTTGGATATACGCGTTAACGACAAAGTGGCCCAAAAAGCCCGTTCTGACCCGGAATAAAATTGGGTGAACCCATATATCAAAATAGGTGTTTAAAAATATTTTAAACGCGATGGAAAAGGTTTCGGGTTCAAATTGCATCGTATGAAGAAGTTATGCTCAAATCAATATTTTTCAAATTGATTTCAATTGATTTCAATTTCATGAATTTCAAGGCGTTTCGAGTCTGTACGATCAAACGACAAGCCCGATCGCTACGAAACTTGAAATCCTACAATAATTCACTGTTACGGATCCGATGAAACTGGTTTCGTCGAAATCCGAGTCAGTGGCCAAAATGGCTATTTTTATATTAACTAAATAATTTAATAATTAATTAATTAAATCCAATTTTAAATTTTAAACTCTAAAATTGATAATTTTATCATCCTTATATTTATCAAACATTTACAATGATTTAAACAAATCTAAATGTCAATTTAGAGAAGATTAATTTATAAATTTCAATATAAATCCTCAATTTCATTAAATTCAAAATTATAAATAAAATTTCCAATAATTCTGTTAAATTCACCTTTCATTCTATTATTTAATTCATTGTTATCAAAAGGATGCAATTTACATTGGTTCACGATTTTTACATTTATTTTCCTAGATTTCATCTACATTTCCATTTATGCAATATTTTAAATATTAAATTTTAATTTTAATTGCAATAAATCATATTATCGTAATTTAAATTCAAATAAATAAATAAATGTTGATTCTCATTCTTATTATTAAAACAATCATTATCCTATAAACATATTTAACATTTGTTTACGTTTCATTACACTGATACTTCTATATACTTCTTAGATTGTATAATTGGTTATATTTCAAAATGTAAAATCTTGTCTATTACACATATTAATTAAGGTTTTAAAACCAATTAATAAAATTTCCTTAGTCGAAATCCTTTTTACCAAATCAATTATTATCCAATAAACAAAGATAACATTTTTTTACCCTTTATTACAATAGTACGCTCAAATTCATATTTCCTTTTTATTGACTTATTTTCATTCTATTACATTTCTACGAATATACACGCTAATTGCGTTTTACATTCTAAATAAATTCATTTACTTAGGTTCATACTTTCCATTATATCGATTACTACACTATGCATAAATTTACAATTCCAATTATTCCATTGTTACATTTACGCCTTCCGTTATTATATTAATAATCACTTAACGTTTATTATCAACTATAAATATTATAACTACTTAATGGACATTGATTTTATAAATTTACAATTTATTACGTATTCTTCATCAGTTAACATAATTTTGAATTCCTTTCCAATTTACTAATTTCAATCAATCCTAACTTTACCATCTGTTTCAATTAGTAGAGTGTGCACAAATTTAGTTATTGCATTAATTCTTATTAGTATAACATTAAGGTTCCTTTACTCTAATTGATTTCAAATTTTATTATAACCGAAATAAACAGGTAACCTTACAATACACTAAGGTTTATTATTTACAACAAATTATCATAGTTTCCTACAAAATATTTACTCCAATATTTACACACAACCGTTACTATTTTCATATGTCAAATCTTATACAATGGTAATTTTATTTTTATTTATAATAACATTTATAACTTAAATGTTTGCCTTAGTTTTCTTACATTAATAGGATTTTTATTTCTTACAATATCAATGTTACCATTTATCCTATTATTTCACCCATTATTTATAATTAAAGTCTCAATTAAATTTATTGATCTAGATTTCACTCTTTTATTACATCATTTATTACTTTACAAAATAAACAAACATTTAAACTCATAAATGTAATACCAAATTTTATTTCAAATCCAATTGATTTCCAATTAAAGTTTATACATATTTCAAACAACTATTATAATTACTCCAAGAACATTGGTTTTATTAAATGACCATTTATTATAATTTAATTTCCTTAATTTAATTAAATTAATGTAACAATGTGTTCTTCCATTAACTAATTCAATACCTACTTTATATTATTTTTTTATTCAATTTACATCCAGGTATAACCCTATTTCATTTATTGTAGTTTCATTCAATCTATAACAATTTTAGCTATAATAATCATTGTTACACTTCATCGTAATTATTTCATTATTCATTTACAAATTTTATTTGTTTCAATATTATTTCATTTATACATTATAAGATTTTTATTTATATCTAAATTTAATTACAAAGTCTCATTAATTTAACCAAATTTATTTACCAAAACTTACGGGTCGTTACAAAAGTCGTAGAGGAGATCAAGCAGGTCAGACCTCATACGAGTTTTGCTTCGCTCTACCACAATTATGAGAGACTGGGGAATAAGAGGTTTAGTGGCAAAGAGACTATTATAGAAGTTGTTCGTCGACGGAAATTCTATCGGTTTAGAAAACTGTCGAACGAATTTAAATTAAAAATAACCGCAAGCGCACGGTGTATGAATGTAGCACGCGGCGAATACGGGTCGATCCGTAGGGAATTGATGATTTTAAAATTCTATTCAATCAATTAACCAAAGTTGAAAGCGTGATTAGCTAAAAATGTAAGAAACTAACAAAAACTAGCAAAAGAAAAATAGATAAAAATATGAGAGTTAAATGATAATTTAGAGGAAATTTCCACTCTCTAAATCACATAAATCAACAAAATGAAGTTATGATCTCTCTTTTCTTGTCATTAGTGAATTAGTTGATGTGCTTATCATAAGTATGGTATATTTGTGCTATTAATTAGCTCAATATAAACCATCAAACTATAACACAACCACTAATACACTTTTAAATCTCATAAAATATGACAACAAAGTTGAAAGAAAAATCTATTTTAAGCATGGCCTATTAACTATTAATTAGAAATATAAGCCATCAAATTTTAATTTCAACAATCACTTCTTTGCCATAATCATATGTAGATGAAGAGGCAATTTGTGTTTTGTTTGTTTAAGCATAGCCTATTTGTTATGAACAACATAGACTATCAAATTCAAAGCTAAACAACATCATTAAACCACTTCAATCATTCTTATTAAGCACAAAAAGAGAGCATAAACATTAAATTAAGTTGAAGCTACATGATTAGAGAGCTTCATTACCCCTAAATTGAAGGGGTTTAGCCTCTCATATTTGTTAGCATGTGAACAAATGTAGCAAGCAACATTGAATAAAGAGAAGAGGAAAAAGAGAGCAAAATGAAAGGAAAAATTATTCTACTTGCATAAAAGAGAAGATGGGTTATAATCGAAATTGTTTGAATTTTGAAGTGAATCCAAATTTTGATTATTTTGAAAACTTCGATTCATGTTATCGCACAAATACTAATTACACAAGTTATTTATCATTTGATTTTGTTGTGTAACTATTTCAAGTAAAGATGAAATGCTATTTTCAAGATTTAAAGGTTGGTCATCGTTTTGAAAACTTTGAGGTTCAAAATTCGAATCGTTTAAATAGTAGCTGTTGTTGAAATATCCATAAGAATTTAAAGTGAAATTATCTGGATTATATTGATTTTCACAACTGTTGTAAAATTCATGTATATGGGGAAACTCGGACATTTTCAAGAATGTTTTTGTGTTTTTTTTTTGTAAAACAAAAATATTTACAAATGGAATTTATTTTTCAAAAGGGAAATTGATTTTTGTTTTGTTTTTTGGTTTTTCAAATTTTTTCTTTGTTTTTGAAAAGTTTTTTTTTGGAATTTTGGTTTTTCTAATTTTTTTTTGAATCAAAAAAAAGAATTTAAAATTTTCAAAGGAAAAGGAATATTTACAATTTTTTAGTTTTGGATTTTGAATTTTTTGTTGTTTTTTTTTTAAATATGCATGAACTAATGCAACTAAATGAATGCAAGGGTTAATTACAAACGACTATCCTAAATTAACTCAAAATTGTATAATCACACTTTGTCTTAGATAAACAAAATAGTTCTCAACCAGGTAACAGACAGGATTTATCAGTGCACCACGAATCACCGTAGCAATGCAGCCGAAGGTTTAGTACCTTCAGAGGAACAACCACTATAATATTTACGAATCACCGTAATATTTATAAATGGTTATTACTCTGCCGGAGCCTAGACATCAAGAAATTTAATTGTTCAAAGAAGACAAATTGTCAATATACAATTAAGCGTTATCGATGTCTAACCGTTACTATTAACAAATTCTAGGATGAAATGCAAAGCAGAAATTAAACGTGTATTAACAATGCAACTACAATGGATTTTTTTTTGAATTTTTTTTCTTTTCAAAATGCAAGCAATCAACAATGCAATTCAAATAAAAGTAGAGATGAAAGTAGCAATTTTTTTTATTTTTTTATAAGCAAGCCAGCAATTTATTTTTGGCAGCAGAGCGGCAGTTTTTAGCAAGCAAGCAAGCAATTTTTTTTCGACAAGTCTCCTACTTGCTTTGACAACCTGAAAACAAAAACGTAATATATACAATATTTTTGTTTCTGTTTTTGTTTTTGTTTTTTTTTGAAGGGAAAAGTAAAAGACAAAAGAAAATTAACAAAATAAAAGGAAAATTTAACTAAAAATTTTTAACAAAAGAAAACTTAAATGGAAAATTTTCTATTCTCTTTTTATTTAGGAAAAACAAAGCTTTCTAATTTTTTTTAAATAAGTTACTAAAAACAAACAAAAAAAATCATAATGAAAATGAAAACACTCAAACTCAAAAGGGCATAAAACAAAACAAATTAAAATAAAAACAAATTTACAATTTAAAAAAATAAAATAACTATGCTTACTTCACCAAACTCACAAACCCGGCCCAATCCCTTATTACACACAGTAAACAATAGAAAGACACGGCAACACAAATCAAGTGAAATTCTCAAAATCGATCGAACGCGTTTTTCGTTCAATTCTTTCAATTTCCTAAATTTTCAAAATTGAGCATCAAAAATTCGTTCACTTTCAAATTGTCAGTATACAAATCTCAGTATCTCAAAATCTCAAAACCAAACTCAAAAGCCACCGCTGTTTGATGATTTCTTTTCGTTTTGTGGTGGGGATTTTCGCGAGGCGATTTGGTGATTGGGTTTTTTGATTTGGATACTATTGAGTGTCTTCGTTAGCCTGCGTTCGAGTTCGATGGTGACTTCGCAGTTTCACTTGGGTTTGGAGGAGGTGGCAATTGTGAATGTGGAAGTGATTGCATTGGGGAAGAGGCGTTTGCAGGCGATGTAGTCACGAGGTCGTGGTGGCGGTGGAGTGTTGATTCGAGGTGATTACAGTAATTCTGAAAGGCGAAACTACAGTTGATGGCAGTGTGGGTTGCTGTTGCTGTTCGTTTGTGGTGAATTGAAGTGAGGCGATTTGCGATTGTGTTGTGGATACAATTGGAGATTGGAGAAGATAATTGGGTTGGTTTCTACAATTGGTGAAGTGCGATGATTTGTTGATGATGTAGATGGGCTGTAAGAAGGGGGTTGGCTCAATTGTTTGTTGTCAGTGGTGAATGAAGTTTGTGGAACTTGATGATGGTCAGTAGTTGCGTGCAGATCATATCGGAGGTGATGGTGGATTTGAGGTAATGACAGAATTGTATGTTTGCAGTGGGGTAAAAGGAGATGAATGACAGGGTTGTATGAAGATTTAGTAGAAGAGCTGGTGGATATGACTGGGAGGAGTGTAGTTGACTGATGTCTGTTTGCAGTGATGTTATTTGTGGGGGTAGTTGTGGTTGTTGAGTGGATATTGGATGAAGTGTGGTGGTAGTGGGATGGAGAATGAAGAATGTTGATGGAGTTATGAGGATGGGTAGGGTATGTCAGTGATATGTGCACTGTTTCAGTGAGTGGTTAGAGAATGTTGACAGAGGTGTGTTTGGACAGTTAAGGGGATGCCTAACGCGGGTGATGACTGGAAGATGAAGTGATGACTGCAAGTTGTAAGGGGAGGAGGCAGAGGAAAATATGGAAGAAATTGTAGGAAATCAATGACAGTAGGGGAGGAACTGCAATGTTGTTACAGTTGTACAAGAGTGATTGTGGATGATGAATTGTGATGTCAGGTAGAAGTATGATGGTGGATGTTTCAGGGTTGAAGGAGGATGAAGTGCAGAGTTGATTGGAAGGTGTTTGCAGAAGAGTTTACAGGGGATGATTGAAGTATGGGAGTCTGTGTGCCTTGAACTCTATGAAAGTGGTGTGTCAAATGGTGTTTGTGGTTGTAGAAGTGCACTGTGATATGTAATAGTCACAGTTTCAGGTGAGTGGTGATTTCGAACTGCACTATGGTAGTGGTTTATGGTCTAATGTGTATGTGGTCGGAGTAGGTGGTTCAGGCGATAGTTTGGTATGAAGTTGTGTTGAATATATTGTCTGGTCGGGATGGATGTATGTGTATTTGAGTGGGAGAGTGGTGTTATAGGCAGAGGAATGATATAAGCAGAGGAGTGTTGTAACAGAGAATGTTCAGTTGAACAAACAGAAATGAAATTGTAATAGAACAGTGTAACAGAGAGTGTAATGCAATGAAAGTTGTACAGGTGAGAATTGAAAATGATATCAAAAATGAAATGGAATATATATATTTTTTGAAATGAACTTGTGTATTTGTTTTTATATAGAAACTAAAAATGCAAATGCTAATTGTAAACAAAAAATGCACAAGAACAAAAACACACAACAAACAAACACAATTTTTTTTAATCGCAAACACGCACACAAAATAAAAAACACACAAAAATCAAATAATTATAATCCAAAGAATAGAAAATCAAAATCAAAACAACTCCCTGGCAACGGCGCCAAAAACTTGTTCGTCGACGGAAATACTATCGGTTTAGAAAACCGTCGAACGAATTTAAATTAAAAATAACCGCAAGCGCACGGTGTACGAATGTAGCACGCGGCGAATACGGGTCGATCCGCAGGGAATTGATGATTTTAAAACTCTATTCAGTCAAATTAACCAAAGTTGAAAGTGTGATTAGCTAAAAATGTAAGAAACTAACAAAAACTATCAAAAGAAAAATAGATAAAAATATGAGAGTTAAATGACAATTTAGAGGCAATTTCCACTCTCTAAATCACATAAATCAACAAAATGAAGTTATGATCTCTCTTTTCTTGTCATTAGTGAATTAATTGATGTGCTTATCATAAGTATGGTATATTTGTGCTATTAATTAGCTCAATATAAACCATCAAACTATAACACAACCACTAATACACTTTTAAATCTCATAAAATATGACAACAAAGTTGAAAGAAAAATCTATTTTAAGCATGGCCTATTAACTATTAATTAGAAATATAAGCCATCAAATTTTAATTTCAGCAATCACTTCTTTGCCATAATCATATGTAGATGAAGAGGCAATTTGTGTTTTGTTTGTTTAAGCATAGCCTATTTGTTATGAACAACATAGACTATCAAATTCAAAGCTAAACAACATTATTAAACCACTTCAATCATTCTCATTAAGCACAAAAAGAGAGTATAAACATCAAATTAAGTTGAAGCTACATGATTAGAGAGCTTCATTACCCCTAAATTGAAGGGTTTTAGCCTCTCATATTTGTTAGCATGTGAACAAATGTAGCAAGCAACATTGAATAAAGAGAAGAGGAAAAAGAGAGCAAAATGAAAGGAAAAATTATTCTACTTGCATAAAAGAGAAGACATCTACATTACAACTGAAAGTAAATGAACATGAAAAGGAAAGAGCATGTATTAAATTGCATTAAAAAAAAGATTACATAAAATAAAAATGGCTAAGTAGCCATGAAAAGAGAAAGAGTAGCTTTCATTTTATTTTTGATATAAACTAAACTAAAGAGAAGGAGGCCTAAGAGAGACTAAGCTAGGAGAGAGGATACATGAAACATAAGGGGTCGTTTATACAAGCATGAAACCCTAATCCATAATTTGGGAATGACCAAACTACCCTTGAGAAAGTGTGGAGGCCAAGTAATCATTAGCTTCTACTAATCATCATTTAAGTGTACATGAAGCCATTAATTCCATAAGCATGTGCATTAGCCTCTAATTTGTACATTAAGGTGGTGGGTCGGTGGAGTCGTCCATGTTCTTCACTTTGAATTATTTCCATCTTCATTCCTTTGTATTCATTTTGTGCATGCATTTTCCTTCATGAACCCACTTGTAATTGAGTGTAATTTCCTACAAAATAATATAAAAATTTCCAATTAAATTTTCTCAAATTAATATATGCACAAAAATGACCATTTTGCCCTTGGATGAAGATGAATATGTGACAATTTCAAATAATATGAATTTTGGTTTAAAAAGGTTAAAATACCAAATATGATCATTTATGTAATTTAAAAAGAATAAATATGATGGTAAAAATATGCACATTTACGTGCACATCAAATACCCCCACACTTATCTTTTTATTCGTCCTCGAATAAACTAAAACTAAGGTAAATCCGTTTTCGTAGGGAGCACGATTGCATTGAGCATATGCAATAAGCCGTTAAACCTCTGGGTGTCCCCGAAGGACGAGTGTTGTCTCGTGAGGGTTTCAGCGGAAACTACCCACAAAATCCAAATGCAGGATGAAAATATTTACAAAATGCAAGATTTATTTACAAAGAGATGACTGTGAGTTTTTGAAAATATTTACAAATGAATGATTTATTTTTAAATTGACACGAATAAGTTAAATATAGGTTTTGGTCATTATCTTGAAATTTAAGTTATTTACTCGTCAATATTTCCAATAAAAACGAAGTTATCATAACAAATAGACTATAGTTTAACTCGTTGTTTTGGTTAATAACACAGTGTAACTATGAAATGGATCCTTAATTGATTATCAAAGTTTATCAAAGTGGTATTTTCATTTCTTTTCAATAACAAATCAAATCCAATAAGTAAAAATAGTGCTAGAATTTCAATTGCTTGCTCTCTCGTTATTTGCAAGAAAAATTACACACCTAGCTCAGGTAAACTAAGGCCAGATATACCACCCATGCACTGCCTTTCGGGCTTATGTGAGGGGAGTACAGAGCATGGCGAGTGCACGCACTTTCGTGCATACACCTATCGACCGTAGGTGGTTTTTATTATGTTTTTTTTACATGTGTTCCATACATGCATAACCGTGAGGACTTTTAAATGAGTATGAAAGCACATAATCAAAGATTTCAAGTAATTCACTCATGCATAACCGTGAGGACTTTTAAATGAGAGTGAATACTTGGATATTATTATTCTTTATTTTTATATTTTTTTTAAGATAGAGAGAAAGTTTTGCAAAATCATCTTAACACCATTTAACTTAGAAGACAAAAAAAAAATGTTATATCCTTTAATTTAAATCGGCCACTTTTTAAAACAAAGATTTTCAGTTAGGATGTACTTCATAATTAACACGTATGAATCTTCCTATATACTAGTTAAACCATTATTATACGTAATCAAACTTTATTTTTATTTTTATTTAAGACAAATAAACTTTCAAAAATTTCAATTTAATAAGCCAAAACCATATATTTATCCTATAGTGTTTCTTTAAAAATAAATCAAAATGCTTAAAAAAAATTTAGTTTTTTTTAGTTTTGGAAGAAAAAGCAAAAATGAACCATGAAAAATTAAAAATGAAGATGAGTCTCCCCCCACACTTGATTTTGACTGTGTCCCCACAGTCAACCCAAGTGGAAGGAGAAAAATAAAAATAAAAACATGACATTTATTTAAATGAAAATTAAAAGGTTATTATTTACAAGAGATCGGAAAATATACAGTTAAAGAGTAAATGAAACGGTCTTCCAAAGACCGATTCATTTGTCTCGTCAAGTATACGAGACACAGCTTAAGCACGAAAAACCAATTCGTAAAAGATTCCGAAGTTGATTGTCGATTTGGAAAAATGAACGTCGTTTTATTGAGAACCGTATGAGTTGTTTTATTTTTGATGATTTTCGAGGTTGGTAAAACAATCGATTGAAATTCAAGTTTATTTTCACCAAATTGAAAGTTAAGCTCATTATCAACTGTTAACCCGCCTTTTGTCAAAGCCATAAGTAGGCGGATTCAACCTAACTAACTTGACGACTATCGAGTTTGGAGTATGATGGATTTGGTTTCGAAGGATGAAGTTTACTTGGATATGTCATTTGGTCAAGAAATGAAGGGGATACATGGCACAAGTACTTCGTTCGGCCTACGAGTACGTTCGGCATAGTTGCCTCATTCGGCCTACAAGTATGTTCGGCTTAGTTGCCTCGTTCGGCATACGAGGTCGCTCGGCACGTTGGATCGTTCGGCATTGGTAGGTCGCTCGGCATCAGGGATCGTTCGGCATGGTAGGTCATTCGGCAGGATGGATCGTTCGGCATCAGGGATCGATCGGCATTAGATGTATCGCTCGGCATCCTTCTTTGATTATCAGGAATATATATATATCTTATTCTTCCATCTTCTTTGATTATTATTTTTATTTGAATTTCGAGGATGAAATATTCCAGGGGAGAATGTAGCGATTCGGAAATTCGAACACTTCAACTTTAAATATCGTAACATTTTGGAATACAATTAAGTGTGATTTTATAACCTTGGCGGACATCATTTAATGAATAATTAATGATAATAAACTTTTTTTTGAAATTGGTTTACAAAAATATATTCTTCGAAGAAAAATTGACAATGTGATCGAAAATCGGTTTATCGATGGATAGCTTTTCGATTGAAATAAGATCTTCGAACTCTTGTGCACTTGTTTGATGATCGAACGAACACATTAGCAACTAATTAACTACACGCACCTCTTTATAAAGATTTGAATTTTCTAGAAGCTTCTATTAGGATAAGAAATATTATCATGAGAGGGGTAAGATGGTAATTAGCATAAAGGAGAAGTGACTTAAAGGAGAAGTGATGGGGGTGACTCTTCCATGGCATGAAAGGGGGTGAAGACAAGTTGAAAGAGCACAATTATTAGCCTATAAAAGGAGGGGCATACGCTTAGTTGTCATTCATGGATTCACGAAGCTTAGAGTGATAAAACCAATGTCTTCTTCTTCCTCTTCAAAATTTTATAAAGCAAAATATTTGAAAATCAAATTCAAATCACTTCAAACTTAGAGAGAAGCTTACTACAATATAACAACACCTTCTACCAAGTTATACGTTGGAAAGGTGAAGCAAAACTCCCCCTAGATCTAATGGCCATGAGCACTTTATGGAGGAGGAAGGCAAAAGAGCAAGTGCAAGGCAAGGAGGAGGAAGAAGGTGATTGCAAGGTTGGGCTTGGACTTTGTTAGCTTGGATCTTGGTTGTTTTTGGGTTAACGGAGAGTTAACACCTAACTCTAAATGAAAATATAACATGTATATGTTTGTGTTTATTTGTGTTTAAGTAGTTTGAGTTGTTGTTGACATATATATTAAAATAATGGTTTTAATTCTTGCTTTGAAAGTAAGTGACACATGTGATCCATGTGTATGGACTTGAACGAACTTGGAATGGACATTAATGGACTAGTATGACATATAACTAGGCCTTGGAAAAAGCACATAGGTTACAGATGGACTTTGGTTTTGATTGGACTCGGATTTGGAAGTGCACTTATAGCGATAGTCACTATAGATGCAGTTGTCAAGTGCCTTGTTTTTTGCGATTGCTATGGAACTTTGTAGATAGATCCTTTGGGGTTTCTCACCATATTCATAATTTATTATATATATGTTCTTTGCTACTAAAATCTTAGATAGTAAAAAGTTAAGTAACATCTCGAAAAGTGGCCAAAACATCACTTGCGCAAAACTATCCCGTTTTTCCTTGATTTTGGACTATAAAAGGTTTTAAAATATAAAAATTTAAGTATTTTGCTTCATTCTTTTAACAAGCGTTTACTAACTCATATTAGAGTATTTCAAAAGTGGTTTGATATATTTTTGAATTTTTAAGTATTAGTTGTGAATTTTTATAGAAGTATATTTTAACACAAAATATATAGAAACATATTCTTTTCAAGTTTTAAGAAAAATTGTAAAGTTGTTATTTTCAAGTAATATTTTGGATTAATGTTTTAAATCTTATTATAAGTATTTTCAAGTATTTTAAAAGCATATGCAAATGTTTTCAAAAAGGGGTTAGAATTGCTAAATGGCTAAATGGTTAATTATTTGATTACTTGTTTGAAAAGTAATTAACTGTGCTTAACACAAAAAGTCGACGAAGTAAGGCTTATCTATTTGTGAGAGTTAAGATTGATGTCACATAGGGATAAGGCAATAGATCTCTAACGTATTGGTTTCCCTCTTGGCCAAGGAATTGTAAGTAGGAAAATGTCGAAAACGTGTGTAATCCTGTTGATTTCTTACTTGTTTATGGAAATCATTAATACGATACTTAGTACTAAAAGCCGACGAGGTACATTAACCTATTTGTGAGATTCGAGAATGAAGTACCTAGGAAAGGCTTTGATGCAGCATGTGCTCTAACTTACCTGGCTTCACTCTTGGATAAGGAATAGTTAAGTTGGAACGTCGGAAAACGAGTTAAGCATATGAATATTGAATTGTATAATTTATAACTAAATAATCGATTAGTCGATTATCTAACTTGAAAAATTATTGACTAAAGGAGTTATCAAATGACTTTGCAATTTCATATCAACGAGAACCCCTTAAAGGAGCATTGGTACGAAACGTCTCTAGCTTTCGCTTACTTCTGAAAGAACCGAAATTGAGTTAACCGAGAATTCGTCGATTAGTTTTAGAGAGTCTGATAAGTGACAAGAGTGCAGTTATATGAGATGCTCAAAACCCGTAATCACTTCAAAACCATATATGTGATCTCTGTTCAGAAGCGGTTATGAAGTGGAATGTTATGGAGTTGAACCGTCTATCCTAAGGTTACGTCCGAATGAAAGTTTAGTGTTAACATTTTAAAACGATGCTATCGTATATGGAGGTTTGAGATCTGTTCGAGATGCTCGAATCCATGTAGTGATTCGTGATCTTTTTGAGATGATGGAATCCAATTGGGGATTCGTGTGTTGTTTGAATGATGAAGACTTGTGTGAAAGATGTCGAACGTTGCCTCGACTTCGGAAATGACCAACCCAGAGTAGGATGCATAATCTCGGGTTTAGCTTACCCATGAGAGTATATCAACTCCATATCTAGAGTGTGCTTATCGATAAGTTCCGCATGGGAGTTGGTGATACTTGGTGCCACGTAATTCATCGTTAGGCCAATTGTGTTTACCTTAGAGTATATCCTATCTAGAGATGTACGATGCTTGAAAGAAAGTTTTCGATCCTTGTCATGAAGATCTGCTTCAATTTACTGACATCTCCACAGATAACAATCCATACATGAACATGACTTAGTGGTATTGATTATATACCAATTATTTTTGTGGCATTCACACAATAGTTATTGATATGATTTATGTCCTATACCCAAGACATTATCTATCATATCACTATAAGTCAAAATAAATGAATGGTTGGTTTCATTTGAGGGGAAAACCATTATAAAATCTGTACGTTCTTAAAAAGGTGCTATTATATATCACTCTTATTTCTTGAGTTTCTCACGCTGGTTTACCAAGCTGATCCTGATGTTATTTTCTTATAATGCTCGTGTCAGCCCCGTGTATGTTTCTAGATTTGATATGAATGCTTTGGAGCTTATGGAGAAGAGTTGGATGGTTACCTTTTGTAGTATTCTTATTTCCGCCGCATATCTGCATTGTGTGTACTAGCATATGTGAGGACAGGTTGTTATAACTGTCCAAGCCGATGATAGTACTTAGGTTTTAGTAACTCTGAAATTTCTACATTGAAAGTAATCATTTGTACTATCCTTTTGATATTATATACTATTGTTTCGTTGTGAGATTTTGATATTGTGTTCTCTCTTTCTTGTTCAATTCTATTTTTTTATTTTACCCTAACTTTCTGTCTTTCCGACACTTGGATGCTCGGCAGACGATTATTGTGGATGTATTCGGTGTCGACATTCGAGAGTCAAAAAGTCAGGTTGTTACAAAGACCCTCCATGTGCCCTGCTATTTTCAGTTGCAATGTAGTATCTCACTATTTTATTTCATCTAGAATAATATAAAAATACTTTAAAAACTATATACTCCATTGAACCAGTCATCGCCCATTTAATTATTATATGCAGATGGCGTAATAGCATTTGCAAAAGCCACAATAGAGAACGCAGAGACAATTAGTAAACTCATGGAATTACTTGAAAGCAATACTGGTTCAAAACTGAATGAGCTCAAGTCCTGTCTCATTATTAGCAAAGGGGGAAAAACCAAAGAGGCCATCTCAAACGTAATCAGAGTTCAAAATGGCAGTCTACCAATCACTTATTTTGGAATTCCTCTGTCCAATAATAAATTAAAGGCAAGAGAGTTTGGTCCTTTGTTAGATATCAACAAAAAAAAGACGATGGAATAATAAATTCTGAATCTATATAGAATAATAGAGTTGATTAAATCAGTCATATATCCTATAATACCCTTCTGGAGGCGACTCTAACAATTCCCCTCTAGCGCCATAAGTAAAATCAATTCAATTTGTGCAATTTTTAATGGAAAACCAAATCACATAAAATGTCGTTGGTAGGTGTATGCAAAACTAAAATGGAAGGATGCCTAGGCATAAAAACTTTGGAGGAATTAAAAGTCGATACTACAATCAAACTACTGCGAAAATTCCTACAAGGAAACAATTTATGGGCTATATGGATAAAAAATAAATATTTCAACAGATGGAATTTCTGGAACATACAGTGTGACAAAAATGCCTCAAACTTATGGAAAACATTACTCGAAGCTAGACAATGGTGCAAGAGGTTATAGGAAGGAAAATATTGAATGGAGAAGACACAAATATATGGCTTGATCCCTAGTTGAATAGTGTTCCACTTGTAGAAAATGTAGGGTGGAAACAAATGGTTGTTGTAGGTGCGCCCAAAATGAATGTTTCCTCCCTCATTCATAATAATGAACGGAGGGTACCCCATTCCATACGCCTACACACAAATGCCAATAGATCAGTAATATACAAATATATAGAAATGCAATTAAAGACTGTTGGAATTGGAATCTAAATGAAGATGGAATATTTTCTTTTAAGTCAGCTTAGGAAGTCATATTTTCTTTTAAGTCAGCTTGGGAAGTCAATGGAAATAAGTGCATTGAGATGAATGGTGCAAATACACGTGGAACGATCATTGCACCCAAAAATGAATATGCATTGCTAGCTAGACTAAATGAGTTAAATACTAAAGATAAGGTGTTACAATGGAACAATGCAGTGGATCCTTAATGCAGCTTACGCCTTCATGAAAATGAAGACGTAGAACACAATTTCTTCAACTGTTCGTACTCATCATCCATATGGCTGTACATCAGGAACAAATTAAGGCTAGCAGACTTGTCAAGCAGTAATTGTAATGAAATTTTTGATCAACTACTTTCAAACAACTCAAGATAAAAAGCAGTAAACCGTATAATTGATATAGTAATGACATGTTTAATAGGGTATGTCTTATGTAAATGCAACTCCGGATTATTTCAAGGAATTTATATGCTAAAACAAAAACAAGCTATTTTGCTCATGCAGGATTGTAAATTTCTACTTAATCAGATCAAGATCAAAAGAGAAGAAATAAGAGGCAATAAACTTATCTTTGAAGAATTTGGTATTCAATTTTCCATTTAACAAAAAATCCAAAACAGTTCTAAAGAGACTAAGCATCACCGGTCTAACCGACAACCTCCTCAACTGATTTTTCCTCATTCACATGAAGAACCATTGGACCTGAGGACCCACGAGTAGGAGAGTGGCTAGTTTAACAAGGATTCAGGTAGATCTGAGCTTATTCAGCAGTCTAAAGTGATTTTTTCCCCTTGATTTGCCACCAAATTTTGAAATGTTTGAAGAAGAAACGAGGGTTGTTTCGACAGTAGATAAGAATGAACCAACATAGTGATAAGTGGTTAGATTAATTATTTATGTTATTAAGTAATATTTATTACTTATTGTATTAGGAGTTTCGTATAAATGGTTTTGAGTACACGCATAAAGAGATACTTATCCTCTAATTTGATCTCCTAAAACGGTTCTCTTTTAAATTTTTATCAAATGCACCTATTATAAGTTAGGATATGGAGACATTATGTACTTTTTTAACTGCAAGACACCCATTTAGGTTGTGGGGGTCGTAAGGTTCCGATGAGATATATTATTGAAGTACATGTGTTCATATTAGCAGTGAAGAACCAACTTCTCAAAAAAAAAGTCAATGAGAACACAATAATTTGAAATAATAATGAGTTAGACATCATTATTATGTATGGATTATGGTTTTCATTTGAATAATAGATTTTTTTTAACTAATTTAGCTCAATTCAATATTAAATAAGTTACACAATGGTTAGTCATAATGAAATTTATACAAAAATTAAAACTAAGAAAGGTTGATTAATTAAAAGAGTTTTTTCAGATACAAAACGAAAGTAACAAAAAATTGAAATTCTTGGAGTAGGGATAGCTCATGTATGAATATAAATTGGGAAATTAACTAGAAATGTTTTGTACGTAAAAAGAGGAAGGTTGTTAAGATATTATTAACCTTCATAAACTTAACAATCCATTATTAGAAAAATGGTTATGGAAATTTAGTAACAACGATGAAAACCTTATCTAGAAAGAAATGATATCTTATCAATTTTAATGTGGAACATCGAATTTACTTTATTTATGTAACAACTCGCCCTTTCAAACACATCAATTCAATAGCTAAACACAACATTGGAACTCACGTCGTGCCAAAAAGGATGGATCGTTAGGTTGAGATAGTTTATATGGTACAGAGATAAAGATAAATTTTAAACAGTTTACACTTTTAGATCTCATAGCTAAAGGAATAAAACATAAATAACATAAGTGAATGAAATATCTCTACTTAAACAAATAATGATCAATATAGGAAACAAACTTGGGGAAGTTCATGATAATCAACTGAAAAGACAAATAAATATATGTTTTACTAGTACGATAAGATACAGAAAGAATGGCTATAAATAAAAATCTTCAGCATGCATAGTCACCTTTTCCATGTATCTTACTCTATTCACACCACTATGCTATCATGTCAAGCTGTAAAGTATGTATAAAGAAAAAAGATAGATGTGATCAGATATAGTCTAGTGACTAAGAAATATCATTAATGGTATGGTGTTAATGGACGGATAAATTATCATTTATAATCTATGCAATCTAGTGATGTTTACCTCAACATGTACACCTACATCTAACAAGTTAGCCAACTTATACAATATATGACAATAACCTATGATACACCTGCTATTTGATAATAGCCTATATGGATTCCACTCGAAGTTTGACATCCCAAAACTAGGTAAACCTAACAATACATCGAGTACACTGTCTCAATGGTAAACCACCTATACAATATAATACATTGAGTATATAATCCCAATGGTGCACCGCCTAATGATGCATCGAGTATTCAATCTCGATGGTAAACCGCTTATACAATCACACTATCATGTCCTACGCCCCTTTTTGATCAATTAATAGCATACAAGGATCGAACAACAGATCAGTTCCCCTGTAAGTACATCAATCGATACGACGTAAATCCTGCTAAGATAGATATCTCCATTTTCCAAATGACCCACATACTGAAATATGCACTCATGTGCTAAAAGTAGCATTAAGAGCAATCTAATTATGATACAATTGCATGCTCGCCTTGAGTATCACATTATACAATGTTACATGAACTTCAAACATCAACGAAGCAGGAAACGAATTCCCGAAACTACCTTACTTGGTTTCTTTCAGGTCCGGTTTTAATTTATGCAGCATATAGATGATCGATCGACTGTTCAACATCAAATAGTCGACTATTTGTCAGGTTATTTTCTTATATATAACAAGGAATCGATCAAATGATTGAAGGGAAGTAGTCAACTGTTCGCCCATTCAGTTGTCCGATAACCATCATTTAATCGATTTTTCTTCCTTAAAATTATACTATTTTATCCCGAGTGCCATTGGATTTACCTTAGTTTTCTTCATGCTGACAAGTTGACTGATCATACAGGGTCAGTCAACTATTTAATGTTAGGTTTTTCAGCATTTTTAACTTGTTATTTTGTCCAATATTGCTCATTCATCATTCAGCCTTCTTTTTGGACTTCGATCACAACTTATAATCCATTATCATTTCATTTCTAAATACATATTAGTATTCATTCACATCTCTTATATGCCCAAACGATTATTGATTAGTTTATCCAATCATATTCAATTTTTTATGTAATTTATTAATATGACCATATAAACTATACTATGGTCGATATATCTATAAGGTTAACTTTTATTCATTATGATTTGATACCTATACTTACTGTATAGAATTAGATCTTAGCTTAAGGTGAGGCTTACATCCAATCTACCCTCTCCCTAATTCATATCAATTTTCTTATCAAAGTGATTATCTATGATTCTTCACTTTATCAAATTAACAATATCACGAATTAAATTATCAAATCAATCCAAAATCATATTATTAAACTTCAATAAGATATATAAATAAAATATTACATATCTAACCACATAACCTTTTCCTAAATAAACCCCCTCACCTAGAATTGTCGATTTGATTGATATAGACTGAAATCTTGAATCTTTCTCCTTCAATCTTATTTGAATTAGAAATTCTCTCTTTTAATTTGTGTTGATATGGATTAGAAGATTGCTCTTGTTTGCTAGTTCAATTTAATAATTTATTTGATGAATTTGGAGTAAATTTAAGGAAGAAAAGTGGAATTTAAATCTAGGGATCAATGGCGGCTACTGGATTAATAATTAAAAGATTAGAATGAGATATGCATAATTTTCCTCCTATTTTAAAACCTAATCGCAAAATTACACCTCTACCCCCATTTGGGCTTCTGACCCGCTTGGTCTAAAAAGCAATTTATGGTAAATAATATGTATCTTCTTTATCCGTTTTCTATTTCTATGTATTATGTATGAATTTGGGATAAAATTTCTACTTGAAACAATTCTAACGTTAGATTTCTCAAATTTCTACATTTGTAAAAATTCCACTTTTTATTTTATGTGAAATTACCAAAATCCCCTTTCAAAATTAACTAATTATTTTATTTAAATTATGGGTATTACATTCTCCCTCCTAAAAGAATTTCATAATCAAAACTCTAAGAGATGGAAAAATGTAACTTGTAGACTCAATCATACAAATGACAAGCATGTGCATTACTATACTTAAATCACATCACAATCAAGTTATTCCAAGCAATTCGAATCAAACATGTCAAATTCCTAAAATTTGTAACAACATAAGATGTGATATCCATATGGATTCCAATTGTAGCATGCATATAAATAATAATATATAGCAATAGTATTATAAATGCAAATAGACAAAACACATCCATCAAACCAAACATATGTCATGAATATGGCATGTGATAACTGCATAAATGCAACTAATGTGGGCCCCTATATAAATGAAAAATCTTGTCATATAGGCATGTATGCATGGATCCTAAAATATACTGGTAATTTCTATATATATGCAAAATATGCATACACACACATATTCACACACACATACACATAATCACACACACACGCACGCGCGCGCACACACACACACACACACACACATATATATACTCAAACATACCACACCAAAAAATTTCCTACTTTAACTAAAAACAATATAAGAACAACATAACAGAAAAGAGTGAGAGATGAGAAGCTCTAATCTTTTCCTCTGGCCCCCATGTACTCTTAGTATGATCATATACCAAATGGACTCTAACCAATTTAACTAATTTTTTGGAGTAACTTTGTCCCATGATCAATGACGCGAGCAAGTGCACAAAGAACAAGTGACTCTCTAAAATTTGATATCCTCTGACTAAATCTGCTTGACCGTAGTTACTGAATTGTGTTATCACTTTCGCAAGTGTGGCACATGGAAAACATCATGAACTCCCTCCAACTTTTCAAGAAGCTTCACCCTATATGCCAACTTCCTTGCTTTCTCCAATATCTGAAAAGGCTCTACAAACCTCGATGTTGAACTCCCAACCTATCAAATCTCATAACATGTCTTAGTGGTAAGATCTTCATAAAAACCATGTCACCGACATTAAATTCCAACTATATATGTCTCACGATAGCTGTTATTAAAAGTAAACTCTAGTAATGGCAAGTGGTCTTCCCAAGAACATCCAAACTCCAAAATACATATATGCGATAAATCTGCCAACAATCGATTCATCTACTCAGTTTGTCTATGGGTGATAGGTTGTAATTAAATTCAGTTTAGTACCCAAAGCCTCCAAAGGACTTCTCCAAAATTCACTAGTAAAAGTGTATCACGGTCATTGATAATAGTGGAAGGAACTTCATGAAGTTATGCTACCACTCTAACATATAAGGTCGCTAAAGATGCAGCTATCCTTGTGCTCCTAATCAGAATAAAATGATTGCATTTGGTCAGTCGATCGACAATTACCTAAACCGCCTCATTTTCCATTCTGCTTCTATACAGTCCATCAATAAAATCCACCAAAATACTTTCCCACTTCTACCATGGGATATCTAAAGGTTGTAACAATCCATCTGGTTTTTTCTACTTTTCCTTAATTCTCTGACATGTCAAACATTTTGAAACAAACTCCACTACATGCTTTTTCAAGTCCAACCAGTAGAATACCATTTTCATGTCCCGATACATTTTTTCACCACCTGGATGAATAGTCATCCTAGAATGATAAGACTCATCAAGTACCAATGAATTCATCACTCTTATAATTAGAACAAACAACCTACCATCTCTAATCAGCCATCTTCTAGAATCAATGGAATAATGGTCCAAAAAACTTGAATGTTCGCCTTTACTTAACTACTCAAAAATACTCAACAACTCATGCTTTGCTTCTGACATGAATCAATATGTTTTATATGTGTAGGTTGAACAACTAAAACTACTAATAACCTTAATTGTTTATTTCATGATGGTCGGAAATCAAATGCAAAAATAAACTCTAAGCGTTCGACCGGTGTTGACCTACTGGCTTTAGTAGACCTTGGCTGCAACGACCCGGATTTAATATATTTTGATTTAACGGTTCTGGTAGATTCTAGCGCCTATAAATTTAGGTCTAACCCTCCCTTCTCTTCTCATATTTTTATGGAGGTAGAAGCGAAGCTCTGCCATTTCTTCTTCCCCTCTTTCTTTCCAAATTATAAAAAATAAGATATTTGTATTTATATTCATACAAATAGGAGAAGGAGTAGAAATTTAATAAAAAGGAGAAGAGAAGAGAATCAACCATATGCACATTTGAGGTAATTTATATATTTATTCATTTGTACCTATTTTCTCTCCCTATCTGAATCTCTTCTCAGATCCATAATTCTAATGTATGTATATACCCTTTTATACATATCTCTTGGGTTAAAAAAGGATATGGAGATGAATCAAAAGTTCTACTTCAGATCTGGAGATTTGGATCGCTTTTAAAAGGTGAGCGGAAATTTTACAGATTGCTATAATATGACAATTATCCCGTTGGTGTTTATTTGATTTTTATGCCTAATTGGATAACTATATATGAGTTGTAGGCAACGAATTGAAAATGATCTGAATATAATAAATATCGCCTACATATTCTTGCCTATAAATTGATTTAGCATTGTATACAATCTAATTTGGAAATCAGTCTCAGAAGTATGAATTTAGAATATCTATTTAATTTAAATTTATTCCAGATCTGAAATAGGTTGTATAATAATGTTATAAACTAAGATTATTATCATAGTCTTGTTAGAATATAAAATTTTCTGTATTTGGAATTGTTGGAATTTAGATCCTTTTGATATTTGTAAATTAGTTTGATTTTTTTTCTATTTAGAAAGATACAGCGTCTGATCTAACAAGGAAAAGATGCAAATCTAAAGAGAAAGAGATGTGTAAAGTACGAATTCATTTTATTTTACACTGTCTATTTCAGTAATTAAAAGAAATGATTATTCCTTGTAATTTCAGACGATGTAATCTTTTATATTTTAAAGTTAAATCTTCTGTTTTGGACTAATTTATAGAATTTATAATGGCTAATCTTTTTAGATATAACTCCAACAATTTAACATGGAAAATTATATTCTAGTGAAGATATATAACTAGAACATATTTAATAAAAATAAATATTTGTACGTAATTACTGCACATGTAATAATTATATAAAAATTAATAACAATGCTTGTGCGTAATATTCACGTTTAGGATAATTAATTAATGAGAAAATAACTTAAAAGGTTGTAACTCCAATAAATGGTAATAAATATGGGAGTTGCAATAATTCGAGAGGGTAAATGAATTAATGGAACTGGTAAATAAAGAAGTTGAATTGATAAAAATGGAATAGATATAGTAGGTTACTAATTTCAAATTAGTAATCATACATAAATGTCTTACGAAATGACTGTTAGGATTTTATGGATAAACTAACGTTTATGGGAAATTAAATGGGGATTTATGGGTAGATAAATATTTAAGGTAAACCTTATTACCATAAACAAAAAGGGAATTAGTAAGCTAAGTCCAATGTCTACCTAAGCTAATATAAATAAAGACTTAGGATGGTTAATTTGACTTAGTAGGTTAGTGATGTGAAGTCAGTAGATTCAATCGACGGAAAACTGCCCTTCACATTGAGGAAATGAAACATTCCCTATCTAAAGGCGCAAAGCTAAGCGCTATAGATACTGCAGTCATCCATAGTATTAACTTCCATTGGCTAAATATGGTTACGTTAATGTATCCATAATATCAGAAGCACTTGAATATGAAACAAAATCACAGATTTCAAAATAACATTTTACCGATTACATTTCGAAACACATGTTTCACATTCAAATTATATAATCCCTTAATCATTTCTCAGGTTCAAATTAAAATAATTATTACATACATGCCAAGAGCGACATATGATGATGGCCCTTAGTTGACGAGAGTACTATATAGACATAACTATCTTAAATGCAGCACAACGGAATAAAACAAAACAAAATAGCAACTCCTAAATAGCTATCCGTCAACCATCCGCTCATCTCCGGATGCTTTATTCGTCAACCTACTAAGACCTGAAAAACCTCAACCCTTGGTCTACTCAAATCAATTTTGAGCACCCGATAGTTAAAGAGGAAAACATAAACTTCGAGTCAGACATAAAGCCTGGTGTGAATAATACTATACATTTCGGTTATTTAATGTTAAGTGAGACCACGCCGCTTAGCGTAAAGGGTTTCCCCTCACTAACATCCTTTTAAAACATATCTTTTGCAAATTTTTATCCTGCAACCAAAGCTGGTTAAAACCGTAAAGCATTTTATGTAAACTTACATATAAGGTAACAAATGGACTATCTGTCCGAACACTATAGTTTGTTTGGCTTACTCGGGCCTACAAAACAATATAGAAAAATAATCAAACACGTGTTAGACACTCCTCTTCTGGACGGTCTGTCCTTAACTATCTATTAAATACTCCTCTTTTGAATGCTCTATCCCTAACTTAACATCTCCCAGGGTCAACTGATCCTAATTGTTTTGCGGGCTCACCAATAACCTATTTGTATACAAACATATATTCCCTTCTATGTGTAATCCTAATTTTAGTCTTACATGTGACAATGGCCAACACACTAGAATTTTGGACTAAATTAGCTGGGGCCAATAGCTAATGTATAGAGCGCGACCCTATACCGGTCTCATCTGGTATTCTAATATCCAAGTCATTTTACTTAGGGAAACCTTCCCTTAAATTTTCCTTAAAACTTTTCTCCAACTGATTTAAACCTTTAAATCAAACTTAAACAAGGAAAATATATAATCTCTATGCTTTGCTCAAAATCACCTTGCCATATTGTACATATACTTTACTTAACCTTTGTTGATGAAAACATTTAACTTTTTAAAGCGTCCCTTTCGAATCTATTGAAAGTGCCCCTTTCAAAACTAAGTAAAACCCTTCTTCTAACTTATACCGAAAGGCAAAAACATTCCTTTCGAAACCATTTATAGAAATCTTCGGAACCATTGAAAAATCTTCCTTTCGAAAGCTTTAAAACCTTAGACATCTTTCTTTTAAAACACTCTAAACATTGCCTTTCGAGACCTTTAGAAAAACTTTCCTTTTAATCCTTTTCAAACTATTGGGGAGCCACCCCTTTGAAACCTTTCTTTAAACCCTTCGAAAGTTTTGGAGAAATGCCCCTTCTAAACCATCATTTAAAATTTTTCGAAAGCATCAAATATTTGTAAATAGCAAACCTTTCGAAAGCATCCAGATTCAATTTAAAAATGTGGAAAATGCCTTTCAAAACCAATAAAAACCATCTCATTTGAAACCATTTGGGTTATACTTCAATAGGGCAAAAAGGTCACTAAAATCACTTAATTCGAAAGCCTATCCTTCGAAAGTATTCCTAAGCAAAGAAGTGCTGGCGTCGAAACCACCCTTCCAAAAGCATTGGAGAAGTGGCTAAGTTTAAAATGTTGGAAAAGCGGCAACAAAGGGTTTCGACCCATTTGAAAGCATTTCTTAAAACTAAAGATCACAACCCATTCGAAACCATTCCTTTGAAATCATTTGACAAGGTCGGAAGCTAGCCCAGTCGAAAGCTAACTCTTTGAAAGCAAAGCAGGCGTCTTTTTGATTTAAAACAAAGCAGCACAACCCCTTTAGAATCCCTGGTTTCAACCTTGTACCTTCCGCCTTCTTCCCAATTCGCCTGCGCACCAAGTCTTTAATGCCGTGCGCACTGGTTTCGATAGTGATGGGGGCGGATGAACTAATTGAAAGCCATCTGTCACCAGGTAACTGGAGACACAACATTTGTGCACCGTTCGGCATCTTGCGCCGTTCGGCACGGCATTCTCGTTTCGCACAACTGGGTCGCTCAGCATTCAGCTTCGATCGGCATTCATCCTCGTTCGGCATAACTGAGTCGCTCGGAATTCAGCCCCGATCGGCATTCAGCCTAGACCGGCATTCAAACCTCGACTGGCATTCAGCCTCGTTCGGCATAACTAAGTTGCTTGGCATTCGAACCCGATTGGCATTCAGCCTCGACCGGCATTCAAGCCTCGACCGGTATTCAGCCTCGTTTGGCACAACTGGGTCGCTCGGCATTCAGCCTCGATTGACATTTAGCCTCGTTCGGCATTCAGGTCTCGTTCGGCATTCAGCCTCGTTCGGCATTCATGCCTCGTTCGGCATTATGCCTCGTTCGACATTCCAGCCACGTTCGGCATTCTCCCCTCGATTGGCATCAGATCTCGTTTGGCCCACATGATTTACTCAACATACCGCCTCGTTCGGTTTAGAGACTTGGCTCGGCATATGCCGCTCGGCATTTGTGGCTCGGCACACAGAAGTTAGTCATTTTGGGCCGAGATATCTTGCTACTAGGCCCAGTAGGGAACTCCAACCCATCTTCGTCCATAAATAGAGAGGCAGGGGCACAACGAAAGGGACCTTTTTTGGAGAACACCGGGGAGACTCTGCCGCATTCAAAACTCATTCAAGACTTCATCTTTTTACTTAGCAATTGTATTCAAGTGATTGGTGTACGGATTGTATCTGTAATCAACTGTTGAGTAAAGTAATAAAGATTAACTTCAGAGCGGACGTAGGCAATTACGCCGAACCACTAGAAATCTGGTGTTCACTTTTTTTGCATTTAATTTAGCATTTTGTTCTCTGTTAAAATTTGCTTTCTTCATTAATCTTTCTACACAATCTCTCTTAAGGGTGTTAGTGACCAATTCTGGTGCTAACATTTTGGTGCTTTCACTGAGAACGAATTCTCAGGCCGATAGGATCTACTTTGTAGCTACTGGATTGAAAAATACCCCGAAGGAGATTCGACTTATTCATAGGACGCCCGTTGATTCTACTCAGAGTTTGAACCGACCACTCTACTATGGGAAGACCACGTACCCGATCAGCCTCTCACAATGTGGAGGTCCACGAGACTGCTAGTGTGCAACAAGTTGGACCTAGCAACCAACAAGCAATTCAAGGCGCATGACCCTCCACCCAAAATCAAACGGAAGTCATTACCCGGACAGAGTTCAACGACTTGATGAGAGAACTCGGGGAAAGTAGAAGGCAACTTGCTGAGCAGATTCAAGCCAACGTTAATCTCATGACTCAGCTTACTCAGCAGCAGCATCAGAATGCTAGAGGAAGCCCTGCTCCTTATTCTTCATCTGATAGCTCGACCTCAGCCGATGAACCTCTTAGGCGTAGACGCCGTAAGGCTGAAGTTGCACAAGCAGGTGCCACTGATCGATCCATCGGGGATCAGGCACGTGAGGAGACCGGACGTCCGGCTCACCAAGACCTTAATGAAGCTGGCCTTCAGGATGCACGTTTGGCCGATCGCTAGCAAGAGGGATATCAACCTGCATGGTCCCGTGGAATGGAACCTAACCTTCCATCCTCCATACAAACTCCAGACTTATCAGCCATGGTCAGGCAGTTAATGAGAGAGAACCAAGATTTGACCAATGAAGATTGGGGTGTCTAGGAGTCATACTCCCTTCATAGATACTATCCTACAGGATGAGTATCCCCAGAAGTTTAGTATGCCGACTATCCTAGCCTACGAAGGGAAGACTGACCCTAGGCAACACGTGATGAGGTATGAATGGATGATGGATTCTGCAAGGGAGAATGGTGCGACCAAGTGTAGGTGCTTCCCAATCACTTTGTCTGGAATCTCCACCACGTGGTTTACTCGACTTCCTCTACGGTCTATATCCAGCTTCGACGAGTTGGCAATGAAATTTGTTGAAAAATTCAGAATACATGCTACTCGTCCAAAGGATGTGATATCCTTATCAAGCGTAATCGAGGCTACGGGAGAATCCTTGAAAGCATACTTGCAGAGGTTTCATGTTGCCGCCACCGAAGTTAGCAACCCTAATGACCATGCAATTTTGATGGCAGTAATGTGAGGTGTAAACCTAGACTCGGAGTTTGGAGAATGGTTGGCGGAAAAGCCCCAGCTACGTTGGAGCGTTTCTATTCGAAAGCTCACCAATTCATAAGGAGGGAAAAAGCTCGATGGACAAGATGAGATAAGGCACCAGGGCATGTTCAGCAGATTATGAAAAACAACATCGCCATGAAGCAATCCGACAATAGCTCGGGAAAAGTTCAAGTCAACGTCCAGAATAAGCCTGGGCAATCTAAAGGATCCGGAGGTCGAAATCCTGGAAAGAAAAGAGAAACAGGGAAATGGAAGTCAAGGATTCCAACCTACAACGAATATACCCCCTTGAATAAGTCTCTTGAAAATATTCATATATCTACCTGTAACACCTTTCAATACAGAAATCCACGCCCAAAGGAGTCCACAGAGGAACAGAAGTGGATGGGGAAGTACTATCGCTTCCATGAGACCCACGGGCATAATACTGAGGAGTGTAGACACCTCCATGACGCCATAGAAAAGTTAATCAGGCAGAAAAAGCTGCAGGAGTTTGTTAAGAACCCAACAGAAGGTAGGCAAGGAACGTCAGACCCCGGACATGGGCCGGCTCCACGCCATCTAGAGGAACCGCCCGAACCGTAAGTAGGTTAATCATAAACACTATAGTTGGAGGACCTCATCCTGCAGACAAGAATTGGTAGGAGATGGAACGATATGCTACCTCCTTGAAGCATGCGAATTATGAATGTTGTTCGAATGTGGAAGATGGAACCCCCGCAAAACAACAACACATGATGACAGACGATATAGTGTTTAGAGTCGAGATGCAGACAAGGTGGAGGCTCCTACTATCGACCCGATGGTCATATCTGCGATGATCGGGCCAGCTTACGTCAAAAGAATTTTGATTGACTGTGGAAGTTCTGTCAACATCATCTTCAAGTAGGCTTATGACCAAATGAAGATGGAGACAAAAAGATTTAAAACCATGAAAAGCCCGTATCCATGGCTTTAATAGTGCCGCGACTGGTGCAATGGGGATATCGAGTTACTAGTTGAACTGGGAGAAGGTGAGCGTAGGAGAGTGTGAATCCTACCATTCATAGTGATGGATGTTGACTCTCCATACAATATATTTCTGGGTCGTCCGGCCCTGGCAGAGTTTAGGACAGCCTTGGCCCCATGGTGTTTGACATTAAAATTTTCGACAGACAAAGGAGTCGGCGTAGTGCATGGCGATCAGGCGATTGGTCGCGCATGTTATGTGGCTGAGCTGAGAGAGGCTCAGCAGAGAGAAAAAGGGAAGGTTGCGGACAACTCCGTCCGCGTCCAAAACACTGACAATTGACAAATAGTGCCCGAGCCCTGGCTCGGGTAACATTCTCGAACGTACAGAGACATAGATCCGAGAGATGATGATGGGGGACCCAGGGAAGTGAATGCAGCTCCGGCTGAGCTGACGATTGACATTCCAGTCAGACGGAATGACCCGTCACGAGTTCTTAAGATTGGATCGCAACTCGACCCGCCATTGGCCGAGGATCTTACTGATTTCCTCCGAGCGAACCTGGACGTTTTCGCTTGGACACATTCTGATATGTATGGGATTTCTCCCGCCATTGCAAGTCATATGTTGAACATAGACCCGAAGTACGTCCCAGTAAAACAGAAATGGAGAGGAATGGACCCGGAGAAGTCCGCTGCTCTCAGAGAGGAGGTGGACAAACTCAAAGCCAATAGGTTCGTCTGCGACGCCCTCTACCCCGAATGGGTATCTTACCCTGTGCTGGTGAGAAAAGCAAATGGGAAGTGGAGAACTTATTTTGATTATTCTGATTTAAACAAAGCATGCCCAAAGGATAGTTTCCCATTACCTAGGATCGACTAGCTGGTTGATTCAAAGGCCGGACAAGAGCTACTGTCATTTATGGATGCATACTCGGGATACAACCAAATCCCGATGCACATTCCAGACCAAGAACACACCAGTTTCGTCACAGACGTTAGGTTGTATTGCTATGTAGTGATGCCCTTCAGATTGAAAAATGCTAGAGCAACTTATCAGCATTTGGTGAACTGAACGTTTAGAAATCAAATCGGTAGAACAATGTAAGTCTATGTGGATGACATGCTTGTGAAGTCACGACAGTCAAACGACCACATTCAAGACTTAGCAGAGATGTTTGATATACTCAGGCATTATGGGATGAAGATTAATCCTTTGAAGTGTGCTTTAGACGTTGCATCAGGGAAGTTCTTGGGTTTCATTGTGAATGCGCGTGGAATTGAAGCTAACCCGAAAAGATTCAGGCTATTCGGGACATATAAGTGCCCAGAACTATAAAGCAAGTACAAAGCTTGAACGGAAAGATGGCCGCACTGAGTCAATTTGTATCTAGAGCTACCGATAAGTGCATTTCTTTCTTTGATGTGATAAAGAAAGGAAAGAGGAATTTCGAGTGGACGTCTGACTGCGAGGAAGCATTCCGAGCACTGGTTAGACATCTAGAAAGTCCCTCGGTGCTATTGAAACCAATTGACCATGAAATGCTGTATGTATATCTGACTGTATCCTAGCATGCTATCAGTACGGCTTTGGTTCGCGAGGAGCACCGAGTACAAAAGTCAGTGTATTATGTTAGTAAACGTTAACAGGGGCGGAAAGAAATTATCCTAGGATTGAGAAACTAGCTTACTACTTGGTGATTGCAACACGCAAGCTTCGCCCATACTTCCAAGCACACTCAATCAGTGTTTATACTGATCAACCCTTGCCAGGTACTCCAACGACAGGAAACTTCTAAAAGGATGTTAAAATGGAATATTGAGTTGAGTCAATTTGATATTACCCACCTGCCACGAAGGGCCATACAGGGGCAAGCGCTAGCAGATTTCATTGCTGAATTCACCACGACAGACGAATCAAACGGCCACAATGTCATACCCCCCGTTCGATGAAAGATGTACACCGAGGGGGTATCTAACGACTGTTGTTCGGGAGCTGGCATAGTTCTTGTGACTCCTGAAAACCAATCAGTTTGCTACGCTTTGAAGCTCGAATTCACAGCAACGAATAACGAAGCCGAGTATGAAGCATTGATTGCTGGCTTGAGACTTATCAGAGAATTGGGGGTAAGATCGGTTGAAATCTTTTGTGACACACAACTGGTGGTGCACCAAGTCTGAGGGGACTATCAAGAAAAGGGGCAGAGACTTGCCCTATAACTGCCCGGGTTCAAGAGCTGCTAGCGAATCTCGAGTATTATAATATTTCACATGTCCCGCGTGAGCAAAATAGAGCAGCCGATTCATTGGCAAAATTTGCAAGCGCTGGCGATGCGCAGCAAATGAGATTTTTTCCCGTCGAAACCTTACATGCTCCACGTATAAATATGATGGAGGTGGATTTCATATTAGAAACAGAAATCGAGAAGGAATTATGAATGACCCCATTCAAGAAGTACTTGTTACAGGGGTCGTGCCCGAAAGAAGGAGCGAAAGACGACAAGTCATTCGTAAGGCTTCGATTATGTAATGCAAGATGGAGTAATGTATCGAAGGGGATTCTCGACCCCCTTACTCCGGTGCATTGCCTATGATGAGATAAAACAAGTCCTGAAGGAAGTCCATGAATGGGAATGTGGTGACCATATCAGAAGGCAGACGTTAGCGAAGAAAATCCACCGCTATGAATACTATTGGCCGATTGTAAATTGGGACGCCGCAGACTATATGAGAAGATGCCACAAATGTCATAAATATGCGAAAATCCCGAGAGCTCCGCCAACGGAACTCACACAAATGGTTAGTCCCTGGCTATTTGCAATATGGGGGATCAATATAGTCGGTTCCTTACCCATATCTAAAGGTGGTGCGAAATACGCGATAGTTGCGGTCGATTACTTTATCAAATGGGCAGAAGCAGAGCCTTTGGCCACTATCACAACCCAGAAGGTTATTAATTTCGTTTTACGAAATATTATATGCTGTTTTGGCCTTCCACGAACCATCGTTACAGACAACGGAACTCAATTCGAAAGCAAATAGTTCAGAGAATTTTGCCAAAAATATGGTATTGAGAAAAGGTTTGCAGCAGTTGCTCACCCGAAAGACAATAGACAAGTGGAAGCCGTGAATAAAATAATCAAATCTATATTGAAAAAGCGTTTGGAAAAGGCTAGAGGCAAGTGGGTGGATGAGCTTCTAACAGCGCTTTGGGCTTATAAAACCACCCAAAAGTCCACGACTGGCCACATTCCATTCGCATTAGCATATGGCATGTAAGCTATTATACCCATAGAACTTGAAGTTCCATCACATCCGGTAACTTATTATAACTGTGAGTCGAATCAAAATCTTTTGCTGGAATCAGTGTACTTCATTGATGAAAAGCGCGAAGAAGCTAATTTAAGAGCGGTCACATGCAGACACCGAATCGCTCGATATTATAATGAAAAAGTCCAACCGAGAATCTTTGGTGTGGGTGACCTCATTCTGAAACGAGTTTTCCCAGTTCCATCACATATGAGCCCCGCATAGGAAGGTCCATACGCCATTGAACGGAAGCTTGGAGAATAAACTTTCAAGCTAGCGACCATTGATGGTGCGGCAGTCCCTCGAGCCTTGAATAGTGAGCATTTGCGGCATTATTATACTTAGTTCATTTTTTTCATAGTCTAGTTGCAATTATTTCCAACAAGTATTTATTCCTAGTGTACGACATGTAATAAGACAATTTAGCTTGTTTGCATTAATAAAGGGCTTGAAGCCATTTTTTCCATGAATAGTTGATGTTTCTATGTATGATAACTCTATGACAAATAACTAAGAGATACATTATTCTGTCTGACATACGAACGATACGAGCACTAAAACCTCAAAGTCCCCAGAGTGCGGACTGGAGTACTCTAAGTCCCCAGAGTGTGGACTCGAGTATAAACGACTAAAACCTCTAAGTCCCCAGAGTGCGGACTGGAGTACTCTAAGTTCCTAAAGTATGGACTCGAGTATAAACGACTCAAAATCTCCAAGTCCTAGAGTTCGGACTGGAGTACTCTGAGTCCTCAGAGTGCAGACCAGAGTATAGACGACTCAAAATCTCCAAGTGCACAGAGTGCGGACCGAAGTACCCTGAGCCCTCAGAGTTCAGACCAGAGTATAAACGACTCAAAATCTTCAAGTCCCCAAAGTGCGGACTGGAGTACTCTGAGTCCCCAGAGTGCAGACCAGAGTATAAACGACTCAAAACCTCGAAGTCCCCAAAGTGCGGACTGAAGTACTCTAAGTCCCCAGAGTGTGGACTCGAGTATAAACGACTAAAACCTCCAAGTCCCCAGAATGCGGACTGGAGTACTCTGAGTCCCCAAGGTGCGGACCAGAGTATAAACGGTTCAAAATCTCCAAGTATCCAGAGTGTGGACAGGAGTACTCTGAGACGCTATAGTGCGGACCGGAGTATAAACGACTCAAAATCTCCAAGTCCCCAGAGTGCGGACTGGAGTACTCTGAGTCCCCAGAGTGCGGACCAGAGTATAAACGACTCAAAACCTCTAAGTCCCCAGAGTGCGGACTGGAGTACTCTAAGTACCCAGAGTGTGGACTCGAGTATAAACGACTAAAACCTCTAAGTCCCCAGAGTGCGGACTGGAGTACTCTAAGTCCCCAGAGTGTGGACTCAAGTATAAACGACTCAAAATCTCCAAGTCCCCAGAGTGCAGACTGGAGTACTCTGAGTCCCCAGAGTGCGGACCAGATTATAAAAGACTCAATATCTCAAAGTCCCCAGAGTGTGGACTGGAGTACTCTGAGTCCTCAGAGTGCGGGCCAGAGTATAAACGACTCAAAACCTTAAAGTCCCATGATTGCGGACCGGGACATGAATGACTTGAAGTCATCAAGTCCCTGGCATACGGACTAAAAAAATATATATTCTAAGTTCTTGAAGTATGGAATGTAGGATGGACAACTCCAAAAATTTCCAGAGTTATATGAAGATAAAGTGAGAAGTTCATGTAACTCACAACAGCTTGGGTTTTGACCACAATCACACAGAAAGATGAATGAAAAAATTCTTTTTAAAGACAAAAGAACTAGGCTTTATTTATTCAAAAGTAGGTCTCTACTACAATTCCTCCAAAATTCAGAGTTAAATGTCTATTTACATGGACTACGAAAATAAATAAAAATAATTACATAATCTAAACTAACTCTTGTTAAACGAGAGTAACGATTACTTCTTCGACTTCTTTGACTTCTTCCCAGACGACTCTTCTCCCGTGCGTTTGCCCTTGGTAATTTTCTTTGATAGGGAGGTAACAACTGAAGAAATACGGGGAACTTCCATGGGCCTGGACCCGCCAGGGAGAATGACCTTCAACGGCTTATTCAGAGGATCTTCTAGGTCCACAACTTGAGGCTCGACTTTGATCTCGACCGTCTTTCTCTTCTCCTTCTCAAACTGCTCCTTCATGCTCAGTTTAGATGTATGTTCAGAGGCGCCTGTAATTTCGATTTTATAACTACCATCGATGGGAATGGAAGTCTTGGACTTATCCTCATCAAGCGCTCCGATCACCTGAGCATCTGGACCGGGAGCATCCCCTGCATGAGTAGCCTTACTTGTTTCTTCTTTCACCTCCTTGGCGACGTCGCTCCTCGGAGTGGGCTCGATATCAGAATGGCCTGCACAAAATCATGAAAAATGAGCATTAGAATACAATAGCCCCACTGAGAAATGACGACTTTTGGAATGTTAAAGTGAAGGGTTATCTACCGGGTTCTGCTGGCTCTCGGCCGTCCGAGGGGTCTTACCCTTTGGAATGGAAGACAGAATGTGAACACCGAGGCCAGGGTTCTTCGGGTCTTAACCGATATGCTGCTCAAATGGATCAAGTATCGGCCGATCGGACGTTGAGTAGGCATATGAGCTGGAGACTCGATCTCGGATGGACCGGCAATAACATTTTCCCTTTCGTTGAAGGGGAGCCTTTACAGTAAAGAGCTTTCGCCGCAGACAGGTCTGAAGGCTCATTTCCCTTAAGAAATTCTTTTATCAAAGCATCTTCATCGACCTCCTCGGTGCCAAGTTCGACCTTCCTGATTTTTATTAAAGTCTCCCACGCCTCAGCTAAGGATTCAAGGTAGCCCCCACCAAGAAAAGTTAAGTCTCAGTGCATGAGGACGGATGCATTGAATTCTGCAATTAGTGGGTTGAACATGCTTTTGACCTCCTCCCTACCAGCTTCTTTAGCCGCCT
This sequence comes from Allium cepa, assembly GCA_030765085.1. Lineage (NCBI taxonomy): Eukaryota > Viridiplantae > Streptophyta > Magnoliopsida > Asparagales > Amaryllidaceae > Allium > Allium cepa. The sequence continues at coordinate 272,722,683 of CM060928.1, forward strand.
CAAGGCAGGAGTCGACCTCGTAGACGCTATTTTTTTGCCCTCTTCACGGGCTTCATTCTTTAGCATCTCAACCTTAGAAAGTTCATCATCAAGCTTCGCATTCATAAGTCATATGGCAACGATCTCGTCGCAATATCGTCGTGACTTTTCTTGGGCAGCGGTCTTCTCCTTTTTTCTTTGCAGAGTTGTTCCTCCAGATCCTAAACTCGGAGGGCAAAGGCGTCCCTCTCCTTCTGCACCGAGTCCTTCTCTAAAGCTAAGGCCTCACAGCGTTGGACCGCCTCGTCGATTTCTTTTTTATGGATTGACTTCAGACGAGTAACAGCCTCGGTGGTGTCTTTAGCGCTCTACTGGGCGGCTTCAAGCTGAGACTTATAAGAAGCAAGCTCTTCATCCTGAGCTTTAATAATGTCTTTATCATGGATAGCCTCAAGCTTCAGGCGATCTATCTCATGCTGACGCTCTATGGAAACTTCTGAAACTTTCTCGGCTAAGTGCATGAACGCATCATGTTATACATAGACATCATTGGTGCAAGCAATGGCACTTTGCTTGACATGCCCTAGAATACGGTGAATCGTCGGAAGAAACTTTAAGCCATCGAAGCATATATTCGAAAACGAGGCTTTAAGTTCGATAAGTCGTTCAGCGACCATTGGATCAGTTAAGAGAGTAAGAGGTGTCTGCTTGGAGACTGCAGTCATTCTGTGGAGATCTCGAGATTGCCTGGTACTTGATGAACCGGAGTGTTGATCCCGATATGCCTCAGGCTAAGGCCACTTATGTCTAGATTTCTCTTTGCTGTGCTCCGGTTGAGAACGAGGATCGCGAGGATATTAGGGCTGGATATAAGTTTTTCTTCGGTGTGATGACTCTCGGCGGTGGTAGTCTCAATCGTCGGATTCACCTCTATCTCGATGCTTGCCGGAGCCCGAATCCCAGACAGATCGGTAAAAAATCGATGAACCGCGAAGGTGGTCAAGTCCATGTGCGCGCCCCAAGTCACCTACACAAAATTTAAATAGCAATGAGTTAGCAAGAGGTAGAGTGACAACAGAAATTTAAGTGCAAGGTGAAGTGCATTTGTTTGTGTGTGTCCTAGTGTTTTCCCCCGATGGACTAGTTTCTTTACTAATAGGAGTTTTTTCTCCCTAGTTTTGGGCTTGAACGCTTGTATCGCCTCTCTTAGGCGAATTAAGCTTATGGGCCTCTGGTTCGTCCAAGCCATCGTTGAGAAGGTCTTCCGGTATGGTGAGGTTCGACAGGCCCTACAGAGAACTTTCTATGTGCTGAGAGGAAGCTTCTTTCTCCGCTGGAATAAGAGTAACTTTAGAAGTTCCACCCACTATTTTTTTCCTCAACTTATAGGTCAGTTTCTTCTTCCTCTTCGAAAAGGAAGGTGACATTTCAATGTCATGAACTTCAACTATTGGATCCCGGGATGGACTAACATTTTCGCCCTGTGCTTCCGGCGTTTCAGTTTCTTTAATCTGCCTCTCCTCTAGCGTCTCAAGGGTGTTGTGTGCTAAGTACTCGGCCTTCTTCTTTCCTTTGCCTAAAGAAGGCTTGGGTAAAGAAGCACCTTGGGGAGGCTTATTTGGCGACCTTCTGCCAGCGACCCGAACTTTGAAAGTGACTCATTTGAAATGAGTGATCTGATGTCCCGGTCTTCCGTGGGAAGGGCTCGAATAGCTTCAACTACCTCAGAGTACCCGGAGCCTTCGGGACGTGGGTTGATACCTGAAAAATGAATGAAGAGTCAGAAACGATGTAAGTCTCGGCAAATTCAAGTACCAATCCGGAAAAAGAACTTACTTCCTTTTACCCATCTTCTGGCGAAGCCAGGGGCAACGCACATAGAACCACTCTTGCTTATAATGGGTAAATTTACTCCATGACTCAGTTAAAATTTGGCATTTGTTATGCGGCTCGAGAAACATGAAAGATGGGCTATGCGTCCGTCTCTTAATGCGATAGATGTATCAGATATCGTCCGGAGTCGGAAGCTTGAAGAGGACACTCACAAAAAGGATGCAAGTGCCTTATATGAATGCATGGCTGTTCGGATGCAGTTGCGATGGGGCAATCTCGATATACCACAACACGTCTCGAAGAAATGAGTTGAATGGTGGCACGCTGCCAACCCAGCACATGAATCTGTTACAAGATGTGTATCCGACTGGGGGCAAGTGCGGACGATCACGCCCGATGGAACTAACACATCATCGAAAGGGATTCCATGGACAGAGCATATCCGACGAAGTGTACTTTCATTACTCTTTGAGGCCTGTGAGTCGATTGGGTCATCTAAGAAAATAGCTACCTCCAAAGCATCGGGAGCCAAGTCGACAGATGCAGTCGCAGGGTTCAGTAAGCCTTGAGTAGGGGTAGTTGATGGATTTGAAGTTCCTACAAATTCTTGTCGAGAGGATGGCCCAGGTTTATCGGAGATCGTAGCAGATCTGGATTTCCTAGACATCTCTAATGAAGATTGAATGTGACAAGGCACCTGTTTGAACTATACTTGAAAAACAATCGACATTAGACTTAACGACATAAATATTCCCCCCATGTGGTGTGTGAACTAGTGTGATCATTCAAATGTAAGTGTTGGGCAGTGAAAAGACACTGGATTGATTAAATAAGTCTAAGCTTTGAATTGTTGTCTTCGAAGACCATCATCGCTGACCATCTACGAAAGCTTGTCATAAGACGGTTTATGTTTAGAACTCGACATCGTCACTGCGTTTGAAAGGTTATTAACTGTTAAACAAGTTAAAGTCCAAATTGTCAGTTGTTCAAACACGGGATTCATCAGTCCGGATTGTCCGATATGCTTTGTTGTTTGAGTCCGTCCTCGTTCATTATCCTATGTTCGGGCATAAAGTATGTGTTTAGTCAATTATGCATTAGGTTCGACTGGTGTTGCTGTTGTACACAACCCTCCTACCTAACCACTTCATCGTTCGGCATTCAACTAGGTATGCCGAACCACAATCATGCCGAGCCACCTCACTCGACATTCTTCCCTCAACAACAAACACTCACCTACCACTCGTTATTACCGTTCGGCATGCGGCAACACATGCCGAACCGTAAGCATGCCGAGCCACATCGTTCGGCACGCCATTCTTACAACTTTTCCTCTTCACCGTTTGGCATGCGACAAATCATGCCGAACTGTGCTCGTGCCGAGCCGCATCATTCGGCGTTCTGTCCATAACGCCATTTTTACTCCTTCCCTCCGTCCCTACCGACCGGCGTGGCCAAGTCCTTTGGCAAGTCATACCGAGCCATGTCGCTCGGCATTCTACCTAATTACTACTTCTTTTCTGCTTATCCCTCCAATCTCAGTCGGCATAAAGAAATTATGCCGAGCTGTGGCTGTGCTGAGCCATACCGCTCGGCGCATTAAACCATAACTCCATTTCAACTCCCGTACTTCCCTCCATCGGTCGGCATAAGGAGGTCATGCCGAGCCACAACGTTAATTCTTCCACCATCTCTCTCCTTCAAGCACCTGTCATGTCCACTTCTCTCCTCCACTCCGCCTAGCCTTAAACTCCTCTAAACAACAACGCCTCGCCCTCAATTCCTGTTCTACACGATTCCTAACGACCTCGATTTTACAGAGATTCACGGGCTCGAATCTCATGCTAGGTTTCTTGTTCGGGGTGTAGTGTTTAAAAGAAAGGTCATTACCTAAAGAACGAGTTGAAACTTGAGGAGATTCTAGAATAGGAGACGGGCAATGTATGGAGTTTGGGGGAGGAAGGGTAGGTGGTTTGCTGAAGTCTGTTGGGAGTCGAGTTCGTAGTTTCTGAAAAGTAGAAGTAAAAAAGAAAAAGAAGAAGGAGTATCAGCTTAAATAGAGAGAGGGGAAGTTAAATGGGCTGTGACCGATAGAACCGGTCAATGCATGCCTCTCGTTCGGCATTATGTCGTTAAGCATTAGCATGCCGCTCGGCATACAATGCCTCGTTCAGCATTCAAGGAAGAATATCATCGGGGAGACTAAGCCAAGGCTCGAAGCAAAACATGGAGAACTCGTGATTCAAAGTGCATCATGTTCGACCACATGATGCACTTTAGGGGGCAAGTGTTACCTGGAGGTTTGACCATGTAAATGGAGACACGGCATTTCTGCACTGTTCGGCATCCCGCTCCGTTCGGCACAACATTCTCGTTCGGCACAACTAGGTCGCTCGGCATTCAGCCTCGATCAGAATTCAAGCCTCGATCGGCATTCTGCCTCGTTCGGCACAACTGGGTCGCTCGGCATTCAACCCCGATCGGCATTCAGCCTCGACCAACATTCAAACCTCCATCGGCATTCAGCATCGTTCGGCACAACTGGTTCACTTGGCATTCAGCCCCGATCGGCATTCAGCCTCGACCGGCATTCAAGCCTCGACCGACATTCAGCCTCGTTCGACACAACTAGGTCGCTCGGCATTCAGCCCCGATCGGCATTCAGCCTCGTTCGACATTCAGGCCTCGTCCGACATTATGCCTCATTCGGCATTTCAACCTCGTTCGGCGTTCATGCCTCGTTCGGCATTCCAGCCTCGTTCGGCATTCTCCCCTCGATCGGCATCAGATCTCGTTCGGCCTACACGATTCACTCAACATACTGCCTCGTTTGGTTTAGAGACATGGCTCGGCATATGCAGCTCGACATTTGTGGCTCGGCACACACAAGTCATTCATTTTTGGCCGAGATATCTTGCTGCTAGGCCCATCAGGGAAGTCCAACCCATCTTCGTCTATAAATAGAGAGGCAGGGGCACAGTGAAAGGGACCTTTTTTGAAGAACACCAGGGAGACTCTGCCTCATTCAAGACTCATTCAAGACTTAATCTTTTTACTTAACAATTGTATTCAAGTGATTGGTGTACGGATTGTATCTGTAATCAACTGTTGAGTAAAGTAATAAAGATTAACTTCAGAGTGGACGTAGGCAATTACGCCGAACCACTATAAATCTGGTGTTCACGTTTTCTGCATTTAATTTAGCATTCTGATCTCTGTTAAAATTTACCTTTTTCATTAATCTCTCTACACAATCTCTCTTAAGGGTGTTAGTGACCAATTCTGGTGCTAACACCATCTACGTCGGAAGCAGGGTGCCGAAAGTGGCGAAACATGCTATTTGCATGTAAAACTGATTTTTAACCTTTTGAAATAAACATTTTAACTAACATGCGTTGTTTGTCTAAATCTTATTAGTTGCAAATTTTATTTTCTAAAAGCACTGCCAAACTTTCAGAAATAAACACGTTATTTTATTTACAAAATACACCTTCTACTTTAATAAATATATAAAACATTTAAGTCCCATACCGTAAATAATTTTATATACTCATTAAAACACTTAGGAAAATTCTACAAAAATTCCACAAAATCATTTTCAGTTTGTTTTTTAACATATATAAATTTCAAACCCAAATAAATAATTATTTAACCTTAAATAATTTATAGCCCAAATAATCATTTTCTACACTAGAAATTTATATAAAATCCACAATAATTCAAGAATTATGAAAATTGAAACCATTTCTAAAATATCATTTCTGATTTACATCTAAAATCGCAAGGCATTGAATCTCATTTAATAGGGTTTTCTTATCACAACATACCATAAAATCTATATGAACAAGCATAAGTCATCAACAAGCATATATACACATTTAATCATTTAAAAACATGGCCGAAACTTGCAAAACACTTCGGATTTAACTTAAATCCAAAAACATTTAGGAGAATGAGGTGTAGTCATTATTCACCTTAGCTTTATGATTTAGGATGTGAGATTTGATCTTGATTAAGTGATTTGATTCTTCCTCTTGAAAATCCTAGCTTTATCTTCTCTTTAGAATGCTAATGGTGGCCGGCTTTAAACTTAAAACTCTGATAATGAAATGAACATGTGGAAGTAATTCCTAAGGTTTTAGGGTATAAGAATTTTCCTTGTTTCCATTTTTCTCTTGCCTACTACCTAACCCTTTATCTATTTTACTTCATGTTATCTCGTTTTGATTTGCACATTAACATGGCACGACTACGCCTACTAATCACAAATCTCAATCCATTAATCAACCTACATTATTTAATTTAATTTAACTAATTAAATTTCCTAAATAATGTTACTAAAAATATGGGGTGTTACAATCTCTCCTCCTTAAAGAATTTCTTCCTCAAAATTACGATAAGGCATACATCAAAATAATCAAAGGTAAAACATACCATCAAACAACTCAGGATAAGTGTCTCTAATTTTTCTCTCAGTCTCCCAAGTACAGTCCTTATCATCATCACTCCACTGGACCTCCACTAATCTGACCGTCTTGTTCCTCGACTTCTTCTCATCTCTTGCGACTATCCGGCCAGGCTTTCTAACTATAATCATGTCTGGTTCCACTACTAAATCTTCTAACACAGTCGGCGCTATAGCACTGTCCAAATCCCTAACACACTTCCTCAAATGAGATACTGGAAAATATTGTGGACTTCTACCAAACTACTTGGTAACTCTACCCTATACATGAGTTTCTCGATCCTCTCTAAAATAAGAAATGGTCCTATGAATCTTCGTGCTAACTTCGTTGTCTTTTTGAACCTGATAACACTTTTCATCGATGATACTTTGACAAAAACATGATCTCCAACAGAGAATTCTAAATCTTTCCTTCTATCGGCATAGCTCTTCTGCCTAGACCGAGCTTCCTTTATTCTTACCCTTATCAGCTAAATCTTTTCTACTGCTTCTCTTACCAATTCGGGACCAAGGACTAATCAATCTCCTGTCTCTAACCAACATGCAAGAGATTTGCATGGTCTTCCATACAAAGCTTCGAACGGTGCCATCCCTATAATAGTCTGATAACTATTGTTATATGAGAAGTCAACTAGATGTAGATGGTCTTCCTATGATTCTGCAAAGTCTAATACATAAGCTCTTAACAAGTCTTCTAAGATATTGTTAACTCTTTTCATTTGCCTATCGGTCTACGGATGGTAAGCAGTACTTATCTTGAGCTTGGTTCATAAACTTTTCTGTAAACTCTTTCAGAATTCACTAGTGAATAAGGAATCTCTATCTAACAATACTACTAGGAATTTCGTGCACACTAACTACATTCTTCATAAATAACTTAGCCAATACAGGTGTCATCCTATTTGACTTAACGGGAATGAAATGGGCACTCTTGGTCAATCTGTCTACTATGACCCATATACTTTCATTTTCTCTATTAAATCTCGGCGATCCGTCTATGAAGTCCATAGAAATAGAATCCCACTTCCATGCCAAAATATTTTATGGCTTGCAACCCACTTAGCTTCAGATGCTCGGCTTTCACGTGCTGACATTTCAAACACTACTTCATCTATAAGCCAACATCCCTCTTCATTCCTTCCCAGAAGAAACTTCTTTTCATATCTTGATACATCTTTGTTCCTATGGGGTGAATAGTGAACTTCGAACGATGGCATTCCTCCAAAACTTCTTTCCTTATGTCTACTACATCTGGAACACATAATCTACCTTTCTTTCTCAACCATCCACTTTGGTCATGAATGAAATCCTTTAAGTCATCGCTCTCCGTTATATCCCTTAATTCCTGATTCTTTTAGCTAACACTGGATCCTTTTTCTGTTTAAAAGCAATCTTCTCAATCAATATCGGTCGGACTTCTAAACAAGATAACATAGCAGATTCTCCACTAGACCCAACCTCGGATCTCAACTACACTTTGCAAGTCGAGAACACTTCCAAGTCTTTCCATTCTGCTATCATAGCTAACACTACATTCTAATGCTTCCTACAAAGCGCATCTGCAACCTTTTTGTCTTTTCCTAGTGTGCATTCAATTCCAAAATCATAAGCGCCTAAAAACTCTAACCACCTTTGCTAACTTATGGTCAGCTCCTTCTGAGAGAACAAGTACTTCAATGACTTATGATCCGTAAAAGGTTCAAACCTCTCTCCCAAAAGGTAATGCCTCCACACCTTCAATGCAAATATCACTACGGCTAACTCCAAATCATGCGTTGGATATCTAACTTGATGCGGTCTAAGCTATCTAGAAACTTAGGCAATCGCTTTACCTCTCTACATCACCATAGATCCTAATCCAGTTCCACACACATCTGTATAAACTACAAAGTCCTGATTCCCCTCTAGAACCACTAACACGTGTGCATGGGTCAACAAGTGTTTCATGCTTTGAAATGCTTCCTCACACTTATTGATCCACACAAACTTCATATCCTTTCGTGTTAGCTTGGTCATTGGTGCAGCTATACTCGAGAAATCCTTAATAAATCTCCTGTAATATCCAGCCAATCCGAGAAAACTCTTTATTTCAATTACTTTCTCAGGTCTCTTCCAATTATTCACCGCTTCGATCTTAGTCAGATCTACAGACAATCCTTTTTCTGAGACAACATGACCTAGAAATTTCACTTCCTTATTCTAGAAATGACATTTCGAAAAATTCACCTTCAGCTGATATTCTCTCAAAGTCTCAAGAACAACTCTAAGATGAACTTCATGCTCTTTCTCATTCTTAGAGTATATCAAAATGTCATCTATGAACACCAATACGAATCAATCCAAGCGCTCTCTGATAATTCAGTTCATCTAATCTATAAAGAATGCCGGCGCATTTGTGAGTCCGAACGGCATAACTAACCATTTATATGACCCATACCTTGTTCTAAATGTCATTAAATGTATACTATCTTCTGCTACTTTAAGCTAATGGAAGCCTGTTAATAAGTCTAACTGAGAAAATACCTTGGCTCCACTCAAATAATCAAATACCTAGGCAACGGACATTGATTTTTTATCGTTCTCTCATTCAACTTACGATAATCGATACATAGCCTTGACGATCCGTTCGGCTTCTTAGCAGATACCGTGGCTGCTCCCAAAGGTGAACTACTCGCTCTGACAAAAATCTAGCCTTCTAAATCCACCAACTGAGCCTTCAACTCCCTTATTTCTATTGGCGTCATCCTTCTTGATGGCCTACGCACCGGTTCTGCTCCAGGCACCAAATCTATTCGAAACTCAATGGCTTGTTTCGATGGAAATCCAACTACCGACTCAAAATATCTGCGAATTCTCTAACCATGAAAACATGAATCAAGTCATCCTCTAACTCCACAACACCCAACAAAGCATTCACCTTACAGTTAGGGTTTTCTACGGTATAAATTATCCGATCAATACAGTCTGGGTGTCTAACTGATATTTTCCTATCCTGAAAAAATATCCTAGCATCATACTCACTTAACCAATCTATTCCCAATATGATTCTGAACCCTTCAAAGTAAAATATCTGCAAACTGCATACAAAGGTATAATCTAGCAAGTCAAACTCTAAGTGGTCACACTTCATTCCAAGTGTCGCATACCCTCCTATCGAATTTTCAACTCTTAAGGAAGTAACTACAAATATAGGTTCTAGGTTAAGCTTATCTACCAAACATCGAGATATAGAAGAATGTGATGCACCAGTATCAAACAACACGCTAACAGACATATCATGTATTTAAAGCGTACCTCCCAATACCGATTTCCCTTTCTCCTGAGCCATTGGCTTCAAAGAAGCAGACTCCGACGCAAATACTTGGCCTTTATCTCCTTTAGTTCGCTCTTTGCACTAGTTCTTGTAGTGCCCAACTTGATCACAATTGAAACATCTAACTCCTTTCTTCTCAGCAGCCTTCTTTTCTTTTCCTGTCCGACACTCATGAGCATAATGGCATTTCTTATCACACTTGTAACAGATCACTTCAGACTTCCCCTTCTTTGTTGTTCCACCCTTTTGAGCACCCTTCTTATGAAAGAACTTCCTTTTCTAATCTTTCCCAACATGGACCTCCTTCCCTTCTTCTTCTCCAAACAATAAAGCATCTCTTCATGTCTTAACGCCATCTCCACAACCACATCAAATTTATCTCTGGTATGCGGTAAGGTAGCCCTAGCCAACTCAGGCTTCAATCCCTTAATTAACTTTTCATTCCTCTTCAACAAAGTATCAACAGTGGCATATCCATATCTAACCAACTCTTCAAACCTATTGGCATACTCCAAAACAGACATTTCTGCTTTTTCTGACTTAGAAAACTTTCTAAACAAAATAGATTGCGTCGTCACCGATATGAACCTCTCTTGGAACCATTTCCTAAAATCAGCCAATGTCATCTCCTCTTCATTTACTCCAGCCATCACACTATTCCACCAAAATAAAGCTGCTCCTTGAAGCTCTCTCGAAGCAAGCCTCCTCTTCTGCTCGTTATTGAGCCCTAAGTCAGCAAATATCCTTTCACAGTGCAGCAACCAATTCTCCACTTTTATAGCGTCTTCGATTCCGATAAACTGCTTCCATTCAAGCCTAGCATAGTCTTTACTCAAATTAGTATAATGGTTGACAACCGAAGCTTCCTAAACTCCTCTCGCAGCATTTCCTCCAACCAATCCAGCAGCAATTCCAACTTGCATCATGTTTACGACAAACTAATACATAGCTCCCATATCCACTTGTGGGACTCCAGCACCAACATTCCCAGCTTAAGCCTGACCTTGAGTCCTCTTTGTATTAGGTCAAGCATTTCAATTGGTGGTGGCGCTGTCCTCTCCTAGATTAACTCTGCCTCTTCTTGCATCAATATATGTATTCAACCCATGTGAGATACAGAAGAATAACCTAAAAGAGATAGAAAACTAAAGATATAGCGTATACTTATATATAGAAAATACAAGTACGTTACTATAGCGTTATCCCACATCCCATTCCTAACTCTAATTCCTAAGGATTATCTTTTCAAAAATCATTTTAGTTAAAATATTTCATAAACCTATGCTTTGATACCAAGTTGTAACATCCCCTATCTAGAGGCCCAGAGCTAAGCGCTACAGATGCTGCAGTCATCTATAGTATTAACATGCGACGACTAAATACGGCTATGTTAATGGTACCCATAATATCAAAAGCACTTGAATGTGAAAAAAAATCATAGATTTCAGAATAACATTTTACTGATTACATTTCAAAACACAAATTTCACATTCAAACTACATAATCCCATAATCGTTTCGTAGGTTCAAATAAAATATAATTATTATGTAAAAACGCCAAGAGTGACATACGGTGATGCCTCCTTGGTTAACCAGAGTACTATATAGACATAACTGTCTTAAATACAGCACGGCGGAATAATACAAAACAAAATAGTAACTCCTAAATAGCTATCCGTCAGCCACATGCTCGTCTTTGGAAGCTTTATTTATCAACCTATTAAGACTTGCAAAACCTCAACCCTTAATCTACTCAAATCAATTTTGAGCACCCGAGAGTTTAAGGGAAAAAACATAAACTTAAAGTCATACGTAAAGCCTGGTGTGAATAATATTATGCATCTCGGTTATTTAATGTTAGGTGAGACCACACAGCTTAGCGGAACAGGTTTTCCCTCACTAACATCCTTTTAAAACATATCTTTTGTAAATCTTTATCTTGTATCCAAAGTTGGTTAAAACTATAAAGCATTTTATGTAAACTTACATATCAGGTAACAAATGGACTATCTGTCCGAACATTATAGTTCTGTTTGGCTTATTACTAACCTTTGGCTGACTCGGGCCTATCAGACAATATAACAAAATAATCTAACATCTGTTAGACACTCCTCTTTTGGATGCTCTATCCTTAACTATCTGTTAAATAGTTCTTTACTGGACGGTCTGTCCCTAACTTAACTTCTCCTACGGTGACCTGATCCTAATGTTTTGCTGGCTCAACAATAACCTATCTGTATACAAACATATATTCCCTTCTATTTGTAATCATGATTTTAGTATTACCTGTGACAAAGCCCTACATATTGGAATTTTGGACTAAATTGTTGGGGCCAATAGCTAATGTATAGGGTGCGACCCTATACCAGTCTCATCTGGTATTCCAATATCTGAGTCATTTTACTTAGGGAAACCTTCCTTTAATTTTTCCTTGAAAACCTTTTCTCAAACTGATTTAAAACCTTTAAATCAAACTTAAATAAGGAAAATACATAATCTCTATCCTTACTAAAATTCACCTTGCCATGTTATATATATACATACATACTTTACTTAAACCTTTTTGATGAAAACATTTAACTTTTGAAAGTATCCCTTTCGAATCTACTGAAAGTGCCCATTTCAAAACCAAGTAAAACCCATCTTCTAACCTAGGTCGAAAGGCCAAAACTTCCTTTTAAAACCATTTATAGAAACCTTTGAAACCATTGAAAAACCTTCCTTTCGAAAGCTTTAAACCTTAGACATCTTTCTTTTAAAACACTTTAAACATTGCCTTTGAGACATTTAGAAATCCTTTATTTTTAATCCTTTTGAAACAATTGGGGAACCACCCCTTTGAAAACTTTCTTTAAACCCTTCGAAAGCATGGGGAAACCCTCCTTCGAAACTATCATTTAAAACCTTTCGAAAGCATTAAATCTTTTTAAACAACAAACCTTTCGAAAGCGTATGGGCTTAAATTTAAAACATGTGGAAAACACCTTTCGAAACCAATTAAAACCATCTCCTGCGAAACCATTTGGGTTATACTTCAACATAGAAAAAGGTTCATTAAAATCATTTAAGTCGAAAGCCTATCTTTTGAAAGTCTTCCTAAGCAAAGAAGTGATGGTGTCGAAACCACCTTTCCGAAAGCATTGGAGAAGTGGCCAAGTTTAAAAGGTTGGAAAATCGGCAGCTAGGGGTTTCGACCCCTTCAAAAGCATTTCTTAAAACCAAAGAGCACAACCTTTTAGAAATCATTCCTTCGAAATCATTTGACCAGGTCGGAAGCCAACCCAGTCGAAAGCTAATTCTTCGAAAGCAAAGCAGGAGCCTTTTTGATTTAAAACAAAGCAGCGATTCGAGCCCTTCGGAACCCCTGGTTTCAACCTTGTACCTTCCGCCTTCTTCCCAATTCGCCACGCACCAAGTCTTTGACGCCATGCACATTGTTTTTGATATTGATGGAGGCGAAGGAACCAAGTCAAAAGCCATCTATGTCGGAAGTAGGGTGCCGAAAGTGGCGAAACCTGCTATTTGCATGTAAAACTGATTTTTAACCTTTTTAAGTGAACTTTTTAATTAACCTGCCTTGTTTGTCTAAATCTTATTGGTTGCAAATTTTCATTTCTAAAAGCAGTGCTAAAATTTCAGAAATAAACACTTTAATTTATTTACAAAATACCCCTTCTCCTTTTATAAGTATACAAAACATTTACGTCCCATACCTTAAATAATTTTATATATTCATTAAAAAACTTAGGAAAATTCTATTAAAATTCCACAAAATCATTTTCAATAAATTTTCTAGCATATATAAATTTCAGACCTAAATAAATAATTATTTAACCGTAAATAATTTATAACCCAAATAATCATTTTCTAAAGTACAAAATTTATATAAAATCCACAATAATTCAGAAAATTATGAAGATTGAAAACCATCTCTAAAATATCATTTCTGATCTAAATCCAAAATCACAAGGCATTTGGATGCCATTTAATAGGGTTTTCCTATAGAAACATATCATAAAATCTATATGAATAAGCATAAGTCATCAACAAGCATATATACACATTTGATCATTTAAAAACATGGCATAAACTTGCAAAACATTTTGGATTTAACTTAAAACTAAAAACATTTAAGATAATGAGATATAGTCATTATTAACCTTAGCTTTTTAATTTAGGATGTGAGATTTGACCGTGATTAAGTGATTTGATTCTTCCTCTTAAAAATCCTAGCTTTATCTTCTCTTGAGATTGCTAATGATGGCCAGCCTTAAACTTAAAAATTTGATAATGAAATGAACGTGTAGAAGTAATTCCTAATGCTTTAGGGTATAAGAATTTCCTTGTTCCCATTTTTCCCTTACCTACTTCCTAACCATTGATCTATTTTACTTCATGTCATCTCGTTTTGATTTACACATTAACATAGCATGGCTAACCCTATTAATCACAAATATCAATCCCTAATTAACATGCATTATTTAATTTAAATTTAACTAATTGAATTTCCTAAATAATGTTACTAAAAATATGGGGTGTTAAAGGAAACCAGTAATTGAGTATACTTACTACTAATGTGAGATATCACTAATCCTAGAAACGTGATAACGTGAGATATCACTAATCCTAGAAATGTGATAACGTGAGAGATTGGGCGCTCTTTCTTAATTTGAAAGCATTAAACGGTCTAATTTGGAATTAGTAGCAGTGACGGATATCTCCATAGGGGTTTGCTTTTGGTTTGAGGTTTTAAGTGGATGAAGGGTCCGCCTCTCTCCTTAATGGAAGTATTCAGTAACCCACTAAGATTCCAAATAAATAAATAAGGATCTCTCTAGGGTTTACTTCAGTGTTGATGTCTTATGTGTTGAAGGGGCTGCCTCTCTACCGGAAGAAGTAACCTAATGGGATGCTATATTTATAGTTAATGAGTGATAGTGGATATCTCGGGAAGGGTTCACTTCAGGGTTGGGGTCTTAAGTGACTGTAAGGTCCTCCTCTTTCCTATAAAAGAAATATTAAGTAGCCCGATGAGATTTCCAGGCAATGTAAACTAGACATTACTACTGAGGAGCACGCTTCTAGAAGAAGGCCTTAGATGATAGGGTCTACTTATTTTCCACTGGGAAGTATTAAGTGGCTTGGGTACAGTCCCTTACATTGCTAAGGCCAAAATAATACTACCATTGAGGAGCACGCTTTTGGAAGCAGGCCTTAAATGATAGGGTCTGCCTATTTTTCACTAGGAAGTATTAAATGGCTTAGGTATTGTTTATTTCATGGCTACGATTTTATCGCATTATCGGTGATAAATGCGGTAATAGTTGGACATTAAATGTCAAAAACCTTGAATAATAGTTAGAGGTCTTATAGCTAGGATCTACTGACTATTGACAACATTGTTAGGAAACCACCTTGGGAATAGGTCTTAAATGACGGGGTATGCATCAATTAAGGTCGTAAATGACAAAGTCCACCTATTTCCCTTTTAAAAATATTATAGAAGCTCGCTTCGTATTTAGAATTATTAAGTGGCTAATGGGTTTGAAAGTATTGGTGGTTGATATGGCTTCATTAATGTTTCGTACCTTAGGAAGGGATAAGTATGTGATCGTGTATGCAATGCGAGGTTAGATTAGAATTGCTAACCTAAATGGACATAACAATTAAATGGAAACCTATTGGTATAAGTTTATGTTATGGATAGTTTATATTCCATTCACCAGAACGTTGTTCTGACCCACTCCCTATTACAATCCACCTGATAGATTTAGAGGAACTGGTCACTAGAGCTGGATGTGCTTTGTTTCTTCTTTCTCTCATGCTCGAAGCTAATGTGACAATCTGCTATATAAGGAATACCATTAATTCCAAGGTGGTAGTCATAATCAGTATTCTCGTCATATTATTGTTTCCGCTGTGAGTTTAGATTTCTATCAATCTTTGAAAATGCTCATGCTTATTTGCGGGTACCAAATCCAACGATCTGTGCTTTGATGGACTTGGGCTTTGAATTTTTTGAAATGCAAGCCCATAAGAAATTATTTTGTTTATAGGTTTAACCAAATTAATAGAACTTCTATTATATTATCAAAATTACTAATGTTATAATGATTTTTTCAGATTAGTTTAGTGGTCCAAATAAATTTTGTCGATCACATATGTGTCAAAATTTCTGTTAAAAAGCATAAGAATATAGCATAAGAATACAGAAAATGCGAATCATTTTTAGTTGGTTAAATCGGATAACCAACTGAACCAAACAAACTTAATTTGATTGGTTTCATTTAGTTTTCATTTTACTGATTTTAGTTTGGAATAACAGTTTTCATCATCAGATAAACCGAATCAACAAACACTCTCCCCCAACCAAAAGCATCGGTATACACAGAAACAGCTTCAAACCATCAAGAAGTACCAAAATAGGTGCACTAGTCAACATTTCCTTTAACATAATAAAGGATGCTCGCACTCCACATTCCACGAGAAAACCAAATTCTTCTTAGTAAAGCATGCCAATAGAGAAGAAATCTTAGCAAAAATTTTAATAAACTTTCTGTAACGGCTAGCCAATCCAAGAAAACTTCTTATCTGTAGCATTTTTGGTACATATTAGTCTTGAATAGTAGCAACTTTTCATCATTCGACTGACAATATGTGCTCATAAAAAACATGACCAAGAAATCAAACGTCTTTATGCCAAAAGTGACATTTAGAAAAAAAATTCTATTAATTTATTCCTACGCAATGTATTGAGCACTTCTCTCAAATATAACTTGTGATCTTTTTCACTTTTCGAATAAATTTAAGTATATCATCTATAAATACCACCATGAACTTATAGATCAATCCTCTACTTGAGTCATAAGGTCAAATAAATATGCTAGGGCATTGGTCAGTCTAAATGGCATAACAAGCCACACATATAGTCCATCAGGTGTACAAAAAGCGGTTTTAAGAACACTGTCCTAGGGCATACACAATTGATGGAATTTGGTTGCTAAGTCAAGCTAAGAAAATATCTTTAGTCCTATTAACTGATCAAACGATTCATTAATATGTGGTAGTGGATAATGATTCTTTTTCATCGGCTTATTTTTGTCACGACGGTCGGCGCAAAGCCACTGTGAGTCATCTTCTTTGGTACCAAAGAATAAAAGGTGCTCCCTATTCTAAAACAGTGCTACGAATAAAATTATTCTCCAATAATTTATTCACTTGTTTATTAAGCTCATGCTTTATCAACGAGCCATATAGCTAAGTAGAAAAGTAGCTGACCTGGCACCATTTTCTACAAAATTCAAAAATTCGATCTCCTTATATAGAGGAAGACTGAAGAATTTGAAAATAAACGTCTAGAAAATCCAGACTACAAGAACGGAAGATAATTCACCTTGTGATAACCACCCTAGAGAATATCCTGACTGGAGAACTATTGGTCTTGCAGTAAACATCAAGGTCGTTCCCACTACAAGTACTCACTCGAATAACCACCCTATTACAATCCATGACGGCTTTCTTTCCTTTGTCTATAGTTGGGGCTGCACTTGAGGTAGGAACGACATCAAGTGCACACGCTAGAATTATCTGAGCAGTATTCATAGGCAAGGGTGGACATTCTCCCTTTATATGCTCGGGCTGGTTGTACTTGAAACATTTGATCTTTAAAATATTCACCCTGCAATCCTTTTTTATTTTCCCCATCATATTATACCTTCTACATTTAACTCCAGGTTTCTTTGCATTGCCTTGAGCTTCTCTTTTTGCTCCACCCTTGCATTTATTTTGCTGATCTGGCTTTCTTCTACCTTATTAGGCTCTTCTTTAGCAATGCTATATTTACTAAGCTCTTAAAAATAGCTTCTATGGGTACATGGCTCAACCTATCAAAGACTTGTTCAAACCTTTAGCAAATTTTATCGCCTTCTTCTTTTGTGTATTAATGAGTTCAAGGCCATATTTCGCTAGTTGGTTGAATCCATTGACATATTACCTAACGCTTCGGTCTCTCTAATCCAAATGGATAAACTTCTCTAGCTTTATTCCCCGCTCAGCCTCCAATATGAACTTGACTTCAAAATGCCTCCTAAACTCAGACCAAGTAATCTCAGTCTCCTCCATATTAGTAGAGAAATATCCAACTAGTTCAAGGCCTCTTCTGATAGTGCCATGAAGCTAACTTCTTCTTCTTTGCATCATCTATCCCCATTATAGAAAATATCATATCACAATTTCTCTGTCATGCCCAAGTCTCAAAAAATGATTCTACCCGTGTGTAATTCGTTCCACCAAACTTTGGAAATCCCAACATAGTTTTGGAGAATCCAAAGTAGGAGGAGGGATAAGAACTGCAACATGTACTTGAGTTATGGATCCTCCATGGAGTTTAATTTTAGTCTAGCCTCTTCCCTGAAGATGCCTATAGAACTATACTGGAATGTTTACCCCGAGAACCTCAACTTCTAGCTAACTAGAAATATTTCCATTTTGGTTTATCATTTCCAAATATCTATAAATAGAAATCATTGCAACTTTCCTCAAATAATAGTAAGCATTACTGGATTTACATATGTTTGACCTATTCTATACATATATATATATATATATGTTGAATTTTTGTAACACCAACAACCCAGGATTGAAGGGTTAGCTTCAATCAGTTGGTAGAATTACAAGATCTTCAGTAGGCTAGATATTGAAGGCTTAAAGTAGAGGTTGGAAGTTAATTTAGAATTTTAGGGTCTATTTCAGAAGGAATTACCGAAATGAATCCGAACTGTGAGAGTAAGTTTATATGAAGAATCGAAAGTGAATGCAAGAAAGCAGTAAAGAGACATGATTTACGATAGTTTGGGCTAAATCTATGTGTCCACTCTGTTATTTCCTTCTTTAGAGTTCTATACCAAAGCTGAAAGGCTATTACAAAGCTGAATTGGCTAAGTCCATTATTGTTGAGTTTTTACCAAAAGCTATAATATAGGAAAGTGTACTTTGTTCTTAGTATCTGAATTATGCCACTACCAAATTATCCTTTTTATAATGGGATTAGCATTTATTTTTAGTCATTTGGAGGAGACGTGGATTGATAATGTGGATTCCATTATTGAGCTAGTATGATGGATTATTGCCACTTGGAAAATATCCAACTCGCTTTAGATATAACACATGGATTGGTGACGTATACTTTATTGGCATCTTCTTTTCAGCAATATCTGGGTAGTACACATGGATGGTTGAGATTTCTTAGCATTACTACAATGTGCACTTTGGTTTAGGTTGATTCTATCTTTCTTGAGGCTTTGTTCTTTCAAATTATTTCTTCTTTCGGATTTTGCCTATATTTGTCAATAAACAAAGCATTATATTACACCGACCTTTCAGCTTAATCTACCAACCTTGGGTCTTTAGGAAGTAAGCCAAGTTACTTCATTATTAATATAATAGACTATTTAGTATATAAACCTTCGGGCTTAGTACTTTCGGTTATAAGATTTATAACTTTTATAAGATCACTTAAAACTTCAGGGCTAGTAGCTATATCACCCTTTTGAATATATATTTATCCTTTCAAAATGAGTATACTGTAGTGTAATACCTTAAAAATTGGTAAATATTTATTTAAATATTAATAATATAATAATATGAAAATATTTGAATTTAATGTGTAATAAAATAAAATAAAAAAAGGAGGGGAAGATGGTCATTTTTCCAACTTTGGAATTTGACGACGAAACTGGCGCCATTGCGACCCACTTGTTTTTCTTATTCGTGCAATATTTTGGTTTACTACATTTTTAGTCCACGTGAAGGAATTTGGTCGAATCAGTGTGAAGTTAATTGGGCACCAAAAGTTAGAAGTTAAATTTCAAACTGAAAGTTAATTCCCTCCTTCAACTTGAAAGATAGAAATTCATGCACCTTTTCAATTTTTCAGAATTGATGCTCTTTCTCCTTCTTCCTCTTTATAGACAAATATTCAAGTCATCATATCTCCCTCAAAATGTAAAATATTCACATGAAACTAGCAGCATTATGAAGCTAGTAAGGAGGTCTATGTATCTACATCAACTTGGAGGCGAAACTCTGAAGAATGGAGGCATAGCAAGCAAGATAGCAGAGATTTAGGTAGTAAAAGGTGAATTTGGTAAGTGATTCATGCTTTCTTCTTTATATAATGCGACTTTAATTCTATAAATATGATATGTAGGTTGTAATAGTGTAGGTAATTAAATTAATTATTAAATGGGATTTGAGAGGGAATTTGTGATAAACTATAAACTAGAACTAGGTTTACACTTAATTATTGGAATTTGATGATTATACACTTAATTGATAAATAAAATGTTAAATCAGACTTAGAAACGTAAGGCTAGGTAGTAGAAACGTTCTCAAGTGATTAGAGGTGAAGCAAAAGTGACTAGAGGTTAAATGACCTGGTGAACTTAAAAAATTGATGGCTTGGCGATTCTAGAAAATCCTAGTACATCGGTCCATCGGTTTAAGCGTCTGGGGGCACCAATGGCCTAATTTTGGAGCGGGTTAAACCTATACCTATATGGGCTTATATAAAATTATTTCTATCGATTCAAGTCTTGTTCCTTTCATTTTATGAAGGTGTTTGGAGGCTATTGACAAGGAAGGTTATAGAGTTACAAATTTGAGTGGATGTGCGTGATGATTTATTATTGTTTGAAATGAATATATATGTCGTTCTTATATGTAAAATGATATGATGATGGACGTGAACATGAGTAAGCCTATGACATAAGTAGGTGAGCCAGGATATAGATATGGATACAAGATGGATACAGATATGGATAATGTTATGGATACGAATACAGATACAGACCTATGACATAAGTAGGTAGTCCAAGTATTGCGTTACTCCCCTATAATGCTTCAACGGATGAGTATGGAGGTGGATCTTAAGAGACAAACTAGGCTATAGGCGGACCAAGGCATTAATCCAGTTAGTATGAGGACAACGGGTGACCATGTAAGCTTAAGACGGTCCGAACAAGTGAGTCATATATGCAATTGACGTGATGGTGGACAATAGGCGACCTTGTAGCCCACGAGGCGGGTCCAGGGAAGTAAGTCCACACATATGTGATTCAATCAAACTAGATGTATTGATGACTATATATGGCATAATAAGTAGGATGTGAGGTGGCTGAGCGTTAGACTCATATCATGCTATAATATTAGTTTTGTAGTATATGTAGAGTAATGTATGGCTCATTCACCAGATTTATGTCTGATCCACTCCTATGTTTCCCATTTATTTTATATACATGTTGACGGGGGTTAGAGATGAGATAGTATTAGAGATAGGGATTCATTTGTGTATATTTTATATGATGTAAATATGTATTGTAACTTGGATTTGACTATGTGTATGGCCTGTATTGACTTATATCATTCAAACATATGTATTTGATAGATAGACAAATTATGGTGATGTGATTGAAATAACTGTTGTATTATATTTTATTTCCTTATGCAATGAGACTCCAAAGGCTATTAGTAGAACTTTATCTATCTATTTTATCTTACCCTAATGAATCGTCCTTTTTGGTTCTTGAGGTGTTGACATCGGTTTAGGCTTTGAACCCAAGGGCAGGAATGGCGAGTTGTTAGATGTAGGCCTTTCAGCCTTCTATATATTATCAAAATTAACTTTGGAAAAATATGGTATAACACATTCCCTTTATTTGAACCAATAATGGCATGAACACCCAAAAGTTTAAGTAGAGAATTAAAAGTGAAGAATTAAATGAAAGATGAGTAATAAAGAACACACAACAATTTATAGTGGTTCGGTAAATCAAGGCCTACGTCCACTTAATGATTTTATGAAGGCATATCTTGAATCGAGATATGCTTTGAATTGTGGCAACAATTGGGGGCTCGTCCAATTTAGAGTGGAGTCCTTCACCATTTCAAGATATGCTTTGAATCGAGACAACCCAGGACTATTGTGAAGGACTCCACTCTGTGTTCTGAATGGTCGTTATCCTTTCTGTGAATCGTTTCTTGTGAAAAGTTATGTCCATAGTCATTTGTTGTGAAGTTCCATCAGCATATGGGATTATAAATCTAGAGTATGATCTCATGATATATCATTCCAAGCTCCATGATCCTGTACTTGTTCCTTTTATGGATTTTCCAGCTTTGAATTTGATTCCCTTGGACTCGAGTCATAAGGTTGGATATGTATATGTACACGCTTTCATGTGCATGCTCTCGAACAAGTCTTGGGCATACACCTACATATACATATATTTACTTGTACATTTTTTTTAAAATTTAGGACTCGGTGCCGACTTTTAGATCTTGGGTCAGTAGCGACTTGAGACTTGGGAGATTTCCCTAGTTTTATGGCTGATACATATGGACCCATGGGTTATAAAACCCAAATCCAATATCCTTCTCTTCACTTTTATGCTACTGACTTTGAAACTTGAGCTGCTGCCATTAAACCCTCGACCTCTAAACCAAGCTTTGTTGCCGCCTTAGCCTAGGATCGCCACCTCTTGTGGCATGCCGACTCCATCTCCAACCCTCAAAACCTCAACGTTGTAATCCAAGCCTTCCTAGAACCAGTCTCTACCGATCCACTCTTCCAAGCTTGACCCAATCCAACCCTAATTCAAACACAGGTAAGTATTAGACCTAGATGAGGGCATGGACATGGACAGAGTTGTCGACAGTTATGGAGGAAGTCATTATTGAAGGCCATGGTTTGGGAAATGGTAAAGGGGAAGAAGAAGGGTGGAATCTTCTTTAAATGTTGGAGTTATGCAACTTCAACACTTCAGCAAATTTATGAATTTTTAGTTCTCATGATAAACCTTCCTTGGGAACTAATGACCTCTTCTTGGTCTTGAACCCTTTCCACAGCATGACCAATGATGTTAAACTTGTCAAGACGGTTAGCTACGATGTTCACTTCGAGTGATGTCCAAAGACTAAAATGAACAATTAAATAATATCAGAAATTTGAACCGCACGACATGGATTCACTTTACATGGTGGGTACAGTTTCTACGTTCATCACTTCAAGATATGTTTAATCTGATGTTGAGTCGAGTTTAACTACGACTCCACACACACAACAAACTCCGGTAGAGCATGCACAGCATCCCAAAAATCCAAAGATGGAGCAGCAAGTTTTGGAGAATCTAAAGACCTGGTTGATAGGCCAGAAGTAGATCTCGCTCCTAACACTCTTGATAACGTATTTTGAATGATCCTATTGGTTATGTTGCCTCCAAATTCAACGAAGGAACTCTTTAGAGAATTTGCAACAAACATGGAATTTTGTTCGACGACATCCTGGCCCCATCTCGCGATCAAAGAGCTTATAATCTCCTAAATGGTTATATTGCCTACAACAGATATATGTGCTTGGCGGGCTGCATCCCACCATTCAATCAGTTCGTCCATCAATTTATTAACTTCTTGCAATTGGCTCCAACACAACTGCATTTGAACAGCTATGCTTTCCTCCTTGCTGCATACATCGTCTTCACTAAACACTTACAATGAGCGCCCAGAGACTAAGAGATTCGATATTTGTATACATCTTCAAGAGCCAAAAAGAACGTTCATCCTTAATCTGCCAAGAACCGATTAGGGGTTGTAGATTTATCTTCGGCACATGGAACAAGTTGAGCTATATCAAAAATGAGTGGTTCTATGTCTGTTGTCCACCCGGGTTCGCATGAAGTTGGCTATTCGGATGTAAGTTCCATTCTATATCCATTCGATGAATTTGTTTAATAGTCTACAAACTTAACACACATCTTGTTTCACTATACATATATTTTGGCAAGACCCAGTAACATGGAACTTACATAGGCCTTTAATGCTCGGTAGAGGATCGAAATATCAGAAC
The DNA here is from genome assembly GCA_030765085.1 of Allium cepa. Taxonomy (NCBI): domain Eukaryota; kingdom Viridiplantae; phylum Streptophyta; class Magnoliopsida; order Asparagales; family Amaryllidaceae; genus Allium; species Allium cepa. The sequence continues at coordinate 272,746,172 of CM060928.1, forward strand.
CCTTCTATTAGTCGAGAGTCTTCTTGCCCATGGTTTGTTGAAGCAGGCTGCAACACTGCTATTGTCCAGGTGGTTGCTAGTGACAACGACTATGACAATGACGATGATGCTCATGAAAACTTGCATGGAGGAGGAAATATTGATCTAGATGTGCATCTAGTCCCAGGGCTGGGGTTGAAGAAAATGTTGAGAAAATACAAGAACACGCCAAGGAGTGTAAGATAATGGATGAAAGTGGTGAGGCTGCCTGAGGTTACATTGACGTGAGCCATGAGTCTCAGATTGAGAAATCCAAAGATAGTCAATAGTCTACTCCGAGGAAGTTGTTAGTAGTGAAAATTTCCAAGGCTCAGACTTTTACACAGCCTCTGCTAGTCACAACTGTAGAGAAAATGCCTTTTATTCCGTCAACGGGCATATTTGCTAGATTAGGGCCTATTCCTGCCAAATTTGGCTCCTTCGATATTGGTATTTGAAGGGCATCGAATCCTCTATTCACTTCGATAAGGACACCATCCATACCAGTATGGGAGAGATCACTCCCATAAGCAAAGCCCTGGCCGATGGTCTGTTAGCGAGACACTAGGATACTTACACATATATGAACTTCACGCCACTATACAGCGCTTGACATGCCTCCTTGTTCGTTGGATCTAGCTCCTTCTTGTTTTATTTGTAGGATCCATGGAAAAAAGAAAATATATCCTCCAATCTATGGAAGATAATACAACTCGGTAATGGAAACGCTATCCATGCTTACCATCAACGCAGCGGCCGAGACTTAGACTCCAGCCACCGATCTGATCGTGATAGAGATAGTTATGATAAAGATGACCGGAACAAAGATAGCCATAGAAAATATCATGCATCACGTGACTCCAGCTTCAGGTATCACCCTAGGTCCAAATTTCCTCCTCCAAAGGACTTGGATAAGCAATCGGATCATCGCGATGACATCCCACCAAGCAGCACATCTGGTGCTTCACCTCCAGCTTTTATTCCTACTCAGCAGTTGACCTCAGCCCATCGTAGTCTATCTTCTAACTACGGGCACCAAAAGAGTGGCTCTGAGACTTCTCATCATAGACCTGGTAAAAAAAGAGCTGAAGCTCTGATTGTCTCTGTGGAGCAACAAATTTCCACTGGCCCTCGAATTGTTGAACTGAAGGAGTAATTTCCAAATATCTACTTTGGCGGGCCTATGTTTATGCCCAACTTGAAAAGAATTCCATCTGACATCCAGGAGATGACCATTGTTTACATGACTGATGTTCATAATCAATACAATGAATGGTCCTGAGTAGCTGAAAAAATCTCCTAGTTCTTTAGGGAAAGGTAGCTTGAAATCGAAAATCAGAAACTCATCGAGGCCGACAACAAAAGGATCACAGTTCATCTTGATGCTTAGGTTGAAAAAATGAGGAAATCTCAAGCTGAAGTTGAGAAGAAGGCCAATGATGCCATCAAGTCACTCGAAGATGAGAGGACCAAGCATCGAGATGAGAGGAGAAAGCGTTCCATCAAAACCATGATCTAATATTAGAGAGAGATGCCTCAAATAGGAGTGCAATTGAACTGAATACCATGATTGATCATGAAACAAAGGAAAATGTGGAGGAGCTGCAATAGGCTCAGGTTTACTATGATGGGCTGCTCCGTGCTAAACAAGAGACAGACAAGGTGATCGAACGTGCTAGGAATGTAGACATGCTCGTCAAGTGGGAGGTTGAGGCCGCAGAGCAGCGGATGATGGATAGATTTGAATCAGGGCTCATCAAATATAGCGCCAATGTTATCAAATTCCGCAACCTGGAATGGCTTGGTGACGATTATCCCAGGATTTTAGGCTTGGCTTGGGAACAAATTGTCTTGGAGGAAAAAGCATTCCTGATAGGTGGCGACTTGGACCTTGCTCAGCTGGAGAAGGAGTACTGATAGACGACGATCCCATTGTGCTGAGAAAAGGAAAGCTCATTCTTCATCCAGAGTGAGTCGCCACTGCGGATAAAAACTTGAGTGAAGGCTCAAGATCATCGTCATATGACACCACTTCTAGCCAAAAACCTTGGCCCTAAGCTTCTCTAGATTCATCCTTTGATCTTGGGTATGATCCAGAGAATCCCCAAACGCACAAGCCAACTATCCTTTCTCCCATCCCAGAGGGAAATTCTGGTGGCACTCCGGCTAAAAAAAACTCCAAATATTAGAAGGTTTACTGTTGACTTCCCATGTATTTCAAAGGGTTGATGTGTCATCAGTCGGCGTCACTGGTCTATCTTTTTATATCTCTCAAGTTCGGATCAGCCCCAAATCGCTCCGCTTCCTTATAAGGACTCTCAGTCGAGACAACAAGCGTCTACAATGGAATTGGTAACCATTAATACATTAACAATTATTCTAACCATCCCTGTTGAAGAAACTCCCTTCCTTAATGAGTGAATGATTGATTCTTTGCTTGATGAGGAGACTGGTAGGACTCAGAAAGCTCAGATCAATCAGGATATTGTGATAATCAAAGTTTCTGAGTCCCTATCGGGTCGCATCATGAATCAACTTGAATGGGAACTTGGCCTTGCCAAAGAGGCCATACTGGAGAAAATTAAGAAACAAATCCTTCTTGCTATAGAGATTAAGCAGGAGAAGTTTGAGACCATTCCTCCTTCTTTATCGATCGCCTTGCCCGGGCAGACTATCTTATCTCCGGTCCGTATTCCTCCACCAACTCACGCTCAAAGTATACATGTGGGATCTTTGCAAAGCACTCCAATCTCCATTGCTCCAAATAGGAGCACTCAAAGTGTGCCTGCTGGATCAACGAAGAGCACTCGCACCTAATGGCAAAGAAAGTGGGGGAAGAGTGACAAAATAACCAGAAGGATCCAGCACTCCTTTTTCTACGGAGAAGAATGAGAAGAAAGAAAGAAAGAAGAAACCCAAGAAGTGATCGTCTATCTTCTTTGTGCCTTGTGGTTGTATAGTAGTACTTAGGCTTTTTTTCTAGTTCCCTTTTTTTTTTCTTTTTTCAGTTGGTGTTATGTGGATATGGCCTCTGCTTTTATTTTCTTGCTTATGCATAAATAAACTTGTACTTAGCTTTATAAATTTCATTTTGAATGTTGATAACAGAGACTTTTTGTCTTGTCAAGTTTTTATGTAGATTTACCTAGGCTGTTTTAGTAATGCGCTTTCCATTCAATGTACTTATGATCCATTCCTTTTAATGATTATCGTCTAACTAAATCCTTAGCCTGCTATGTAATTTACCACCCTTTTATCGCTCTTGCGAATGCAAAGTTATTGTCGAAGTGTCAAACTATGGGCAATAGTTGCAGTTTTACCACTTAGGACAGTGGTCTAGGTATCCTTTTCTAGGATACCGATACTCAATTGCACCAAACACCGGGCGCTAATTCTAAATTAACTACTTTATAACGTATTTCGCACATCCTCATCTAGAATGTTTATTTCCAATCGCGCCTAACTTCGAGCATCGATTCAAAATTCATAGATAAGATCTACCTTACGCAGGGTATGAACTTTTCGTTTTGCCTACTCCGAGCAAAATGTTGAGGATTTGATGGTCTTATCACATTCACTTCGGTTTATACTCACTTCCCCAATCCGAGGGTAAGAGTTGAGCGAGTGAATGATCGTATCACATTCGTTATGATTTATATTTCTGCCACCACATCAAGGGCGAGAGTTAGTATATGGACGGTCATGATACATCTAGTTTGAATTTATTCTCCTGCTCCCAATTCGAGGACAAGAGTTGGCTTATGGACGATCGGGTCCCATACATTTAGTTTATACTCCTGCCCCAGTCCGAGGATAAGTTTTGGCTGGTATCAGTCTCTGGATACCAAGAATGACTTCAAGGGTTCGATCATGAACCATAAAAGTTTTGGTTAGCACATATCTCGGGATACCTACATAGTTGCATTATTCATATGCAGATTCATTTGAGTCAGTCAAGTCACACCACTTAAGTAGTGGAAAGAAAGAGTCTTGGACTCAAAAGGCTGTTTTATTCCATAAAACACGGGAAATGACAAGTTATGTCTTATTACATGGCTTTTATTAATTTATTTCTAAGTCAAATAGCATTGTAGGTGCTCGCTATTCCACGCCCTTTGGGAGTGAAATCCCATCAATTGTCGTAAGCCTGAAAGTTCCACCTCCAAGCTTTTGCTCTATTGCATACGGACCTTCCTAAGTCAGGCCCAAGTTTCCATGGCCAGAGCAGATTCGTCTGAGAACCAGGTCGCCAACTTCGAAGGTCTGATTAATGACCTTAGTATTGTAATATCGTGTGACTTGGTGTCGATATGCAGTTGCCCTCAACTCAACTGCATCGCGCTTCTCATCGATCATATCAAAAGATTCTACCAGGAGTTGCTCATTAGTCTATGGATCATAGTGAATCACTCGATGAGAAGGTACTTCTAGTTTAACTGGAATCATTGCCTTTGATCTGTAGGCTAAGCCGAATAGAGAATGGCTAGTCGCTAACTTGTGAGTTGTTCGATAAGCTCATAGTACTAATGGAAGTTCTTTGACCCACTTTCCCTTAGCCTTTTCCATCCACTTCTTAAGAAAAGACCCGATAATCTTATTCACGGCTTCAACCTATCCGTTCACCTAGGGATGTGCCATCGCAACAAATCTCTTCTTTTTGCGATACCGATGGTAGAAATCTTTAAACTCGGTACTATCGAATTGGGTCCCCTTATCGGTAACGATTGCCGATGGAACTCCAAAATGGCAAATGATATTCTGGACAAAATGGCTAATTACTTTCTTTGTGGTGATCGTGGCCAATGGCTCTGCCTCATCCCAATTAATAAAGTAGTCAGCTACGATGATGGTCTACATCGCGACGTCTTTAGATATCGGTAACATGCTGATGATATCAGTTCCCCAAATTGCGAACGGCCAATGACCGACCATTTGAGTAATCTCCATTAGTGGGGCTCTAAGTATTTTAGCAAATCTTTGGCACTTGTCACACTTTCGAGCGTAATCATCTGTGTCTCATTTGATAGTTGGCCAGAAGTATTTGTAGCAGAGGATCTTCTTCGCTAGAGTTTGCCCCCTGGTGTGGTCTCCACAGGCCCCTTCACGAAATTCTTTTAGAACTCGCTTGGCCTCGTCATAGGCGACTTACCGAAGCATATGGATAGAGAAACCCTCCCTGTAAAGTACTCTTTTCTACAGATATATCTCGAAGCTTGTCGAAGGAGCTTTCATCGTTCATTCCTTCTCTTTGGAAGGATTCCTTACTGTAAATAATCTCTTATTATAGTCATCCATCACTTTCTTATGGGTTCAATCTCCAAGATCCAATCGACATCCATCTGATCAATGCTCGAAGTTGATAGTACTTCCACGAGATTAGGCCCATGAGCTGCACATCTTCAAAACTAGCCAACTTAGCCAATGAGTCGGCCTTCTCATTTTCCCCTCTGGGAATATAAGCGATCGTGTAATATTCGATGTAACTGAGCAGATCAAGGACTCGGTTTAGATAAGGAACTAGTCTCGCTCCTTTTGCTTAAACCTCTTCCCGAACTTGGCAAACCACCAATTGGGAGTCACGGAAATTGTGTAGAGTCTTTAATCCCAGCTATTTGGAAATCTTGAGTCCTACTGTCACGGTCTAAATTCCAGTGTTCGAAAATCGACATCCGTACTCCACTTGTACTTGAATGCCGCAGATCCAAACGTTGAAATTCGAGTCGTGCCGGAGCTTATAGCACATCAAGTATAACAACACAGCGGAAGAAAGAATGAATATCATTGATATACAAAATTCGACATAACAAGGATACAATATGAATCAATATCAGAGATACAAGATAACAATGCTACAGCGGAAAAACAATATGATATTGCAGCGGAACCAAAAACTCCAAACAGCAACGGCAACTCTAACTCCAAAGCACCAATCCAGAAATAGCTCAAACCACCATCAAGCTACACCAAGCTAAGCAAGTCTCGTCCATGAATCCAAAGGCTCCATATATCCAAGATCTCCAAAGAATACCAGAGAGAAGGCTAAAAGCTACTGAATCGATATCTACTATATGAAAAACCAGATTCTAGACTGCCCGTGTGGGAAATTGTGGGCACCCAAAGTTTAGGAAAGGAATAATAAACTCCGGGTCAGTCGTGGGACTGGTATGAGCAAACAAAAAAAAACATTTTATCTTTCAAAACAAACAAACAAAATTTAAATTTGAAATCCGCAATGCTTTTTGGAAAATGGAACTACCATAAGGCCTCCTGTCAAACACATAATGCAAACGCAGAATTGGAGGATATTTCTCCTTATGATAGTCAAATATGCTTGATACGAGAAAATTTCTTTTATATTATTATTATAAGTGCACAGTGTGGAAAAAATCATTTTGAAAGTATAATATAAATCCTAGCCAGCATAGACATTTCGAATTATGCCTACTATAGCTACCATCTAAACAGTAGTGACCACCATAAGTAAATGGAAGGTTATACAACTAAAACCGCACAAGGCACGTATTGGAGATTGGATTTCCAACAAATGGTCAGGCTAAGGAACTTCCTGGGCCACATGGGTACGCCTCTGGAGGGACTCCCTGAGAACCTAACCGGATCTCTGCCAACACAAGGCCGGGTTACCTCTGTAACTAGGTAACTACTGACACGAGTACGCCATCCCCCAGTCGTAACCAACCTTTATCCCGGGATTCACCAACAACCATAAAGTAATAAATTTGCAGCAACCACATAGGTTAAGTATCTGGGATCCATACCATGATACCACCTCTATCCAGAAGGAAATGAACATACCCTCACAGGGCGCTACCCCCAAATAACTTTGTCGCATTCTTCTTGTTTCGACCATTCCGGGTTGTGAAGTTCGACGAAATATCGTCCACAAAGCTATGCTTTACACGAAAGCCATGCTTCGACCAATAAATGATCAGCAGCACTTCATATGCCACATTACCAAATTTGGAAATGTATCACTAGTAACCATCAACTACATAACCTCTAAGCTCGTACGTCTCAGAGAAGGGTGTTAAGCTAAGAGAATAAATCTCCACCACCAAACAGAAATGTATTTGATAGAAACCGGTTTTACATCTCAAAGTGTAATGTCAGACACACATCCATACAAGTCTGTTCTGAGTTCGAACAGAACCGAAGGCACTTCCGAAGAAGCCCTTGCAAATCCGGATAATCCTTAATCACGTCCAAACTCCCCATCACAAAGGGTGATCAAATCCCTATACCGGGGACTAGTCGGTGCAGAGACATTCGACGGGTTATCCTTTCGTTTTTGAAAAATATCCGGTCTTCACCACCGGTCTTCAAATGCTATCCATATCCTCGTATCATTATTCGGAATGGGTTACATGACACAAAGGTCCTCTCCCGGCTAAACCGAATAATGAACGATATATTTAAAATCATATGGATAATGGGATTTCAGTTAAGTCACAACTTATTATCCAAAACTTTTCTTTCAAATGGTTAAACAAATTACCATTTACAAATCTTTTAAACAAAAAGATTCATTTCAAAAACCTTCAATGGTTTAAACAATTTCCACATTTAAATCTTTTAAACAAAGGATTCACTCTTAAGACCCCTTTCAAATTTAAAACAAGGTTTACCAATCTTTCACAAAGATTTATTCAGACCCTTTCAAAACAATTTCTATTTCAAATTGGATTAACTTATCCGGTCTTTAAATCAAAGACTCATTTTTATAGCTTTTAAAACAATTTCCAAAGATTCATTCATAACTTTCAAAGCCATCTATTTCAAACTTGACATCTGTTCATCAAAATTTGGAAAATCTTTCCTTATATAAAAGCTATTTTTATTTAAAACCACTTGTTTCCATTTCGGAAAACCCAATTACATTTGTATAAGTTAAGGCCTTTCAATATAAACTTGGGTTAAATTCAAATTTTCAAAATCATACTTTTAAATGGTTTAAAAACCCATATAAACACATTTATAGCTTGTATAACCTTTTTACATCATAAATACCAGATATAGAATTCAATTTCAGATATTGAACTCCAATTTAAATCAAATGATTCAAATTTCAAATCTTTATTAAGTTATTCACAATAATTTCCATTTTTAAAAACACTTTTTCAAAAGTTTATCATTTTAAACCCAATCCATTTCCAAAAACATTTGAATTTAAAATTCAAATTTAAAACTATCTAAAAATCTGTGACTTAACCGATTTCCACGTGCAATCCATATTTGTGTGTGTATAGTGTGGTCCAGGGGTTTTACACAATAGTGCAACAACATCAATCATCACAGATACAAACACAGAAATATCGATAAGCGGTATAATTATAACGCTTATCTTTATTTATAGATCATGGATGAATAAGATAAGTTCATCGTAGATAATAAATTACATCACAGATCACGGCACAAATAAGGATAATTCATAACGCAAAGCATCGTATATCGAGGATACAAAAAAATTAAATCATCCAATCCAAACATCCATAAATAAAAGTAAATTTAATTATCTGATTTAAATTAAATCAGATTAGTTACTTATGAATAAATTTTTAATCTTGGTTAATTAATATTAATTAATTACAAATCAATTTGATTTATTACTCCTTAATCATTTATTACTTAAATTTTAATTTATAATTAATCCTTTGATTAATTATTCTTAATTATTTAAAATAATCAATTCTTAATTAATAATCACTTCTTAATCACTTTCATAAATTAATTAACCTTTAATTAATTACCTTAATTAATGAATTAATTATCACTAATTACTATTGATTAAGTCTTAATCACCATCATTAATTAATCAGTTCTTTAATTAATTATCTTAATTAATTTATCCTTAGTTACATTAATTAATTAACCCTTATTCAATTATCATTAAATTAATTAAAATTAAACTAAGTGATTATCCTTAATCACTTATATCATAAATTAATTACACCGAGTAATTATTCTTTTAATTACTTGAATAATCATAAATCAATTATTTTTAATTAAGTAAATATTTTTTTAAGTAATTAATTACCTTTTATAAATAATTATATTAACAAATCATTAATTACTTAATAAATTAAAGATAAATCTTTTTATCTTTATTTATCACTTTGGCCATCTTTTGGAATTTGTTTAATAAACCATCTTCATTACATTAATCTCTTCGAAAGATTAAGGTAAGTTTAAATAACATTCTATCTTAATTTCCCTTTTTAAATTACATTATTTACTTAATATAAATAACTTTATAAATAATGTATCCAAATCGAATAGATAAAAAAATTATTTCTTTGAAAATATATTACTTATATACTTAAGTAATCCAATCTTAACTCGAAATCATCAATTTGAAAACATGTTTGAAAATGTTTAAAAGTTTGATAAATTTTAAAATAAAAACTATTTTATATCTCTTGGTCGAGACCTGCTTTGAGTCATGCGCGAGAAAATTTCTTGTTTGCTTCGGGTTTCATCGAAAATCAACCCGAGTGCCTAACTTTCCACTCTAAAATTTTACTAAGCATTTTTCACTTCGCACCAAAACATTCTGCTTCGAGTAATAACCCGAGCTACGCTCGTTCCATCCCGAGCTCATCTTCGATCCTACAACCTTCTTCCCTAATTTTGCAGCCCCACCGACCCAAACGTGCACGTGCACAAACCATCTGGTCGACCCCGACCAAAACTTTGATCGTCAACAATTCGCAATTCATCACGCTAAACCACCGGAGAACCCCGATTAACGACATTCCCTAAAAATCAAAATCGAGACATTTGCTTCGAACTGGAACAGGCAACTTCGACCACAATCCTCCTCGTCCTCACTGTTCTGACCACCAGAATCATCGCGATTCCAGCAAAAGCTCTGTTGATCACCCATGCAGCCTTTCCCCCCGGTGCGATCGACCAAAGACCTTTGACGACGTCGCGACAATCTCGTCTTTACCATCTTCCAAGACGAACCCTTAAACCCTATCTTGATCAAAATCAACATCCTCATTGATTTAAAATTTAATCGAGCATTTTTCTCAAGCTACATGATCTACCAGGAAGCTCCAACTTCAATCACGAGAATTAACACTTCCCCGATCATCTGAATTTCGCAAAAATGGCCACGCCGTTCATCTTCGAATTTCACCATGAATACATTATTAAAAATTCCAATTTTTCTTTTAAAAATCATGGATTTTAGAAACGTTTTCATTCATATAATTAAAAACAAGAATTATAAAAATCAAATTTTCAATGAAATTTGGGTTTACCTGTTGTTTTCAATATTTCCAGAAAAACTTACTTCAAATTCACTCAAATAAGATTTAAAACTTCAAAACAAGGCTAAACAAACAAAGTTTGTTCAGATTATAAAACCAGATAACGTTCCAATGAGAAGAAATTGGAACTTTAACAGTTTTTTAACAACCTGGGACTAAGCAGAGGTAAACATGCCTGTAGTTTGAACATGCATATCTTCCTCAACATATAAACACATACAGATTCACATGCATGTAAATATTTCACAATTTATTTCAAACATCATCACAAAACAACACATATAGCTTCAGATTTGGTAAGGAATTTAAATGATGTTTGCTTACCTGGTCATGTGAACAGAGGACAAGAAATACTCTTGAAACCTGGAATCTATGTTTGCTTTGATCAATTTTGAAATGTATTCAGGTTTCTGGCTTTATTCAAATTGCTTTTGTTTTTCTGAAACTTTGTACTTGATTTTTTTTCTTCTGCTTGATCATACTTTGTCCAGGTTGTTTTGATTTCCTGGTTTTGCCTATTCATTTGTTTTTTTGGATTCAGTTTTCTAAGTTGAATTCTTGCTTCAAGTTGAGATGATTTGCATTGAATTCCTGTTTTGATCACTTTGCATTATTCTCTCACAGGTTCAGGTTGTTTGTTTTTTAAATTTTTATTTGATTTGAAACATTTTGATTTCAGTTTTTCACATGAAAGAAAAATGGGCATGTTTTTCTCTTTTGTATGTTATTTACATTTAAATTTAAAAGAAAATAATTTAAATGCCACTTGTTAATTTTCATAACAAGATGTTTACACTTGTTTAAAACAAAGAAATTTATGTTTAAGTCCCTAATGTGAATTATTTGTAGATTTTGTTTTTAAACCTTGTTATTTTATAAATTACTTTATATTCACATATGTATTTTATTCAAGTTGTACTTATTATGTTTTAAATGTTAAAAACAATTATTTAATACTTTCTTATGTATTATTTATACTTATACAAATTAAAGAAAAATGGTTTGAAATTAAATTATACATTATTAATAAATATTTATAAGTTAGTAAATACAATTTTTATTTTCAATACATTTATATTTTTAAACTTAAGATATTAAACTTATTTCAAATATAAATTTCTTTAAGTCTAATTAAATTTCAATATATTAACATTTGAATTTCAAATTCAAATCTCAAATTATAATCTATTTATAAAATATTCACTTTTGAATTCTAAATCATTAATCATTATTTATTTTAAAGATAAAAACATTTGTTTCTTATTAATAATCAAGTTATCAATCTGTTGAATTTTTAAATTGATTCCTTTATTTACAATCTTTATATATATTTATTCAAATCTCCAAATAAGTTCACAATTAAATTTGTGATTAAAATATTATTCAAATTATTTATTTCAGAATTTCCAATTAAAAATTCTATTTAAAAAACATATTTACATTCATTTACATTAATAAACAAACAAATATCTTTTAAATTTTGGAAAACACCAGATTAAACCATAATTAAATTCCAAAAATTAAATTTATTTCCAATTTCAATTTGATTTAAAAATGGGAATGTTATACCTACAATCAAGGCCTCATATTCATTGTCATTATTTGTTTCCAAAAAGTCGAGTTTCAAGGCATAACAAATCGGGTGTTCTTTGGAAGTGACAAGTATAAATCCAACACCAGAATATTGTTCACTAGATGCACCATCCCCGTACATCTTCCACCCAGTATCTTTCTTACCACTGCTTTCCGAAGGATCTTCTCGCGCAGTGAATTCAGCTACGAAATCTGCCAATGCTTGATCCTGGATTACTCTTCGAGGGTGATAGGTTATGCCGTATTGGATTAATTCAATGTTCTATTTCAACCGCCTTCCAGAAGTCTTAGGTCGTTGCAAGACTTGTCATAATGAACATTGATCAAATGAGCTTGAAAGTAAGGACGGAGCTTTCTCGAAGCGATCAACAGGCAATATGCGAGCTTCTCTGGCCTCTGGTAATTTCTTTCTACTCTTGTCAATTTCTTTCTAATATAATAGATTAGTCGCTAGATGTGGGATTCCTCTCGTACGAGTGCGGCACTCAAAGCATGCACCGACACTACCAGGTATATAAATAGGTCATCATCATCCAATAGCTTCGATAGGATGGGGGTCTCTCCAACTGATCCACCAGAGCTTGGAATGCGTCTTTACACTCACGGTTTCACTCGAAATTCCTTTTTCCATTCTTAATGACATCAAAGAAAGGAATGCATTTTCCCATAGCTTTGTAGAGTAACCGACTCAAGGCGATGGCCTTCCCATTCAAGCTTTGGACTTCGTTGATCGTCTTCAAGGCCTCAATCTTTCTCAGTGCCTCGATCTTTTTAGGATTGGCTTCAATCTCATGGAAGTTCACAATGAAACCCAAGAATTTCCCTGATGCAATGCCAAAAGAACATTTCAAGGGATTGAGTTTCATCTCGTATTTTCGAGGATGCAAAACATCTTTGTCATATCATCAACGTGGTTCATCAAATGCCATGGCTTCACAAGCATGTCATACACTTAGACTTCTATCGAACGTCCAATCTGATCTTTGAACATCCAGTTTATAAGCCTCTAGTAAGTTGCTCCTGCATTCTTTAATCCAAAGGACATAATCAGTTAGAAATATAGTCTGAGGTTGGTTATGAAATTGGTGTGTTCCTGATCCAGGATGTGCATCGGGATTGGTTGTATCCATAGTACACATCCATGAATGAAAGAAATTCATGTCCGGCTGTTGAATCCACCAACTGATCATTCCTTGGAAGCGGGAAGTTGTCCTTTGGGCATGCCTTATTTAAGTTATAATAGTCGACGTATGTCCTCCACTACACGTTCGCTTTCCTTACCAAAACCGGATTAGATACCCACTCTAGGTATAAAACATCATGGATGAAGCCATTATCCTTCGGCTTAGCCACTTCATGTTTGAGTGCAGCGGATCACACTGGACCTAGGCTACGATATTTCTGTTTCTTAGGAATGCATTTGGGATTTGTATTTAATGCATGACTCGCTATCTCCTGTGAGATCCCATACATATCTGAGTTTGTCCAGAAAAACACATCCAGGTTTTCCTAGAGAATACCAACCAACTCCATCACTCTTGCACCAAGCTACGATCCGACTTTTAGGACTCAATTTTGATCATCCTGGCTGACCTGAACAATGATCATCAAATCGGCAGGAGCTGCACTTCCACCTTATAGCTCTTTACATCGGTTCATCTCATCATGGAACCGAATGGGCTGCCCGAGCCGAGGATCGGGCTATATTTACTATGCATCCAAAGCCTTAAGGTAAAGGGTCCCCTCTATATTTTTTCTTTGTCCTTTCGACTTGCCTTCTTTAGCCGACGAAGCATTCGAAGCCATCCACCAGATCTCCCTAGACAATCCTTATGTCGTTCTCTGTAGGAAACTTCATCGTCAAGCACCAAAGTATTATATTCGCTCTAAATTCAACCAAAGCCAGTCGGCCTAAAAATGCATTGTAGGCTGAGTAAATATCCAACACCAAAAAAGGCACGACCAAGAACTCGCTTGCGGTCACCCTCGCTAAGTACCACCGGTAATTCACCATATCCTATGGCTTCAGTAACAATCCCATTGAACCCCTGTATTCGAGATTTATAAGGTTTCAAGTCCTTCTCTTCCAACATTATTTGATCATAAGATTTCTTAAACAAGATATTAAGTGAACTCCCACGGTCAACCAGCACCTTCCGAACAATTGCAAGACCAATCGTGTCTGTAATCACAAGTGGGTCAATCATTGGATCTTCAACTCCATCAACATCTCTATTCGACAAAACAATATCATCATTCATCGTTCTCCATTATTTTGCTGGAGTCCCATCTTCAACAGTGAAGAAATATTCACTCTTCGCATGTTTTATTGCACACACTTATCTATCCATCATAGCTAGAATCTTATCGATTGGGTGTGGCCCACCGATAATTATATTAATCACCAACCATCAGCATCAGGCTCAGCTTGACACCGTTGGGAAGATGACCCAGGGGCGTTAGAGTTTCTTTACCCGCCATCCTGTGGGGCTTTCATATATTGCTGTAACTTTTCTTACGAATCAACTCCTTAATCATATCCCGCAAGTGTCTGCACTCATTGGTATTATGACCATAAATTTCATGGAATCTATAGAACTTGCCTGATTTTCTCTCCTTCTTAGTCGATTCTCTAGGAGCTGGCTTTCTGTACTGCTCATTGTTTGAATTGCCAAATAGATATTCTCTATCGATTTATTTAGTTCAGTATAGTTATCATACTAAGGAGTCCTAATATGATTCCTATTATTTGGCTTCCTCTTCTTATCCCTATCATCATTTTGTTTTCGATTATTATTTTGGTTACTAACATTTACATCTACATTTCCAGATCTTCCTCTGGACTGCTTTACAGCAATATTACTTTGTATCACTTCGTCTGAATTCCCAGCACCAGTCCTTCATGGATGCTTACGTGCTTTCTCCAAGCATAAGTACTCATTAGCTATTCTACATAAAAACATCCATTGTTGATGAGTGCTTCATTTCCAACCATTCCCCAAACTCTGTAACGGGATGAGTCCCCCTCCCCTAATCAACGCCATCGGCATTATGTCTGTGACGACCCGGCTTTCTAACTCCAGGAAGATGTATCGTTCTTAAAGAAAGAAAGGGGTGAGAAAATAGAAAAGATAGAGAAGAAAGAACAACAACATCACCAATGAAACTGTCCTCTCATCAATATTCCTTTTTTTTTGTTTTTCGATGATGGACGTGGTTCTGATGGTGGTGGATGGACCAGTGGGTGGTAGTCGACTTGTGGGGAGGGTCGGCGATGGTCGGAGCCTCGCCGTGGACGGTGCACGTGCACCGTGCATTTTTGAGGTCTGGTGAGATTTTTTTGGGGTGTGCAGTTTTTTCCTCGGGTTTCACTCGGGTCTTTGGAATATTGACTCGAAGCAATGGGTTTTTTTCTCTCAAAGTAGATAAGGGGGAGGCTCGGGTTGATGTTGTTCAGGTTTTAAACCTGTAACAGTTTTAACAGTTTTTAAAACTTTTGTTTTAAAATTAAATCAAAGTTAAACCTTGTTCTAAATCAAAGTTTAATAGTGAATTCAAGTTAGTTTTGAAACAGAGTTGGGAATAATAAAGTTCCATAATTTAAATTATTGTAATAACTTAAAAGTGCTTAATATTTAAGTGTATTAAAAAAGAGTTGAATTCAAAAATGAAATTTAAATTGTTAAGGAAAGATTTAAACAAAGTTAACTTCAAAAATTGAAAACCAGAACTTAATTTGAAATTCTAGTTGTAGAAATAAAATAAAGTTTTATAATTTAAATTGATTTAAATAAGTTTTAAGTGTTTAAATATGCTATTAAACATGTGAGTTTAAAAAGGGTTTGAAAAATTAGTTTTAAACTTTATTAGGGATAAAATTAGAATTTATTTAGGAAGTAATTTGAAATAAATGTTTTTAAACATATTGAAAGTGAAAATTTAATCCATAATAAGAATAGTTTACTTTAAGAAACGAAGATTTAGAATTTATATTCATTAACCTTTAAGTTAATTAAGTATGAATAATTTATGATTTATATTAATTAAGTTAGTAATTCTAAGTTTAAATGTATTAATTAAAGTTAAATAATGAATTAATTAACTAATATGTAATTAAGAACCCTAGATTAGATATTTATTTAAATGAATAAATTTTAATGGTTAATCAAACTTATAATTAATAATGATTAATACAAGTTAATTATTTTAGAAGAAAATAATTAAATAAGTGTTAATGAAGATCATTAACTAGATTATTTATAATTAATTAATGTGATTGATTTTTAATAATTAATTAGATTAATTAATTTAATAATAATCATTGTAATAGTTTAAATGTAATTATTTATTTGGAAAGTAATTAAGAAATTAATTACTTATTAAATGAGTAAATTGATTTAATTTGAGTTAATTAATTTAGTTTAATTAATTTGGATTAATCAATTTATATTTTGGAAGTAAATTACTTAGAGAAGTAATTGATGGATAATGACTGGATGTAATTAATTGGATGATGTTTTTAATGGAAGTAATTGTAGTATAATTACTAGTTTGAAATTAATCAAGGGATTAAGCTTGTTATTGAGGAGTAATTAATTAAGGACGGTTAATTACTGTATGTTATAAATCAAGAAGGTTAATATATGTGATTTGAAGATTAGTATTCTTAATGTAATTAATAAAATAACAAGTGAAAAATGTAATTAGGAAATTGATTAATTTGGGAATAATAAATCAACAAGATAATTAAATGGTAATAAATCTATATAAATGTAATTAATTAATGGATTTATTCAAAGATTAATCTCTGTAAATGAATTAAAGGAAACTACTGGAATGCAGCAAAAGTTATTTAAATCAAAGATGATTAATTGGAATACATAAGTAGCTGATGATAAGATTAAATTAAGTTAATTAAATTAGTTTAATTAATTTAAGAAATCATTTGATGATTTGATATGTGAAATTACTTAGTGTAATTAATGGAGCATAATTACTTAAGGGAAGTAATTAGATGATAATTACTTGATGAAATTAATACAAGATGATTTGTAAGTGAAGTAATTTGGGTAATTTCTTTTGTAATTAATCAAAGGATTAATTTATGGAAATAATTAATCATGGGATGATTAATAAGTCATTAAGGGTAGTTAATTACTGGATTGTTATTAATCAAGGGTGATTAATAATTATGTTTAATTAAAGATTAATCACTTAATGTAATTTAAATAAAGCAATTTAATATAAATTGGAGATCATTAATTAATATAATTAATGATGTAACTAAAAATTGTTTAATTAAGGAATAATTAATAGGGAAGTAATTAAATGTTAATTGCTATGAATGATTTAGAATAATTCATTTGAGAAATTAATTAAAGACTAAATTACTTATTGAAATTAGAGAATGATTAATTAATATGATTTATAATTAATCAATGGTGTATGAGCAGGATTTATGGAATGAGTAAATAATTTAATTTATTTTAAATTAACTAAAGATAGAAGTAGTTAATTTAATTCATTTTAAATTAATTATAGCTTGTGATTCATAAATCATTGCTTACGGATGATATTGATATTTCATTGATTGATTGCGATCTCAGATATGAGATGAGTAATATCTATGTGATATGGATGTATAGTTTAAGTATGATAATATTTAATTATCTGTTTGGATGATGACATTAATTATCTGTTTATGATGATAATGTGATTATCTATTATGAGATGTGAATTATCTATCTGTGTATATTGGTAATATTGAATTGACTGTTAAGACTAAATAGACAACTTGGCCTTAAAAGATACGTTTTGGATTTCGATGAGACCGGGATCGGGTTTTCATATTTGGACATCCGAAAACCACATCGATCCAAATTAACGATAGGTCGTGAATCTGAAGTGAATATGAAGATTCAGAGTGCAAGGATTATCGTCGTTAACTCTAAGGGTGATTCCAAAACGAGTGTAACGAGATGATGCCTTCGGTTTCGTTCGAACCCTGAACGAACTTGTATGGATTGAATGCTCTCAACACATCGTCAGGCGGACGATGGGCATTCTAAGAGATATGTTCTATAAAGGTAATCGTAGCCTCAAGCCTCATCAACCGGGAATGGCTAAAACAGGGGAGGTGCAGCAAGGTTAGGTGGGTCATGCCCAAGCAGGACAAGGTATACCCCTGTCTAGATGTCCCTTTTTATTCGGCTGTGTGTGCAGTTGGTCTGCAGCCAACTGCGGGGTTATCTTGTTCGGGACTGTTCAGTAAGGAATGGTTCCGGCCTTGTGTTGCAGGGGAGTTAGGGTGGCTCCTCGGTACGGTGATCTAGGCCACGTACTGTGACGGGCGGTACCCCAGTAGCCCTGCCATTGTATGGGATTCATTTTCCAATAAGCACCGTACGTTTTGATTGTGCCCAACTATGTTGGAATGTGAGATGTAAGCATTTCAGCTATTTCTGTATTTTACTTGAAAACCCTAGACACTATTATAATATCACTGAATTTCCTACAAAATGTTTTGGTTAGCGTAAGGTAAGAACTTACCCGTATTTATGTGTGGGAAGTCTTACGTGATACCTTTATTTCAAATAATTTTCAAAGTTAAACAACTTTAACCTGTTACTCACACCAGACCCATGTCTGACCCGGAGTTTATTTTCTGTTTTCCTAAACTCTCGGGTACTCAAATTTTTACGAGTAGCCAAGGGATTCAGGTTTGCTTCGACGAATTCTGGAGGAGCAATGGAGCAGGAGGCTTCAACGTTTGTAGATATAGTGTTCCGCTGTGTTGATATCTCTGTGATGTATTGTGTATTGAGTTGTATAACTAGAAAGGTGTTTATAACTGTCTAGTATGTGATGTATTACCTGTATAACTCTGATTGATGTTATATATTATGTAAAAACTTATGTAATTAATATAATTTATTCGTTCTGTTGTGAGATTCTGATGTTGTTGTTCTTTCTTCTCTATCTTTTCTATTTTCTCACCCCTTTCTTTCTTTAAGAACGATACGTCTTCCTGGAGTTAGAAAGCCGGGTCGTCACAATGTCATCCTTGGGATCTATAACTTCTGTCACGATTATGTGGAGTCAATTCAAGAAATCCTTCAATGACTCTCTATCAGCTTGGAAGAGGTTTGACAATGACTTGACATGTTATGGACGTGAAGTATGTAAGCGTAATTGCTCTATGAACTTCTTCTATAACTCGGCAAAGATGATATGGACCTCGGCAGAAGTCAAGTAAACCACAACATAGCTGCTACTTCTAGGAAAATTGAAAATAGTGGCATTTTACAGCATCAGAAGCTTTGGTAGAATCCATATGCCATTCATATCTCATCAAGTGCTGCCTAGGATCCGTCATTCCACCTTACGATGGCATAGTAGGCATTGCGAATCTCTGGCGGTATCTCTCGTGTAGAATATTCTCCGTAAATGGATTCCAACTGGGAGAGATACCTCATTCATCAATGCTTCTGAAATGATTTTCGCTGACAAGTCTTCTGACCATATCCTCTAGGTAGTCCGGGTCAATGGGCTTGACTAAATAGCGGTAATCAAGCTCTGCCTCGAGTGTTCGGTCTGGCGAACGCTCTTGGTATAGCTTTCGATACTTAGGTTCTCTAGCCTCTTGGAGATTCAATTGTCCAACAAACCCACATTTGACTACCGTGAATAGTATCATCAGCAGCAACACTATTCCTAGATTTTGATCATCAACAGTACGTCCAAAATTCAAATCCATGTCGCCTTCCATATGTGAGCTTTGGAACCACCATTAGATGGGTTGTTAGAGACCCTTGACCTTGGGTTGGTATCGATCCCTAAATTTGAGCTTAGAGCTCATCCTCTTCCTTGGTGAGATGTTACAACAGCGTTATGAGTCCTCTTATTCTTCCTTTCCCTATGTTTCTGCTCAGACAATGAAGAACTTTTTGACACCAAACTAGAATCTCTTTTACTTCTCCTACGGTTATTCTGAGTTAGCTCATTTAGTAGTCTCAAGCTTTGCTGCATTTTTTGATTCATCTCATTATGACCAGCCTGGAGTCTATTTTCCATCCCTTCATCATCCTATCTATCTTCATTTTGGTTATTAATTCAACTGGATTCTAGATCTCTGGTTGAGTAGGTTGGGCAGCTTCATCTATATGTTGGGCATTTGGGTTCTTAGATTTAGTAGTAGCTCTAGAATTGGTAGAACGGTCTCTTCTTGATGAGGCCATTGCAAATAGCTTCTCTTAGATTATAAAAATCTGAATAGTAGAATATATGGAAGGAGAATTGGATCTATCTCTTGGAATTAAAAAAAATCTAATAGTAGACGATGGATCCAAGTAGCCCAAGTTCAATTCTTAGTGAAAGTACCAAAATGTTTGAACCACCAAAAATGGAAAAAAAAACTCCTAGTAGTTTAAGTAGAGAACAAAAGGTGAAGAATTAAACGAAAAATGAGTAATAAAGAACACAAATTTTTTTTAGTGGTTCTGCAAATCAAGGCCTAAGTTCACTTAATGATTTTATTGCTTATATTCTGACTTCGAGGCAGAAGTTCTTTAAGGGTCGGTACAACTTCGACAGTAATTACAAGAAGAGCGGAGAAGAACGAGAGTTAAAAGATCTTAAAAAATGAGCCTTTCCTTCCTATTTATAGAGGCAGGAGACTAAAATCTCGTACAAAATAACTCCAGGCCGTTCTCCACACTTTAGACCAATTCCCCTTGAAAATAAACTATCACCTCATCAGATTGTATGCGTCGGTACCTACCCATAATATTGCCAAATTGGCTGCCTTCAACTATTCATATTGGATGGTCTTATGGCTAGCCTCGTGATTCCATAGCTATTTGCATCAATAATAGCTTATTTCCAAGTCCAAATGATGGGTACGTAGAAGAACAAAACCGCTAATTCAAGTTCATGGAGATCGATAGACAATTGCATTATATCAAAAAAAAAACACTTGGGATAGTCTTCTAACATCAAGTAGGGCATGTAGGCAGAAGATGGGACCCATCTGTGGAGGAAATAGGGATCGGTACTGACCCATAGATAGGGGTAGGTACCGACCAATAAATTTGGTGACTTTTTGGTTATCTTGGCTTGAGTTGTTTTTTGTATTGGCCTTATGATTTTATTTATATTTGGTTTATGGACTCTTGGGCTATCCCACTGGGCTTCCTGCCTTGATAAATCCAAGTTTGGCTCGTCCAATTTTTCTAAATAATATTTGGTCAAAAGGCTGGATAACACCTCCAAAAATTCACTTTTGTCGAAATAAAATTGGATTTTGAAGCCTCAGTTTTGGATATTTTGCTGAGAGCAACTATTTTGACGACTAAATCTCTATCGGATTAGAAAAATGACCAAAAATTCTAAGTAAAAATAACCACAAGTGCATGGCGTACAATTTCACGCGTGGCGATTACGGGTCAATCCATAGGGAATTGTATTGATTTTAAAATTTCTTCGCATTGTGTTAAGCTAAATAAATGTAAAAACTAACAAAAGCTAAAATGGATAAAAATATGGGAGTAGAGGCAATTTCCTTCTCATGATCACATAAATCAAAAAAATGAAATTATTACCTCTCTTTGGTCATTTATGAGTTTAGTTGATGTGTTTATCATAACTATGGCCTATTTGTGCTATTAGTTAGCTCAATATAAACCATTAAACTATAACGCAACCACTAAACCACTTGTTAACTCTCATGAAAATGTTAATGAATTTGAAAATAAAATCTATTCTAAGCATGATCTGTTAATTATTGATTAATAATATATACCATCAAATTTTGATTTTAAAATCCACTTCATTACCATAATCATATGTAGAAGAAGTAATTTGTGTTTGTGCTTGTTTAAGCATAGCCTTTTTGGTGTCAACAACATAGGCTATCAAATTCAAAGATAAAAAAATTTTACTTACCATATAAAACACTTCTATTAAGCACAAAACGAGATCAAAAATTTACAAAATGTTGAATCTACATAATTAAGAGAGCTTCATTACCCCTAAATTGAAGGGGTTTAGCTTCTCATATTTGTTATCATTTCAACAAATGTAACGTTCAACATGAAACAAAAAATAAGAGGAAAATGCAAGCTAATTGAAATAAAATAAAAGTTAAACTATTTGCATAAAATAAAGAGATCTACACTACTAACATAAAAGAAAAGAACAAGGAATAAAATAGCATGAATTAAAATTGTATATAAGAAAATTACATAAGAAGAAAATGGCTAAGTAGCCATGAAAAAGAAATGAGACTTCTTGTTTATTTTTGAGTCTATAACTAAATTAACTAAAGAGGAGGCTAAGAGCTTGATTACATGAACGTATAAGGTATTTATACAAGCCTAAAACCCTAATGCATATTTTTGGGGATTACCCAAAATACCCTTGAGAAAGTGTGGCCACCAAGTTGTCATTAGCTTCTAATTAATCCTCCATTAAGTGTGTATGCAACTTTATTATCCACTAACATGTGCATTAACTCCTAATTGTAGATCATGGTAAGTGTGTAGATGAGGCCTTTATGATTTCATGAGTTGAATTATTTCCATCTTCATTCCTTTGTTTCCATCCTTGTGCATGCATGAATACATGAAGCCTCTTGTAATTTCCATCTAATTTTCCTGCAAATAAAAATAAAATGTGCAAATAAATATTCTCAAAATTAATATATGCACAAAAATGATCATTTTTCCCCTGTATAAAGATGAACAAATAATGATTTGAAAATAGTATAAATTTTGGCTTAAAAATGTTAACATACCCTATATGCTCATTTATTCAATTTAATTAGATTAAATATGGAAGTAAGAATATGGACCTTCACACACACATCAAATATCCCCACACTTATCTTTTTATTCATCCTTGAATAAACTAAAACAAAGATAAATCCGTTTTCGTAGGAAACACGATTGCATTAAGCGTATGCAACAAGCCTTTAAACCTCTAATTGTCCCTAGTAGGACGAATGTTGTCTCATAAGGGTTTTCAGCGGATACTACCCACAAAAAAATGCAACATGAAAAATTCCTAAATGCAAGATTTATTTACAAAGATATGAATGCAAGTTTTTGAAAATATTTACAAATGAAAATTTTGCTTTCATATTGACACGAATAAGTTAAATATAAGATCTTGTCATCATTAAGAAATTTAAATCCTTTTACTTATCAAAATTTCTAACAAAAATTAAGTTATCATAACAAATAGACTCTAGGTTGGCCAGTTGTTTCGGTTGATAACATAGTGTAACTATGCAATGGAACCTTAGTTGATTATCAAAGTTTTTCAAAGTGATATGTTCATTTCTTTTAAATAAAAAGTCAAATCAAATAAGTGAAAATAGTGCTTGGATTTAAATTGCTTACTCACTCTTTATTTGAAAACTTTACAGATATTAAAAATATTTACAAATGCCTAACTCAGAAAACTGAGACCAGATATATCACCCATGCACTGCCTTGCGGGCTTACGTGAGGGGAATATAAAGCAGGGCGAGTGTACACCTATCGACTATAGGCATTATTGATAAAAGAATTTACATATACATACACCTAACTCAGATAAACTGAGGCCAGATATACCGATCATGCACTGCCTTTCGGGATTACGTGAGAAGGGTGTAGAGCATGACGAGTGGACACACTTGCGTGTGAACACATGACTTTAGATGTTTATTATTTTTGTAAAAATCATTTTTTTAATGTTTTATATATACATATGATATTGATTTTTTGTTTTTTTGTTTTTATTAAGAGAGAATTTTGTAAAATTATCTTAGCACCATTTAACTTAGAAGCTCAAAAATGTTATATCCTTTATTTAAATCAACCACTCTTTTAAACAAAGGTTTCAATTAAGATACACTTCATAATTATCACCTGTGAACCTTCCTATATATTAGTTAAACCACTATTACTTGTAATCAAACTTTATTTCTATTTTTCTTAAGACAAATACATTTTCAAAAATTTCAGTTTAATAACCAAAATCATGTACTTATCCTATAATGTTTAAAAATAAATAAAAATGCTAAAAATAAATTTTTTTTTGGGGTTTTTGTTTTGGATATTTTTGAATTTTGGAAAGAAAATGCTAAAAAGAAAAAAATAAACCATAAAAAATCAAAAATAAAGATGAGACACCCCTCACACTTGATTTTGATTGTGTCCCCACAGTCAACCCAAGTGAAAGGAGAAAAATAAAATAAAAAGATGACCTATATTTACATAAAAATGAAAAGATTATTATTTACATGACATCATAAAATATACTGTTAAAGAGTAATTGAAACGGTCTTTCAAAGACCAATTCATTTGTCCCATCAAGTATGAGCGAAACATCTTAAGCATAGAAAACAAAACCATAAAAGATTTCAAAATTGAATGTTAATTTGGGAAAACGAATGTCGTTTTATTGAAAATCTTATGGGTTGTTTTATTTTTGATGATTTTTAGGGTTGATAGACCAATTGGTTGAAATTCAAGTTTATTTTCACCAAATTTAAATTCAAATTCATCATTGACAAATTCATCAAAATCTCTGATTTTGAAATTAAAATGGTGATTTAAATCTACCCCTTCGGAGTTTGACAACTCATCTTCAAAAAGTCCAAAAAAATTGTATTTGCTAAATTTGTCTTCCTTTGTTAAATTATTCATAATTTCATTGCATATATCAAGTTCAAAATTCAAAGGTGTATTCAATTTTTCAAAATCAGAAAAAGGAAGAACGAGTTTTAAATCGAGTTTCTCACCCTTAAAAGAATTGAAATCCAAACCAGTTATCGTGCTTTCAAAAACTTCATTAAGATTGTCGTTTTCAATTTCAAAAGCTGCTATATGAAAATCGTCAATTTTGGTAAAAGGTTGATTATCACTTGACTCGTCACACGTTGGAATTTATTTTGTTTCTCGCGTTGTTTCATATATGTTTCAAACAACAAATCTGTGTTGTCTACGTAAAGTTCATGCATTTTCTCAACAAAATAAAATTTACAATTATTAATTTGACGATTTTCAATTTGAAATTGTTGAGAGCAAAAATTTTCACCATCAGTGAAACAACTCCCATTGCCAAAATCATTTAAACAATTGCTTCCATTTCGTTTTGATTTTGAAATTCATTTTGGAGTTCGAAATTGGATTGGCATGGGTTATGATCGAAATCATTTAAATTTTGAAGTGAATTCAAATTTTTATTATTTTTAAATCCTTGACTTGATTTATTGCACAAGTACGAACTACACAAATCATTTATCCTTTGATTATTTTATGTAGAGAGTTCAAGTAAAGACGAAATAGTTTCGATACTCTTTTCCAGATTTAAGGGTTGGTCATAATTTTGAAAACTTTGTGGTTTAAAATCTGAATTGTTTGTACAATAGTTATTATTAAAATATCCATAAGAATTTGATGTAAAAGTATATATTTATTTTCACAACTATCGTAAAATTCATGTGAGTAGGGAAATTCAGACATTTTCAAAAGTTTTTTTTATTTTGGACTTTTTTAAAGGATTTTTTTATAGAGGAAAACTATTTACCAAAAGGAATTTATTTTTCAAAAGGGAAATTTGATTATTATTTTTTTGAAAAGATTTTGTATTTTTTTGGATTTAAAAAAAACAACTTGAATTTTTTTATTTTTGCAATTTTGATTTTGATTGAAAAATTACAAAGGATTTAAAAACTAAGATAAGAAATATTTACAAATATTTTAGTTTTGGCTTTTGATTTTTTTTTTAAAATATGTATGAACTAATGCAACTAAATAAATGCAAATGACTTAATTACAATTTTGCTGTCCTTAATAGCACCTAATCCAAAATTATATAATCATAGTTTGTCTTAATCCACTAAGATAGTTCTCAGAAAGGTAACAAACATGATTTATCGGTGCACCACGAATCACCATAGCAATGCAACCGAAGGTTTAAGTACCTTCAGAGAAACAATCGGTATAATATTTACGAATCACCGCAATTTTCATAACTGCCATTGCTTTACCGTAGCCTAGACAGCAAGAAATTAAATTATCAAAAGAGGACAACTTGTTAATATACAATTAGCCCTAAGTGAGCTCGTGACACCCTTAAGTCTGATGTTTAACTGTTATTATTGACCAAATTCTAAGATGAAATGCAATTTGTGGGCTAAGGAAGGGGTGATGAAATCCCCCACCTTATTTGAATTTGGGCGTTGCCCTTAAAAAATAAAAATAAGATGAGACGAATGCAAAGCAGAAATTAAACGTGATTTTAACAATGCAACACGATGAAATTTTTTTTGTTTTGTTTTCTGATATTATATATATATATATATATATATATATATAAATGAAAATGCAAGCAACCACAACAATGTCGTCTGCTGCTCCCGTACCTACCCCCTTCCCTGTCCTTTCAACTTCGAGCCTAACGTCCTGTCCTTCCTTAGACACTGTACCTCCCCCTATCCATCCTCTCGCCCCCCCCCCCCCCCCCGACCCTCCTCAGCCTTCACCGTCCAATCGCCTGACCCCCTTTATCCGCAACTACCTTCTGCTAATTGCCTCCACGTTACCCCTCTGTCCCCCCAGGGCGAATGAGAATGGACTTCCCTGTTCAAGCGTAAGCCTAGAAACGCTGGGAAGTACATCCCCGTTGATCTTGTTCCAGTCTATGAAAATGGTGTTGTAGTTCCTTCCTGTGAGATTATTGACGCAGGTGCTAAAATTTGGAATGACATGATTGTGGGCTTCTTCCTGGATCAACCGTTATCTTACACTGCTGTAATCAATAAACTCAAGAAGATTTGGAAGCTGAAAGGGTCTGTTACAGTGAAATCTGATGGTACCATTTTTTTATTCTCCTTCACTTGTGTTGAAGATAGACATAAAATCATTCAAAGTGACCCTATCATCATGAATAATAAGCTGTTTATTATAAAACCTTATGATGCTGCAATTAGAAATGTCAGTGGAGCTGTGACTGCAGTTCCCGTCTGGGTGCACCTGTACAACCTACCAATTTATGCTTGGTCCCTGTTGGGAATTAATTGGGTGAGCTGCCACTTGGGAAAATTGTTGTGTACGGATGAAATGACTGAAAGGCAGGAAAGATTGAGTTATGTTAAATGTTTGATTGAGGTAAGGCCAGATAGGGAATTAGTAAATGATTTTATGGTTAATTTGGTAGAAGGAGGGTATCAAAAAATAAACGTTGAATATCTTTTGAAGCCGGATATATGTGTCAAATGCAAAGTGTTTGGCCATACCACGAATAATTGTGATAAATATGTTCCAGATGTGGTGCCAACTAATGATGTTAGAAAAGAGATATCAACTCTGAACAGAGAGAACGGTAAACAACATGAACAAGTTCATAAAGTTCAAGGTAAAACTGGTAATGCATGGTCGAAAGTGAGAAGAAACAATAAGTATTATGTTTTCAAGGCAAGGAAAGCTCCCATAGGAAGTAACCAGAAGGAGCAGGATGAGTGTGTGATTCAAAAAGATAGTGTTGTTGAAGTGCACAACTCAGTGGAAAAAATTAGTGATCAAGGAAATATACATCTTGAAGAGGGTGAGATTGAAGAGCATGGTGATAAAGTTCAGACAGTGGAGGAAAAGATAAACAATGATGATGATGCAGCTAGTCTATGTGTTGAAAGTGAATTAAAGTTGAGTGGCAACTTATGTCAACCAGTTGTCACTAACTTGGAAAACAAAAGTGCAAGTGAAGAGAATAAAATGGTAGTGAATGAGAATGTCATATATAATTCGTATGTTAGCAATAAATATAATGCTCTTTCGATGATCAATGACGATAATGAAGCAATAGTTGTTATTGATGACACGGGAATGTGTAACATGACAGCTAAAGCTATTTATGAGGCTAATCATAGATCTAGTAATATGGAGAACTGTGCGTATGGTAATGAAGTCGAGATAAATACTCTGTTTACTGCAAGTGATGACCAGCAAACTCTGGAAGCATATGATGTTTATGTAACAGCTGATATAAAGACAACTGCAAAAGCAATCTAGAGAAATGTATTGTAAGTAGTGATAACGGCCCAGATAATTCAATTCAGAAGAAAGGAAAGAAAATCAAGAAGGTGTTAAAAAATAATATAGGAAAAGAAGTTGAGCAGAGTTCTGAACCCTTGCATGCAGATGCAAGCACGCCCCATGCACACTATATCCCCACTCGAGAATCATCCTCTGGAATTAAGATCAGCTCGCAAACCAACCCATACTCTAATATAATTCCTCCCAAAGCTTTTAAACCTCCCCCTCCTGCGCATGTCCCCCCTCCTGCTCCAACATCACCCGCCACATCGGCTGCCTCCCCCAGGCAAGATGCTAACGTTCCCAATGAAAACAGCTCAATGAAAAATGCTATTACACCACTGTACGCTTCGATTCCTAACTACTTGTCCTCTAAACAAGAAGTGACTAGGAGAATGAAATCTGAAATGCTAAATGCTCTCGAGTATCCTCTATGATGCCAGCCATTGGTGCCTGGAACAGTAGAGGAGGCCACCAAGAAAAAATAAAGCAAATCAAGGGAACTTTAAAAGTTTGGACTATTATTCAGGCAAAGCTTAAAAGAAATATGGTCTCCACTGATAATCGAGTTGAATGGGAAAATAAAGACGAGAGATTATTCGCTGTGGTGTTAAATAGCTTCATCAATGTAGTATGGAAAGAGCGCAATATCAGAGTGTTCGAAGTAGGTAGGGTGAAGTCTGCTGTTGAATTCAAGAACTGGTTAACACACGTGATAAAACAAACCATGGGGATGCAAACCTTCAGTATTGATCCGGGGATACTTTACTCTTTCTACAAGATTTAATCTGTTGGTGTTTTCATTTTTCATTTTTTGTGTTTTTATTTCTCTCAGTTCTTGTGGTGCCGTGTTTCCCTTCGTTTTCTAGAGCATCGTTCTTTGTAGTTTGTGTTCTGTTTTCATTGGTGCTGCAATAAAATGGTCGGGGTCCATTCAACCTCGTCGGCCTTGCCAAAAAAAAAATGCAAGCAACCAACAATGCAATTAAAATAAAACTGGAGATTAAAACACGATACATGAGCGTACAATTATTAGCAATTTTTTTAACGGCGATTTTTTATAAGCAAGTAATTTATTTGGCAAGTAGAGCGGTAGTTTTTAGCAAGCTGTTTTTTTTTACCTGCTTTGCCAACTTGAAATAAACTCAAGAGGAATTATTTATATGTCTAAAACGAAACAAATTTTTTTGTTTTTTTTGAATAAGGATGGAATTAAAAAAAATTAAAACAAAACAAAACATTTTTTTTCAAATGGAATTTCAAAACTAAATTCACAAACAAGATTCTATTTACATGTATATATTTGATTCTTCTATGTAAGTACAATATATATGTATATATATAGGTATAAATTCCCATATCCATATGTATATATAGTTATACACATATTCATCTATGGCTGTGATATCATGGTAGTGTGTGAATATATACTAGATATATATAGAATAAACATTGATTAGTTTAATTAATATATTAACTAAATAAATATGAAATATTTTAAAACAAAATATGATTTATTTTAATAAAGTAGATTGGATCTAATGGTATGTAATAGATTACATAGGCCCATCAAGATCCAAATAAGGAAAAAAATTGAAATCTATCCATTTTAGCCGCTGTGAATCGGACCGGGTTCCAACAATGGTATCAAAACCTAAATGGTTTATGCAGTCTAATAAGTCAACATTTAGGACCAACTAATTAAAATTTTCTATCCAGTGATTGTCAAGGAAAGTAATGTCTAAGCTTGGGTTTGAATAATCAAGTATTCTCTATCGGCCTGGCCCAAAGGATGGAGTAAGTCTAAATGGTTAGCCCAGATGTAAGACCTAAATTTATTTGGGTCTTGGGCTAATTTTAAAATTATGTTTGAAAACTCGAAACATATTTTAAATTTAAAAGTCAAGTGTAAAATATAAAATGAAATTTTATAAAAGTAAATATTTTTCAAAACCGTTTTGAAAATAAATTTAATTTTCTCGAAAATTAGCTAATATTTAATTAATTAGATAGATAAAGAATTAATTAAAGGTTAATTAATTAAAATAAACATATGTAACAATATATGTATATATATATTTATCTTAATTGTTTAAGGTAAATTATAAATAAATTTTTTAAATTTATTAAAAATATTTAGTTAAAATATTTTAATTAAATAAATACTTTCTTTGATAAATAATTAATTAAATGTTAAGTAATGTAAACATATACATATATAGTGATATATGTATATATGTATGTAACTATAATTGTTATAGCCTTATATTTATCTTAAAGTTATTTAAGACGAATAGTATTAAATTTTCGATTTAATTGAATTTTTAATCAAATTGATTAATAAATTAAAAGAATTTTTCAAATAAAAAATTAAATAAAAGTTAATTTACTGATATATATGCATATATTTATATATATTGATATATGTAAACAAACTATAAATATTACAATAGGTTATATATCTTAAGTAGTTTAAGACGAATAATATAAATTTTTTGAAATTTTAATAAAATTTAGTTAAACTGGTTAATTAAGTAAAATTATAAATTAATTAAATATGATTTAATTAATTGAGATCAATTAATATGATTTAATTAATAAAGATACACGTATATATTATAAAAGTTAATTAAATTATATTAGTTATAAATAAATTAAACCTATATAACTATATATGTATAAATATAATGAAAATGGAACTGAAATAAACCTAAAATAGAATTTTAGAGTAAATATATACTTACGACATGTATAACATGATTTTAGATGTCCGTCGTTTGAACCATGAGAGTATTTCAAAAGAAATACAGTATTTCTTAAGTCGATATCACTCAAAATATAATAAAGGTTATGACTATCTAATATAGAGTTGTCCTTTACCAATTATATATTAATAGATTGCTTGCACACTCTTTAGTTGTTGAGCATGTGGAACATAATAATATATGATTTTTGTTTGAAGAAAATAAACTTGTATATTTTTAAATGTGTTTATTGTAGTAGTATTGCAATATCACAGAATGAAATAAACATATACAATTTTATTTCAATAAAATTCCAATAGTACACACAATTACAATAAGAGCTTCAACAACTTTCAAACGCTATTCACATATAACCATTTATATTCTGTAACGACCCATATTTTAACCATTTAAAAAAGTTAAATTAAATAATATTTTTAAATAAAATTGTTCGAAATATTTATTTAAGATATCATTGACACAAACTAAATTATAATATATAAGTTATGAGCTTAATTTAAATGTCTATTAAGGACATATGTTTGCAATAAGGTAAGAATAATAACATAGGATAGTGTGTATTTAATGATATTTGTTTGAATAAAATTGATAACTTTCTTAATGTAAATTTCCAATTGATTATAGGTGTAAGAAATCAATTATTTAATAAAAAAAATTAATATATGTTGGTTTTTATACAATAATTCCATAAATACGTTAAATTACTATAAATAGGAATTGAATTGTCTCATTTCTTCTTTTAAATTTAACTTTGGGATTAGTTGCAATTAATGTAATTGAAATCCTTCAAATAAAAGGAAAGAGAACATCAATTGTAATTAATGGACGTAATAATATAAACATACGTTTGAATTAAAATAAAAGAGAAAGTTGAGGAAATAAAAAGGAAACATATGTTTTAATTGAAAAGAGAATTTGATGTAATAAAAAGGAATATATTAATCAAATTAAAAGAATGTTTGGAAAATAAAAAAATGAATGTTTTCATTTGTAATTAAGTATAATTGTGTGAAAAGAGAACAGAATTTTGAAACAACATTTTACGATCATTAAATAGCAGTCGAAGACGGTACGAAAGTAGTATTGACGCTAACCTTAAATTTAAAAATAAATATTTGAATTCCTGATTGTGCGCTCAGAAGACAATGTTTTTAAATTTGAGTTTGGAGTCCCGAGCTATCTTTATTTGTGTGTAGCGGCGGTCTCCATGACGTTAACTAGTATGTTCAATTTTATTTGTTATGTGTTAATAAAAATT
This sequence comes from Allium cepa, assembly GCA_030765085.1. Classification (NCBI taxonomy): domain Eukaryota; kingdom Viridiplantae; phylum Streptophyta; class Magnoliopsida; order Asparagales; family Amaryllidaceae; genus Allium; species Allium cepa. The sequence goes on from CM060928.1 coordinate 272,778,180, forward strand.
TAAATGGGTGCAAGTTGAGTATTTTAGAGGTTAATGAATTAATTGAGTGGAGAATATGTTTTAGAATTAGATTCGAAAAGTTGGTAGAAGTGTATGGCTAGTCCTCTTTATTTACTTTATTTTACCTCATTTATGCTGTTATATTTTTAACTATATATATTCTCTTAATTAATTACACAAATTTGTGTATAGAATTTATTTTCATTTATTGTGTGTTAATTAAATCCTTAATGGATGTCAATTTTAGTATGTTTAGGGATAACAAAATTAACTGAACGGACAAATATTTTCTAAATTTGGATCTCAAAAGTTTGTTTAAATGTAGAGTTGGTCCATTCATTCCCTTTCTAATTAATGATTGCGACTCTTTTCTTTCCTCATTTTTTCTATTACTGCTTTCCATTTACATTATCTAGGCCTATCAATGGATACCTAAAAAATCCAAAATCTATCCGGATCCGTATCCGAAAATACAGATATTATCCGATATCCGAAAAGCGGATGCAGATATCTGATGTCCGAAAAGAAAATCGGATGTGGATGCAGACAAGGGCATATCCATATCCGAAAAACATTTGTCCGATTCGAAATTTTATGTGTGTTGCCATTTTATCATTATGTATGTTGCTATTTTATCATTTGAATTGATGTAATATCATGTAACGTGTTTGATATTATGTGTTTTGTTATTTTGTCATTTGAAAAATAGATTAATATTGTAGTATGTGTATTGTCATTTGAGGAAGTGATTGTTTTAGTTCAAAAATATTAGTGTAATAAAAAATTCATTCGATTTCGGATGTAGATATTTCAGATATTTTCGAATATCCAGAAATATCCGCTTTTATTTTCGAATGTGAATATATTCGGATATCTGAAAAATATCCGCGGATGCAGATACGGATGTTAATACTCAGATATCCGCGGATATCGGAAGCGGATTTAAATTTTCGGAAGCGAATGCGGATACAGCCATATCCGCATCCATTTGCATCGGTTGATAGCCCTAACATTGTCTGAGGTTATTCCATTTCGCAAGCGTGAACTACTTTTCATGTTTTTAATTCTTTCCTTCACCTCTTTTTAATACCTACCACTTTTGAAAAAAGTTGTTCATATTTATTTCAATACCTAGTTTGTGCATATTTACTTTATTACCTTTTCCTTCATTTTCCAACTTCATTTCCCCAAAACCTTATTTTAGTTTTTTTTCTAATTAATAACAGCCTCTCTTTTTAAATTTCATTGGCCCTAAACCTAATTATAAATAAGTTATGATGCAAATGAAATCCTAGTCTCCATTCTAGTCTTCTTCATTTTTTCTCTTTTTCCTTTTCAAATCTTCTTATTCTCTCTTTTTTCCCTTCCTCTTCCAATATTCTTCTTCTTCAAATCTTCTCCTATTTCAAACTTTCTTCTTCCTTTTCAAATCTCGATCTTCTCTTTTATTTTCAGTTCTTCTTATTTTAATCCTTTTCTTTTTAAATCCTTCTTTTTTAAACCTTCTTCTTTTTTTAAACCTTCCAAAAATGCATACATACATACATACATATGCATACATACATACATATATCTATATATAACAAGGAGGAAAATTAAAGTGAATCAAGCCAAAATCAAAATTTAGGAACAATGCTGGCAATGAAGAAGGAGACTAAGGAAATCTAGAGCAGATCTATTGGTTAGAAGTCTATTATTTTCATATCTATATAAAGGTAAGTGATTAAACTCACTCACGCAATACTGGATCTTCTGATGCAAGTTAAATTATAATCATGAAGCGATAATTTTTTATTGATTGTCGTTACGTAATTTAAGTTGACATTTAAATTGAATTTAAATTTTATATTGAATTAAACTGATATTTAAATTAATGTTGAATTTAATTTCTAGTTAAACACCTACAATTGATAACTAGTAACTGTTATGATATATTGGTTGATTTGGATGTTTATTGCAATACTATGTCTATTGATTGATATATTGGATGAATGGTTGTTATTTATTTGGACATATTCCTATTATTACCCTATTTATTATTTCACATCTTATAAATTGTCACTTGTAATAAATTGAAATGAACTAAGAAATAGGTTGAAATGATATACACCTTTGACATTTAAATATGAGTTGAAATGATTTATATCCATCCATGTAATTAAATTGAAATTAATGATCACTTGGTCATAGGGTAGAAAATTATATACGGACACCGGATTTGGTTAAATTAAATAGTTTTAAAATCTTGAATTTTGAATTGGTTTAAATTGTTGTATTTTAAAGAAAATAAAATTTTGATTTATATGAATTAAATTATTGTCTAATTTGAGATTTGAAATGTTGGAATTGAAACTATTTAAATGAAATTGTTTAAGATTTAAATTGAAATCCTAAAGTGGAAATTGGGATAAGATTTGAATTTATAGGAAGCGAATAACTATGAATATTTATATTTTATTTAAACATTGAATTCACTTTAATTAAAATGGTTTAAATTGGTATTTCAAAGTTTGAATGTGAAACGGATTTAAACCAAATTATTTAAAATGAGAATTTGAATTGAAACTTTCAGCCATTTGAATAGAACCGTTAAAATTGAATTTGAAGTAAAGTTTGAAATCATTTTGGATTGAGGCTGATTTTAATTGGACTTTGAATATGAAGTTTACTTGTATTGGAAGTTGAAAAATTGAATTCATTATGATTTGGAATTGGAAATTGAGTTCAAATTGTTGTGAAAGAAAGAAACAGTTTTAATATATACCATTTTAATATAAAAACTATTTTAATAATCAAATTATTTTAATATATAAATTATTTTAATTATCTAAACTACTTTCAATATTAAGATTATTTTATATTCAAACAATTTCCAATCTTAAAATTATTTTTATTATTCCAAACTATTTTTCAATATTCAAACTATTTTAATTATCTAAAACTATTTTCAATATTCAAACTATTTAAGAGTGGGAATTATTTAGATGTAAATGATTGATTTAAATATGAATGTCTTAATATGAAGGTATAACCTATTTTGAATTCGAAACGATTTTGAATTGAATTCGATATTTTGACATGAATTTGAAGTTTTCTATCATAGTTTGTAGCCATGAAAGGAAAACTGAGATTTCTAATCAAGAAATACATATCAAGGTCCGCACTAAAGGAGTCAAGTTAACAACACTAGTTCAAAAGTAAAATTTGTGTATTCAAGCAAGCGATTAGAATTGATATTGTATACAAAATGATATATGTACATTGTACAAACTTAAATAATATTTAAATTCTATGTTGTTCGAGGTTGTATGAACAATCTATTGAGTAATTACCTAAGGCTGTTGAGCGTAAGGTACACTTGATAGTTTATTTATCACTTTTGTACGATGAAAAGTTTCTGAACCAAGACAAACCATTAGTTTTTGGTTGCTATGGATGTGTGATGGATTCTTTTGTTACATATAATGGTTGTACTGCTTTTTCTTGCATAAAATTATTATATATTGTGTGCTGCTTGTGCTATTAATTGAAACAACTAAAATATTGCTCTTTTATATGGTTTAACTAGATCATATAAGTGAAATCTGGGTTTATGAAAGCAATAGCTGTTGCTTTTGATTTCATAAATAAAGTTTTGTTTGCTCGGCAAATAGATATGTTTTCGGATTACGGTTTTGTAGAGGTATTTTATTGTTTTTCGATGGTTTGCGACGCTTTATATCAAAATACTATTGTGTGGCCCGTGCTATGTACACGGGTAGCGTCGTTAACCATATTGTAACGAACATTTTGTAGGATCCTTTGTTTGTAATGTGCTATTGATTTTTTTTTTGTGCCAACGAAATAGGCAATGACGAAGTTTAGATTTTTTTTATAATTCATAAGCTTTGGATAGGGCGAATCACAAAATGGTCGGGTCAAAATTGACCCAGCCCCAATTATAACCCAACTCATTCAACTAACTTAACGACATTGTTAATCTGAACCAACACACTTAAATATAAATCATTTATTTAAACCATTATATTTCGTTGATAAAAATAAAAACATAAAATTTTGTGTTTTAGTTTTAGTTTAAGGTTTAAAAGGCAATCAAAATTTGAAAGTCAAATTCAAATTTTCATATCCATTTTTTCAATACTAGTTTTCAAATTCAGTATTCAAATTTTCACATTGTAAATTTCAGTTTCTAAATTTCAAAACTAAAGTCAAAATTCTAAATTTCAAAACACAAACATTCAAACATAAATTAAAATTCAAATTAAGTAAAAAATTCACATTAACAAATTCAAAGTTCAAAATTCAAAACTTAGAACTTAAAAGTCGAGTTCAAAGTTAAGTTTGTCAAAACTCAAAATTTTAGAACTTTCTTTTTATAATAAAAGAGTAATATTTTATTCAAGTAGAGCACACATTTGATTTCTAGGTGGTTCGATCAATGACTTATAGAAACTCGGCTTACAATTCTGTACCACTTAGTGCTTAAACTAAAGGTCCTCGATAGACTTCTGGAATTCTAGTTTCAAAATTTTGAATTTTCAAGTTTAAAAATTTAAGATTCAAATTTCAAGTTTCAAAATTATTAAATTTCAAATATTTAGGTCCCGTCTCTCAATTCCTCCTTCCATAATCATAAAATAAAATAAAAACTGAAAATTCAAAATTTTAATTAAATGGGATAAAATGTGCTATCCTTTTATAACTATTTAAATAAATATTTAAATTTGATGGTGCTGTATTTAAAAACAGTTTCACCATTTTCACTAATTACGTCGATTCAACTCATTTAAAAAAAGGGCCTCGGCTGAGGTAAAAACAGTGTATATTTGAGGTACGTTGTTCTCTTACCGTATTTATCAGACATATTTTTTAAGCTTTCCAACTAATGCTATCTTGATAATAATATGCTGGTGTATACTGTGAGTTACTGTAAGAAAAATCAACTGTAAACATTTATCAACTCAAATTGCAAGTGTCTATGTCTTTTTATGGAAGAAAAAGAAAAATAAAGAAGAAAAACTCATGTGCACTACATATAATACGTTGACTATAGACGTTTGGTTTTTATTGCAAACTCCAAATAATAACCCTTGGAAACAAATTTGATTTATGATGTCTAGTTACATCAAATTGCCAACGTGTATAAGAATGCTACAATCATGCAAATTGCCCACGTTTATAAGAATGCTACAATCATGTTGCATAAGCGTATTTTTTAGGTACTAGCAAACTAAGGGCTCTCTGTATCTTTCACCGCATCCTAGTCTTATCACATAAGCTACTACCAAGATCATAGGAAGAAGCTAAGACCCAACGAAGGTCAATAGCTGGCTATCTAGAAGCATCTGTTCAAAACCTTCCAATTATGAAAATATGAGGAATCCCGTTTACTCTAAAAAATAATCTTTAATAATAGTTGTAATAGCTTTGTCATCACACTTTTTTTTGTATCAACGTGACCTAACAAAAACGTTCTTCTATATATCATCAAATCTTGATCGCTTAAAAATAGAATATAATATTAAATTTCTTTTACAAATCAGACGTTTATAAAAGTAGAATCTAACAATTAAACATGATTTACAAATTCAAAACGCTTCGAAAAATAGGATCTAAAATTAAACTTTCGTTACAAATTCAAAATACTTCTTTATAAATATACAAATCTTAATATCAACTGAAACTAAAATATCATTTTTTGACCGATTTAAACATATATAATTTATAAAGCAAACAATTTACACGCAAAACACATGCCGTAACACTCGTATAATAAAACATAGTGCAAGAAGTGTAGAAAAAACATGGTTATAAAAAACAATTATGAGTAGACTCACAGTTTAGAAATAATTAAGGCATCAAAGTCTTTTTGAAAATAGAATGCTTCAACTCTTCCTAATCTAAAAAAAAGATCCCTTTCTTACTTTTCTAATCCATGGACAATGAAATGTGCAATATAAATTTCGAAAACTAAAAACATTAAATGTTACATACTAAAATATTAAAGTTATGAGTTTCAAAAGTTAATACCAAATCAAATAAATGAGTTGCAAGCTTAAAATGCCATGTATTTTCCCCAATAAAAGGCAAAAAGGTATTATTATTAACAACTTCGTTAGGAAGATGAGATTATAGATACATTTTTTTCTAACATGGAAAAAAAGTCATGAAAATGGAAGATGGTTTGATGTCTCTGTCGCGATGAAGATAAACCTCTTGTTTAGAAAATATTCCAGGATATCAATAATTTTTACAGCAAAAAGCAAGCATCTTCCTGAGATAATCCATCTGTCTACAATTTATTTATAGATTACCAAGTAATAAACCAAAAATTAACTCAAGGATAATATATGGTTACAAAGATATAACACTAATATCCTTGTTATTTGAATCAAAAATTCAACAACCACCCAGAACCAAGCGCCATGTCTCAGCTAAATTGGCAGCAACCACAACAGAAAACTTATCATTATTCAAATCAAAACATTCCCATTAGTACTACATACTACAATTGCACCTTCTAAAAGATGTATAGTTGTACTTTGAAAAATTGAGTTGAACAAAATCTCAGCTAATCCTTCCATGAAACTTTTCAATAAATTGACTTATTAGGAAGAAGAGGATGATGAAGGGTAATATTTACAATTCATCGTAAAACATTTCACGAAGAACTACCTATTCAATTGATTTAAACCTCAATGAATATTTGAAATTACCACTTAAAATGGGAGTGTTTTTCATGCCCTTTGTCCTCTACATTGCTCTTTGCATCATATATAATGGAATGGGAACAGTGCAAGTTATCAAACATGAAACATAGGTAACTTGAAACACATGAGAGTTTCAATGGCAAGCCTGAGTTCAAAGTGATAATATAAAACAATTACATTAATTCAGGTGTAACAGTCAGTTGCATTACTCTAGCTAGGTTCAAGAGAATTGATCTTTCTTTTGGTAAATAAATAGACTACACCAATGCTGAAACACCATTACTCTTGTGGCAGGCCACCAATGTTGAAAGTAGGCACAAAATTTCAATGTTGCTTTAGCCTTTCATTATTTTTATTTTGGATAGACCAGAATAATAGCTACTTGCAGGTCACCAAGCCATGGGAATAAATAGTTGGTACATCGCCAAAAACAAACATTAGCCAAACTTAATTTCGAAGAATAATCTTGAGAAGAGTGGGATATAGTTTCCACTGATGATGAATTTATTTGAGCATTCAGGTAAATTTAAAAACTGAGTACATAAACCTAAAAAAATAATGAGCAAATGGATTTAGAAATATTTGGAATGGCGTCGATAAACATAATTCTACTTACTGTTTTTGGATAGTATACCCAACAATAAAAACATTCGAGTGTGTATAAGATATGTGATAATTGTGGATATGGAGCGAGTGTAAACAACACTCATCTATTAGTCAACTTTCGAAAAGAATAATACAAAATATGAGAATATGAAGAAAGTATCAAATTTGGTTTTAAATAATACAATATATGAGAGTATGGAGAAACTATGAAACTTGGTTCTAATACTTCGGTTCAACTTGCATATGCAATAATTCACAACATACATCATCAAAAAATCAACCACAGGTGCAAGAAATTTAGTAATAAACATCCCAATCTCTAACACAAATTTACCTTCCCTCCATGTCATGCGCACTAAGCTTGTTATACAATATATGTATTAACTGTATTGGTCAAACAATAGTGGACTATATACTGCACAAAGTGAAGGTAAAATTGTCTTAACAATGGCTGCAAGTTTTTGAGCTTTCCGTGCTTCAGTTTTGTTTAGCTTCTATTCATTCTTAGCTCTTTGTGCATCGCTCGTTTCTTATTTCATAGCGCCTATTAAGTATATAACTTAATAAAATTTATTAGATTTCTGCATGTTGCTACAATAAAAATAGCTACAGAATTATAAACAAAATAACTATAAATTATAAGAATTAAATTTGTTACTGTCTGACTTATTAATCCTAAATTCAATGTACAATCTTCTTTTGAACATATACTAACTGTAATATAATTTATTAATGCAAGTGTGAAAAATATCTGTATTGGCCTAATGCCTTTGAATACTGCCTTGAGCTCATTCTTTGCTTTCTTCAACTCAAGTTTTGTATGCTATGTTTCAATATTCAAGTTGCATTTTACAATTTTCAGTTTCTTCATAACTTTTATAGGGTTTGAGTATACCTAAAGTAATAGTGTAGTTGGTCCATGGAATCGACATTAGATGCATAATACTTCGTGCTACGTGCAACATGATTTACATCCCTTTGGATTTTATATGATTTAATTAACCAAAATACCGTGTCATGCAAAAAGATTTACATCCCTTCGGATTTTATATGATGAGATTAATGCTTTTTTGTTACTGATTGCTTATATAACTATTATTGATTCCTTTAGAAATATTGATTTTAGCAGCAACGATAAATATGCTCTTCTATTATTACTAATCTATTTAAGCATGTATGCAACCTACTGGGTGGATACTCAAGAATAAACATAAGAGATAGTCTCAAATAATACATATCTTGTAAAACATAAAACCAACATAATAAATTATTAAAGGAGTATTGACTTTTAAGGACGCATTTTATAAAAAAAAAATCCATCCAATGACAACAAACTTTTAGATTAAGGCCGAAGACCACATTAGATAACGTAAACATTAAGTTCATTTTAATTATGCATCTTCACTAAATTAATTAAATGTAACGACCCGGTATTTTGGACTATTCGCATCCGCACATGTCGGACTTGAATAATTCAAAATACCCAATTGTTAATTTAAATTTGGCAAAACTGAGCTTATATAGTAAATAAATAATTACAAAATCACAGGCACAGAGTAATAATATGCAGCGGAAGCAAAAGATAGTAGTTCATGAAGCTACTATATATAACAGAGTTAATAAGTTACAACAGAAGTCTCGAATACAATAGTCAAATACAATAATCGGAATACATTACTGGAATCAAATGGATATTTTAAAACTGGATAGATAGCTGGATCTCCAGGCGAAGCTCCAACTCCAAAGGTGAGTCTCGAATGCTGAACCACTCAGTCTGACCCGAGCGTAAAGCAAAACACAAAACACTCGAGTCAGGATTAACATTCTTATATCAATAAATCCAACTCAAGTGAGATAACAACTGAAATACAAGTAACCCAAAGGACGTTGGAATAACCGTCCTCTAAGGATCCGTTAAACTATCTACTATGTAGTAATATACGCTAAATAGATAATGCCTATCAGTAATTTAAATATCAAAATAGTGTTAAGGCGTTACCATTATCCCCTTTAACACATTTTATAAGCGTTATAGTCTATACAGCACTGTAAACTCCACCGTAAACTAGTGGTATATCAGGGAGTACTCCATAGGTATAACACAAAACAAATTCGTAATGGTCGCGTATATAGGGATACAAGTATGACAAGGCACATGAGGCTATACCCAAGGTAGTGAAACTACCGTTTGCTTGATCCGAACTGGCGAAAACGCATCGCCGCAACGATCGCAACACCGCGAAACAACACTCCCAAAAGTACAAGGGTGCACCAATCAATCACAAGTAATGAGTAGTAGTTACGAAGAAGTGTGTTCGCTCGAGGTGGCTAACCCCATTTGGCCTGGCACGGCTCCTGTTTTAGTCATTTCCAATTTGACACAAGTGTCAAGGCTATCCATTATCGCTCTCTTTCTTCAGTCGTCGCATACATTATTCCAACCACTTCATTCTGGATCACACTCCGCGTATAGTTATTAAATTGGTTTTCGGTTTAGACAGAGAGTATGTCCATAACCGACTCCGGTCTCTTTAATAACTTCCGTAATTATTACACCGATTGGTCGTTTAACAAATTTCAAAACCAAATCAAATTCAATTTCAATTAGAATTCGTAAATCAACATTTCGTTAGTCTTTCTAAAACAATTTCCATAATTTACGTTCAAACTTCCAAATTACTATTTCGAAATCTTATATTTCAATTTCAATATTTATTTAAACAATACAAATATTGGTTCAAGTTCGTATATAAATTTCATTCCGAAATCATTTAAATTAATTTAATTTAATGTTCAAATCAATTTAAATTCATTTATTGATTTCATTCAATATTCGTTACATTAGTTTATCAATTCAAACTATTAACATTAAATCTCCAATTCATTAATCAATTACTTAAGTCCATATCCATTATATCAAAACTCATAAATTTAATTTAATTAAATTTGTCAAATCAAATTCTTTAAATTACAAGTCTTACATTTGTTTCAATAAAACGCAATTACCTCTCGTTAAAAAAATTCAGTTACGTTTATTTGTTTACTTAGTCACAAAACCCAAAAACTCAACTAATAACGAACTAAATTTCACATATTCAAGAAGTTCAATTTCACTTATTAACATACTTAAATAATTTTCCAAAGCTAAATAAATAAAGCAACCAAATTTCATTTATTAACGAAGTTCACATTCACTTATTCATAAGTTCAATTTCTCTTATCAAAGAATTCAATTTTTATTCAATTATCAAATAATTCAATCTTATTAAATTATTAAATAATTTCAACCTTAATTATTTATAATTTCAAAACTTAATAATTAATGATCTCAAAACTTAATTATTAATAATTTCAAAACTTAATTATTACTAATTTTCAAAGCTTAATTATTAATAATTTCAAAACTTAATTATTAATAATTTCAAAACTTAATTCAATAATATTTTCAAAGCTTAATTATTAATAATTTCGAAGCTTAATTATTAATAATTTCGAACCTTAATTATTAATCAATTAAATTTTAAAAATGTTCTTTCGTCAATTACTACGTTAATATTTATTTCAAATTTCAAATATTCACAATTTCCTTTCATTAAAATCAAAATTCAAATTTTATTTCAAACCTTATTATTGTTCAAATAAAATCTATATTTTATTTCAAATCAAATTATTGACCAATCAGGTTTAATTTAATTTTCTATCTTAAGTCAAATTATTTGGGTATTTATCATTTCAACCCGATTCCATTTCCATTCAAAATCAAACATAGCAAAGGGAACTTGCAGTGTGATAACTGAGATGGTGTCAAAGTAATTAAACAAGCAATAGCAAACATCAATAACAATCCAATAAATTAATTCAAATAATACCTAAATAATCGTATTAATTCGCATTGTTATTTGTGCGAATCAATATAATTATTTCTAGAATCTACACCATCATTTCATGTAGATTAAAGATTATTACATCACGGTTCTTCTCTGGTCATCTATTTACAATTTCATACATCATCAATTTGAACAACATACATTCAGTGATTCAGGGTGTAATTAACCAAATCCTACGTGTCAATTAATTTAATATTTAAAGGGGTCATATTACACAAGTATCATTTAATCCATTTACACATATGTCGTTTCAAATTTTTAACTATCCTACGTCAATTTCAATTTCAAATTATTTACCACTTTATACTTAACAATTTAACATCCAATATAAACATCAACAATCAATTAATTATCAGCCAAACTGTATTATCATCGCATCAATAATTAAAAGATAATGGTGTCAGATGTCATAGGTGAACAGATACAGGTAATAGCTTATATAACATTGTAAATAACTAACATCAGCATATTTCAATTGTCGTTCCAATTGAAATCAAATTTAATAAATAAAAGAACATTAATCGTGAGTGATTGCTCACCTTTCGGGGCTAGAGATGAACGAGAATGAGATGAGTTACAGATCCAAGCATGAATTTCGATGCAAAGCACGATTGATATGAGTTTGAGATCAGAGCTGATACATAGGAATTGATGAAATACATCAGAACCGGATTGTCGAAGATAAGTGATATACATGAACTATATATATAAGTCCAGATTTTAAATACAAATACATTTTAAAGTAAACATAAATATATATACACACACTTCAAAATCATTGTTTTTAAATTAAACACATATATAAAAATAAAATGTATAGTTAAAATAATATATATCTATTTATTTATCTCCAATCAATGTTATTATAAACTTATATACACCGGTATTTTGAAATCAACAATATATACGTATAACAAATGTAAGCTGACAGGTTATAAAATTAGAATCCAACATTTCCCTTCATAAAAATCTTTTTTATACAATACACTATGCAATATACATATACAATATAAAACTATATACTTTACACAAATTCATATATATACATACGATTTAAAACCAATATATAACTAACATTTAAAGCAATATCATATATAGTTATAAAACTTACATATTACATAACCCGACACTATATATCTATACAATCGATATGTACTCGTGATATTAGAGAACTATTCATCCATGTAAATACACTACCCCACGTGCATCCAAAAGAATGACCTGAAAGTATACGTATTTAAATCATCTAAACTATCGAAGTATATGTAAGTTTGAGTAAACGCTATAACACATTACTATCTCAATGCACAAATATATATCAGTTTAATTACTACCCAGTACATAATATATTATATATTTTTTAACTTGTGAACTAACAGATTTTATATGTTCTTTATATTGTAAACCTAAAAAGTATACACAGTAAGACATATAACATGCATGATAAAATATTATAATATAAGTTATACGTATAAAATAAACTTTATATTAAACCGAACATGCACATAATTGTAGCCTTCTTAAATATACAATATAGACTCATAACAAACTATAAACCGAAAATAAGCTATGCAAGCTGATATACTAACGTGACATCAAAAACTTACAAATATATATTAACAATATAAACAACTTGCATACGTAACTTTAAAACATATAACCTGACAATTGCATATAACAACTAGTACTACCGTACTAGTAATTTACATAAAATAAAATACATGCAAGCTTCAGACAAAATTAGAACTGTAAATATATATAACTTTATGTTTATTATAAAGTAACACTTCTTAGCATATTAAAATTATACTTTCAACATATATATATATATATATATATATATATATGCATACGAACTTACTGTATATAATATACGAATACATTATAAACACTTTTTTAAGCATTATATACATTATTTTTACATATATTAGTACTACAGGTTGCGAAAGAAGGTGAAAACATATCAAACTTAATATATATAAACCCATGCGCAATTTTTTTTATATTAGTATATGTATAAACTACTATAATATAAATATACATAGCCTACAACAGAACCTACATATGCACGGCAAGAAGATCAATATATAATAACAAGTAGATCAATACCTCAACCGAAAGATGCTTGGGTTCCAGGGTTATTGTTGAACTCGAGTTGAGGAGGAGGAAGGTGGTCATGGCCGAGCAGTGGGAAGATGGCTATGAGGTTCGGCCATCACGGTGTTAAGGCTAGGACAAGGCTCGGCGGTGTTGCAGGAAGAGAGGGAACGGCGGCGGCCATGGGTGTGAGCTAACAGGCAGAGAGATGGACGGAGCATGGGGTGGAGGCTACGAACGCGTGACATGGCCGAGGCGCAAGAAAAAGGTGTGAAGGAAGAGACGGAGGGGAGGTTGGTTGCTGAGCGGCGAAGGAATGGGTCGCGTTGATGGCCAAGGCGGAGGCAGGCGCGCCTGAGGTGGAGTGGGCTCGGACACCGACGTGGGTGATTGCGCTGGCTCGGAGGCACACGGAAGAAAAGTAATTTGAAGGGAGAGCAAACAAAGTTAATGGAAATAAACTATGCGGCCTGTAATCTAAATTTTTTTTGAAATAAGAAATGAAAATAAGAGTAACAGAGGGGAGAGGGTGGAGAAACGTGGCCAAAAAGTAGGAAGATAAGTAGGCTTTTGGAAAAATGAACTATCACTTTCATTGCTTTGGAACAATTATATCCTATTTTTAGGCTATTGGAAACGTATGAATCGAAATGTCACCAATAATAATTTTCGAGAAATATTGAATGCAATGACCAATGCAATCATCCGGTGAATCTTAATGGCCACAGAAAACCAAAAGGTAAAGATTCGAATACCAATACGGTCATTCGTTTCACGGATTCGCCGCGTACCGGGCACTGAAACACAGATATGAATATATTGTGGAGATCAGCACGACGAGACGATCAAAACGGTATATGGATATCAGTGGTACGATTGAATTATAAAAATTCGAATTTTATAATAGCGGAAAATGCAAGAAAAACGCAGAAAAATAAGATCGACGGAGGTAAAGATGTCCGAATTTGGAAAAACGACAAACTGACGGCTTGTTCAGAAGATGGTTTAGAATTTTTCTATGTAAAAATATTTAGGTTTCGAAGATATTTTATTTTCATCGTTTTTAACTGATTAAATTGAAGTAAATTTACGCACGAAATAAACTTTCATATTTTCAGACGAAAATTTACCGGTTGCTATGTTTAAGTGGACGCATTCCAAATATCAAATTTATATTTCAAATTTTATCGTTTATATTATTGTTATTTTTATTTTTCAAAAAAAAAAACGGTTAATTAAATAAAATAAAATCATTAAAATATCCGGGTTGTTACACTCTCCCCCACTCAAAACTTTTCGTTCTCGAAAAGGAAGGAGGTAGGAGAATAGAAACAACCAAAAGAAAATGGACTTGAATTATATAATAAACAATTAATTTAAACAATATAAATTTCAATTTAAATAAATTTATATTCAACAATTTGTTTTAAATTCAAGATTTTCATTAAATTGATTTGATCTCGCATTTATTAATGTTCGGTACAATAGGTTCTTTTCAAATGAGATTCAATTAATTCAAGATACTCATTTAAGTTGATTTAATTCAATTTATTAACTTCCAAAACAAAATTTTTATTTTATTAATCACATCTATAGTTCAATTAACTTATTATTCTATTTATCTCCATAAATATTTTATAATTTAAAATTTAAATGAATAACATTTATTATACGCACTCACATTTATTTATAAAGACAATTCATATTATATATTTATCCAATTTTCTTAAATTAAAAATTTCAAAGATCGTAAATTTGAATAGTCATTTATTATAATCATACTTTATTCGACAAATCTAATTCTTCTTTATTCCAAATTATTATTAAATTTATTCTACTTAATATATATCGTATCACATATATATTAAGTATATTTACATTCATTATAACTACTCAAATTTATTTAAAAATTCTTTTGATATCACTTTCTACTATATAATATTCAATTACATAGTTAACTTCTGAAAATTTAGGTAAGTTATATATAATGCAATTGAGTATTATCCAAATGAATTTTACTATTCAGTTATTTCAAGTTAAGTATTTGTCAAAACTTTTGGCTTCATTGAAAATCATCCTTAAATCAAAATTTTAAGAATTAATTTCCGATTAATTTCAACCATTTTATAACTAACATAAATATATATATATACACATAATATCAAATCAAATTTAAAAATCTCTAATATATATTATAAATCAAGTCATGTTTAGAAATTCAAATTGAATTTTCAAACAAAAGTGTAGCAGGGCTACATAATAGTCTCTACACTTCAAAACCCGAAAATGAATATCGATGATGCGGCCGTCATCACTGAAATTATTTTCCAACGACAACGGGAAGAGAACTTATTTAAACATTAAAAAAATTCTTTGAAAACCATTTCTATTCGAAAATATTTTAAATAATATGCATTTTAAACTTTAAAACCCTAGTTTGGAACTACCGGAAATTAAATCCTCAAATTTTAGTTTACATCTATTTAAATTCCAAATGGATTTTAACCAAGTTTTATAAATTCATTTATTTTATATTATTCAATAGTCAATGATTTACAAACCATAAATGAAATCAAATATTATTATTTCTGGCAACAATTTCATTTTAATTTCAGACAAATTGATACTTATATATAATATAATCATACAAAATTTATTTTTTTACCAAATTTGAAAACAATATTGTGTCGGTTTGCTCTGCTCAAGTGTTTTGGAAATCCTATCGATAGCGTTGATCAGACGAATCGATTGAAAACCCAAATCAACATCAACAACTCAAACAAAACAATATATAAAACATTTTTAATTTTAATTTACAAATACACTCCCTCGCTCGACGATACAAGAATGGATTTCAAAGCAAGGGTAGAAAATCAAGTTTGTTGGAAATCAAATCAAAGAGAACTTTGATTCAAAAATAGGATTGAAACAAAATAAGATGATTTAAATAACAAAATATAGAGATGGATACGTTTATATAAAATCGCGGGCAACCTTAACCGGGTCGACCGTGACTTCAAGGATTAGATCGATGTGGGATTCTGAGGAAAATCTACGTTTGATCTCAAGAAATCGAATTCAGGTATAGCAGGAGATAGCTAGCATCGTAAACGGAGGATACAGAAATCTCCGGTAAATCGATGTCTATTGTAAAGGAGTTTCATCCATTTACAAATAATTTGAAGATTGGCGAGACCGTCGATTCATTATAAGGGTCATTCGAAGTGGAGTTATGGATACTCCAGAATCAAAAGAAGACGAATAGTGAGGGACACGAATGAATTTTCAAACTGCAGGGAACGTTCCAAAATTCAAAGGAATTGAGTCAAAAGGAAGTGATTGAAACTTGAATGAGAGTGATTCTGTAAATAAATTTACCATACATTCTAAGTTCTGCCTAGAGCTAACAAAAGCTCTGATACCAACTGTAACGACCCGGTATTTTGGACTATTCGCATCCGCACATGTTGGACTTGAATAATTCAAAATACCGAATTGTTAATTTAAATTTGGCAAAACTGAGCATATACAGTAAATAAATAATTACAAAATCACAGACACAGAGTAATAATATGCAACGGAAGCAAAAAAAATAGTTCATGAAGCTACTATATATAACAGAGTTAATAAGTTACAACAGAAGTCTCGAATACAATAGTCAAATACAATAATCGGAATACATTACTGGAATCAACTAGATATCTAAAAAATGGATAGATAGCTGGATCTCCAGGCGAAGCTCCAACTCCAAAGGTGAGTCTCGAACGATGAACCACTCAGTCTGACCTGAGCGTAAAGCAAAACACAAAACACTCGAGTCAGGATTAACATTCTTATATCAATAAATCCAACTCAAGTGAGATAACAACTGAAATACAAGTAACTCAAAGGACGTTGGAATAACCGTCCTCTAAGGATCCGTTAAACTATCTACTATGTAGTAATATACGCTAAATAATTAATGCCTATCAGTAAGATAAATATCAAAATAGTGTTAAGGCGTTACCATTATCCCCCTTAACACATTTTATAAACGTTATAGTCTATACAGCACTGTAAACTCCACCGTAAACTAGTGGTATATCAGGGAGTACTCCATAGGTATAATACAAAACAAATTCGTAATGGTCGGGTATATAGGGATACAAGTATGACAAGGCACATGAGGCTATACCCAAGGTAGTGAAACTACCGTTTGCCTGATCCGGACTGGTGAAAACGCATCGCCGCAACGATCGCAATACCGCGAAACAACACTCCCAAAAGTACAAGGGTGCACCAATCAATCACAAGTAATGAGTAGTAGTTACGAAGAAGTGTGTTCGCTCGAGGTGGCTAACCCCATTTGGCCCGGCATGGCTCCTGTTTTAGTCATTTCCAATTTGACACAAGTGTCAAGGCTATCCATTATCGTTCTCTTTCTTCAATCATCGCGTACATCATTCCAACCACTTCATTCTGGATCACACTCTGCGTATAGTTATTAAAGTGGTTTTCGGTTTAGACAGAAAGTATGTCCATAACCGACTCCGGTCTCTTTAATAACTTCCGTAATTATTACACCGATTGGTCGTTTAACAAATTTCAAAACCAAATCAAATTCAATTTCAATTAGAATTCGTAAATCAACATTTCGTTAGTCTTTCTAAAACAATTTCCATAATTCACGTTCAAACTTACAAATTACTATTTCGAAATCTTATAATTCAATTTCAATATTTATTTAAACAATACAAATATTGGTTCAAGTTCGTATATAAATTTCATTCCGAAATCATTTAAATTAATTTAATTTAACGTTTAAATCAATTTAAATTCATTTATCGATTTCATTCAATATTCGTTACATTAGTTTATCAATTCAAACCATTAACATTAAATCTCCAATTCATTAATCAATTACTTAAGTCCATATCCATTATATCAAAACTTACAAATTTAATTAAATTAAATTTGTTAAATCAAATTCTTTAAATTACAAGTCTTACATTTGTTTCAATAAAACGCAATTATCTCTTGTTAAAGAAATTCAGTTACATTTATTTGTTTACTTAGTTACAAAACCCAAAAACTCAATTAATAACGAACTAAATTTCACATATTCAAGAAGTTCGATTTCACTTATTAACATACTTAAATAATTTTCCAAAGCTAAATAAATAAAGAAACCCAATTTCATTTATTAACGAAGTTCACATTCACTTATTCATAAGTTCAATTTCTCTTATCAAAGAATTCAATTTTTATTCAATTATCAAATAATTCAATCTTATTCAATTATTAAATAATTTCAATCATAATTATTGATAATTTCAAACTTAATAATTAATGATCTCAAAACTTAATTATTAATAATTTCAAAACTTAATTATTACTAATTTTCAAAGCTTAATTATTAATAATTTCAAAACTTAATTATTAATAATTTCAAAACTTAGTTCGATAATAATTTCAAAACTTAATTATTAATAACTTCTAAGCTTAATTATTAATAATTTCGAAGCTTAATTATTAATCAATTAAATTTTAAAAATGTTCTTTCGTCAATTACTACGTTAATATTTATTTTAAATTTCAAATATTCACAATTTCCTTTCATTAAAATCTAAATTCAAATTTTATTTCAAACCTTATTATTGTTCAAATAAAAGCTTTATTTTATTTCAAATCAAATTATTGACCAATCGGGTTTAATTTAATTTTCTATCTTAAGTCAAGTTATTTGGGTATTTATCATTTCAACCCGATTCCATTTCCATTCAAAATCAAAACATAGCAAAGGGAACTTGCAGTGTGATAACTGGGATGGTGTCAAAGTAAATAAACAAGCAATAGCAAACATCAATAACAATCCAATAAATTAATTCAAATAATCCCGAAATAATTGTATTAATTCGCATTGTTATTTGTGTGGATTAATATAATTATTTTTAGAATTTACACTATCATTTCATGTAGATTAAAGATTATTACATTACGGTTCTTCACTGGTCATCTATTTACAATTTCATACATCATCAATTTAAACAACATACATTCAGTGATTCAAGGTGTAATTAACCAAATCCTACGTGTCGATTAATTTAACATTTAAAGGGGTCATATTACACAAGTATCATTTAATCAATTTACACATATGTCGTTTCAAATTTTTAACTATCCTGCGTCAATTTCAATTTCAAATTATTTACCACTTTATACTTAACAATTTAACATCCAATATAAACATCAACAATCAATCAATTATCAGCCAAACTGTATTATCATCGCACAATAATAAATAGATAATGGTGTCAGATGTCATAGGTGAACAGATACAGGTAATAGCTTATATAACATTGTAAATAACTAACAGCAGCATATTTCAATTGTCGTTCTAATTGAAATCAAATTTAATAAATAAAAGAACATTAATCGTGAGTGATTGCTCACCTTTTGGGGCTAGAGATGAACGAGAATGAGATGAGTTACAGATCCAAGCACGAATTTTGACGCAAAGCACGATTGATATGAGTTTGGCGATCAGAGCTGATACATAGGAATTGATGAAATAAATCAGAACCGGATTGTCGAAGATAAGTGATATGCATGAACTATATATATGAGTCCAGATTTTAAATACAAATACATTTTAAAGTAAACATAAATATATATACACACACACGTCAAAATCATTGTTTTTAAATTAAATACATGTATAAAAATCAAATGTATAGTTAAAATAATATATATCTATTTATTTATCTCCAATCAATGTTATTATAAACTTATATACACCGGTATTTTGAAATCAACAATATATACGTATAACAAATGTAAGCTGACAGGTTATAAAATTAGAATCCAACATTTCCCTTCATAAAAATCTTTTTTATACAATACACTATGCAATATACATATACAATATAAAACTATATACTTTACACAAATTCATATATATACATACGATTTAAAACCAATATATAACTAACATTTAAAGCAATATCATATATAGTTATAAAACTTACATATTACATAACCCGACACTATATATCTATACAATCGATATGTACTCGTGACATTAGAGAACTATTCATCCATGTAAATACACTACCCCACGTGCATCCAAAAGAATGACCTGAAAGTATACATATTTAAATCATCTAAACTATCGAAGTATATGTAAGTTTGAGTAAACGCTATAACACATTACTATCTCAATGCACAAATATATATCAGTTTAATTACTACCCAGTACATAATATATTATATATTTTTTAACTTGTGAACTAACAGATTTTATATGTTCTTTATATTGTAAACCTAAAAAGTATACACAGTAAGACATATAACATGCATGATAAAATATTATAATATAAGTTATACGTATAAATTAAACTTTATATTAAACCGAACATGCACATAATTGTAGCCTTCTTAAATATACAATATAGACTCATAACAAACTATAAACCGAAAATAAGCTATGCAAGCTGATATACTAATGTGACATCAAAAACTTACAAATATATATTAACAATATAAACAACTTGCATACGTAACTTTAAAACATATAACCTGACAATTGCATATAACAACTAGTACTACCGTACTAGTAATTTACATAAAATAAAATACATGCAAGCTTCAGACAAAATTAGAACTGTAAATATATATAACTTTATGTTTATTATAAAATAACACTTCTTAGCATATTAAAATTATACTTTCAACATATATATATATATATATATATATATATATGCATACGAACTTACTGTATATAATATACGAATACATTATAAACACTTTTTTTAAGCATTATATACATTATTTTTACATATATTAGTACTACATGTTGCGAAAGAAGGTGAAAACATATCAAACTTAATATATATAAACCCATGCGCAATTTTTTTTATATTAGTATATGTATAAACTACTATAATATAAATATACATAGCCTACAACAGAACCTACATATGCACGGCAAGAAGATCAATATATAATAACAAGTAGATCAATACCTCAACCGAAAGATGCTTGGGTTCCAGGGTTATTGTTGAACTCGAGTTGAGGAGGAGGAAGGTGGTCATGGCCGAGCAGTGGGAAGATGGCTATGAGGTTCGGCCATCACGGTGTTAAGGCTAGGACAAGGCTCGGCGGTGTTGCAGGAAGAGAGGGAACGGCGGCGGCCATGGGTGTGAGCTAACAGGCAGAGAGATGGACGGAGCATAGGGTGGAGGCTACGAACGCGTGACATGGCCGAGGCGCAAGAAAAAGGTGTGAAGGAAGAGACGGAGGGGAGGTTGGTTGCTGAGCGGCGAAGGAATGGGTCGCGTTGATGGCCAAGGCGGAGGCAGGCGCGCCTGAGGTGGAGTGGGCTCGGACACCGACGTGGGTGATTGCGCTGGCTCGGAGGCACACGGAAGAAAAGTAATTTGAAGGGAGAGAAAACAAAGTTAATGGAAATAAACTATGCGGCCTGTAATCTAAATTTTTTTTGAAATAAGAAATGAAAATAAGAGTAATAGAGGGGAGAGGGTGGAGAAACGTGGCCAAAAAGTAGGAAGATAAGTAGGCTTCAGGAAAAATGAACTATCACTTTCATTGCTTTGGAACAATGATATCCTATTTTTAGGCTATTGGAAACGTATGAATCGAAATGTCACCAATAATAATTTTCGAGAAATATTGAATGCAATGACCAATGCAATCATCCGGTCAATCTTAATGGCCACAGAAAACCAAAAGGTAAAGGTTCGAATACCGATACAGTCATTCGTTTCACGGATTCGTCACGTACCGGGCACTCAAACACAGATACGAATATATTGTGAAGATCAGCACCACGAGATAATCAAAACGGTATATGGATATCAGTGGTACGATTGAATTATAAATATTCGAATTTTATAATAGCGGAAAATGCAAGAAAAACGTAGAAAAATAAGATCGACGGAGCTAAAGATGTCCGAATTTGGAAAAAAGACAAACTGACGGCTTGCTCAGAAGATGATTTAAAAATTTTCTATGTAAAAATATTTAGGTTCCGAAGACATTTTATTTTCATCGCTTTTTAACTGAATTAATTGAAGTAAATTTACACACTAAATAAACTTTCATATTTTCAGACGAAAATTTGCCGGTTGCTATGTTTAAGTGGACGCATTCCAAATATCAAATTTATATTTCAATTTTATCGTTTATATTATTATTATTTTTATTTTTCAAAAAAAAGGGTTAATTAAATTAAATAAAATCGTTAAAATATCCGGGTTGTTACACTAAAAGTAAAGAATGACACTCAAAATTGCAAGAAAGAAGAGAAATTTCAAAAAAAATTAACCGATTAAAGTCGGCATAAAAATATAGAAGTAAACAGCTCAAAAAGCTAAAGGAATATGGCTTTATAACTTTGAAAATAACGTTATAATATATCACCTATGGAAATGGAATCTAATTATATTTCATTAGGGCATAACCCTCTTAGCGACGCGCCATATCGAGGCTCGGGTATGGTGAAAAGTGAGCAAGAGCTGGGTCGTCACTCCCTGCGTGCCATATCGAGGCTCGAGTATGGTGTCAAATATGCAAGGGTTCGGTCGTCACTCCCTTAGTGGCGCACTGCATCGACGCGCCGATGTAGTGATAAGTGAGCAAGGGTCTTCGCACTTTACTCGGCGGGTGCGGGAGGCAAGAAAGCTAGTCGATGATAGTAGGATTCAGTTAGGTAGTTGGAATGTAGGATCTTTAACAGGAAAACTAAAAGATATAGTTGATACTATGACTAGAAGACGTGTAATATCTTATGCGTTCAGGAGACCAAATGGATGGGGCAGAAAGCGAAGGAGGTGGAGAATACAGGCTTCAAGTTATGGTATATGGGAAAAGAACGTAACAAGAATGAGGTAGGAATCTTAAATGACAAGAACTTTAGAAATGGAGTTGTCGACATTAAGAGACAAGGGGATAGGATCATCCTCGTCAAGCTGATAGTGTGCGATATGATTCTGAACATCATTAGTGCCGATGCCCCACAAGTAGGTTTAAGTGAAGCCGTCAAGAGGAACTCCTGGGAAGTGTTAGATATTATGGTTAGAGATGTGCCCAGTAGCGAAAAACTTTTCATAGGAGGAGATTTCGACGGGCATGCTGGTTTGGCTAGTAGTGGGTTTGAGTGAGTGCATGGTTCTTTTGGATATGACGATAGAAACCAAGAAGGAGAAGAAATACTGAGTTTCGCTATTGCTTATGACCTCATGATAGCTAATACCTTCTTTAGAATGAGACAGTCACATTTAGTTACTTTTAGTAGTGGTCAATACTGTAGCCAGATTGATTTTGTCCTTACTAGAAGAGATGACAAACGAGCTTGTGTAGATTGCAAAAGTCATACCTAAAGAATGTGTTGTCTCACAGCATCAGCTTTTGATATCGGAGTTTCGTCTTCGGATACGTGTTCGACAGGATAAAGGAGCTAAGATTAGTCGGACAAAATGGTGGAAGCTCAAAGGAGATGCTCCACGAGTGTTTAAGGATAGAGTGATGGGAAAAGGGGCATGGAATTTGGAAGGAGAAGCAAATCACATGTGGGATGAGATGGAAACGCGCATTTGGAAAGAGGCTACTGAGGTGTTTGGGGTAACGAAAGGAAATAAACGCGAACCTAAAGATTCATGGTGGTGGAACAGTGTTGTAAAAAAGACTATCAAAGAGAAGAAGGAATGCTACAAGTGCTTGCATCATCATAGGAGCGAGGACAACATGCAAAGGTACAAAGTGGCAAATAAGAACGCAAAGAGAGCGGTGAGTGAAGCAAGAGGTCGGGCGTATGAAGACTTGTATCATAAGCTAAGTACGAAGGAGGGTGAAAAAGACGTCTATAGGATAACTATGCTCCGTGAAAGGAAGACGAGAAATTTCAATCAAGTTAAATGCATCGAAGATGCTAATTATAGACTTTTGGTTAAGGACAATGAGATAAAAAATAGATGGAGAGATTACTTCAACAACATATTTAATGAAGAAGGTGATAGCACTACGATCGAGATAGATGACTCTTTTGATGACACTAGTAGGCATTTTATTCGTAGAATTCAAGAATCCGAGGTAAATGAGGCGCTAAAACAGATGAAAGTAGGTAAGGCATTGGGGCATGATGGCATCCCCATTGAGGTGTGGAGATGCCTTGGGGATGCCGAGATAGCCTGGCTGACTAAGTTGTTCAATAATATTTTCAAATCAAACAAGATGCCAGATGAGTGGAGGAGAAGCACTTTAGTTTCAATTTTTAAGAATAAAGGAGATATCCAAAGTTGCAAATACTACAGAGGAATTAAACTTATGAGTCATACGATGAAGCTCTGGGAGAGAGTCATCGAACATCGATTAAGAAGAATGACAAGCGTTTCAAAAAACCAATTTGGTTTCATGATTGGAAGGTCGACCACGGAGGCTATTTTCTTGATAAGACAACTTATGGAGAGGTTTAAGGAGAAAAAGAAGGATTTACACATGGTTTTTACCGATTTGGAGAAAGCTTATGATAAAGTACCACGAAAGGTGATGTGGTGGGCTCTGGAAAGAAGAGAGTCCCAACAAAGTATGTTACCCTTATCATGGATATGTACGATGAGATTATGACTAGTGTCGGAGCATACGATGGTGTAACCAGTGACTTTTCCATTAACATAGGATTACATCAAGGGTCAGCTTTGAGCCCCTACATTTTTACCCTAGTGATGGTTGAAGTTACGAAGGGTATGCAAGGAGAGATTTCTTGGTGTATGCTATTTGCTGATGATGTTGTGCTAATTGATAATAGTAGGATTAAGGTTGATAGACAACTTGAGCTGTGGAGACAGACTTTAGAATCTAAGGGATTTAGGCTTAGTAGAACTAAAATAAAGTATATGAAGTGCGAGTTCAGCGGTGTCAGGTCAGAGAATGGAGATGTCATTCTGGCGGACAAATAGTTCCTAAGAAGGAATCCTTTCGATATTTAGGATCAATGTTGCAGTGTAATGGCGAGATTGATGAAGATGTTAGTTTTAGAATTCGAGGGGGATGGATGAAGTGGCGACAAGCATCTGGCGTTCTCTGTGACAAGAAAGTCCCACAGAAGATTAAAGGAAAGTTCTATAGGACAGTAAATAGGCTTACGATGTTGTATGGTGTAGAATGTTGGCCTACTAAAAACCAACGCATCCAGAAGATAAACGTAGCAGAGATACGTATGCTGCGATGGGGTTGCGATCATACAAGAGAGACTGAATTACAAATGATGGTATACGTGGAAAACTTGGAGTAGCACCAATTGAGGAGAAGTTAATTCAACATCGCTTAAGATGGTTTGGACATCTCCAACGAAGACCGCTTGAGGCACCTGTGCGCGTTGGAATTATAGGCCGCGTCGTTTGCTCAAAGAGAGGTAGAGGTCGACCAAGGCCGACATGGGAGGAAGTAGTTAAAAGAGACATGAAGGGTTGGAATATATCCAAAGAGCTGGTAACCGAAAGGAGAGCGTGGAAGTTAGCAATCCGCGTATCAGAACCATGAGCTATGAGTTTTATAAGTTCTAGACTATAGGATTAAGGAAAAAGAGTCTAAGACGTAGCGTTTGGTATTTGATAAAAAAAAATTACATTTGTATTTCTATCTTTATTTTATTTTATATTTTTTTTTACATTTTTATTTCTATCTTTATTTTTATTTTTACTTAGTCACTATTATTATTAATTTACTTATTTGACTTTATTTTATTATTTCTATTGTTATTGTTATTGTTATAACCTTTAAATTACTTTTCTCACTTAGTTTCGGGTTCCATCTCTAGCTGACCCTAACTTTTTTGGGAAAAATGGCTTTGATGTTGTTGTTGCAATTAATAAAGCTATATACATTTGTTTTCTATGTTATTTATCCTATGTTATTTTTTCTCACAATATTCAAAAAAATATTTTCATGATTAATATTTATTATTTATTATATTCTTTTTTCTCAAATTAAAAAATGTTTTCATAATTAATTTCAGTTATTTGTGAAATGCCAATATGTGTCCTTGATTTAAAATATTTAGATTTATCAAATTAAACTTAAAAGGTGACATTTATGTGAATAATGGAAGTGGTTGTGCTTCAAAATAAAGTAGGAAAAATATTTTTTTCCTAGAAACAACTTATCCACTTTAGTAAATTTGTTGATCAAGTAATATATTTCAAAGTGGCCTAAACTTGTTTGATTAAAAAAGTGATTATTTGCAGCTGTTTGGTTATATTATGCATCTAGTGTTATCAATTTTATTTGGCAAATTTTAACTCCATAACATTTTTAAGAACTATTAGTTTATCGACTAATCATGAAACCATATTTCAATGAACATGTTTTAAGCGCATAGGCTTCAACCAAGGTTTGAACTTCCGACCGGTGCACTGGAATTCCATCCATTCCGTCCCGGATCCGGTGCTAGCCGGGTCGAAATTCGAGGAAATTTCCCTTCTGGAGTTTGCCTTAAATAATCATCGTAAAAATGAGAAAACGAAAAGTCCTTTGTAATTACCTTCAATTTTCTTTGTTGCGCTCCTTAATCGATAACATGTATTTCAAATTCCTAGTGATTTTTACTGTGAATAAGATTCAAAATTGAGGGTTATTTAAGTGGGAGCGGGAAGGAGTCAAGGACGATAGCATTCTTTGGGAGTTGGATCTGGTTATTTTGGGTTGAGAAAAAGAAAGTGAAATTGTCTAAAGTAGGAGATGAGTGTTGACTTGATGAAGTATGGCAAGTACAGCACAGGCTACAAGCTTTTGTACTTTAAAAATGAGAGCTTGTGCTCAGCAAAGCATGGGCCAAAAGTACGATAAAGAAAGCGAATAATGAGATATTTATTAAACTGTAAAATATGATTGTAACGACCTGATATTTTCAACCATACGCATCCGCAGATGTCGGACTTGAATTGCTCAAAATATCAGATTGTTAATTGAAATTTGGCAAAACTTAACATCTACAGTAAATAAATCAATCACAGAATCATAGATACAGAGTAGTACAATGATACGCAGCAGAATAAATGAATAGTAGTTCATGAAGCTACTATATAAACCAAGTTGGAAATAAAATATATCAGAAAATCCCAGATGCAGTAAAAATCTCTAGTACGGGCAGATGACTTCTCTGAACCAATCGACTGGATGACTGAAAGGATAAATAGCTGGATCTTCAAGCAAAGCTCCAACATCGAAGGTGAGTCTCAGATGCTGTATCACTCAGTCTAACTCGAGCGTAAAGCAAAACACAAAACACTCGAGTCAGGATTTAACATTCTTAGATCTATAAATCCAACTCAAGTGAAATATCAACTGAAATATAATTAACTTAGAGGATGTTTGGGATACCTATCCTCTAAGGATCCAAGGAACTATCTATAGGGTAGAAATATACACTATAACACCGTGATCATTTCAATTTTATTTATATTTCAAAACTAAAATATCATTTTCATTTCAAATATCTCTATTTTCCAAATTAGTATATATATATATATATATATATATATATAATAATTTATGAAGTAAAGTATTTTTATTTCCTCAAACTTCACAAATCGCTTCAAAAATCAACTCGACCTTCCCGTTCAAATTTAATTAAATCAAAATTTATCAATTTCCATTCAATTTAGTTTCTGACTAAAATAATTCAAATTTTATCTATTTTAAATACGGATTTGAACCATAAAATAAACCATTTAAATTTCAATATAATTCGAAGTTAATATATTTCGGAGCTTTAAATATTCAACATTTCAAAGACTAAACTTTGATAGTTGCGTTTATCTCCCAACTTGACTTCACTATTATTTAGTTTTGAAATATTTGAAAGAGGGGGCTATGCGGTAGGATCATATAATATGGAATAGCGGAATGATATATATAAATAACGATAAGCAATAAGTAAAGTAGACACCAAGACTTTATACTGGTTCAGACCTCTTGTCCTACGTCCAGTCCCTAAACTTCTCTTAGGATTCTACTAACAACCCTCACTTAACCCGGAGGAATAGGTTTACAACTTACCCGAACAACCGAACGGGATTTCTTGCCTCAACTACCGAAGAGGACTTCAACTCAATTACTAAAAACAATATTCGACTTGTTGTTTTCTTGTCAACACTAATGAGTCTAATGTAGTACAGTATTCCTATAATCTTATCCTCGAGAGTATGCAATGTGTTTGTGAAGATTTAGGAAATGTGAATTGCTATGAATCAAAAGAATGTTATAAACAAAACAGTGATTCAAGCAATAGATTGGTAATTGCTTTGAGAATATCTAGAGAATATGATCAAGAAAATAGTAAGATTAAAGCAAGAGAATTCAGTAAATTGAATGATGTTAGAATTATGTATTTATACTTGTAGAAGAGGTGCATTTGTTGTCAAAGGTTGCAAACAAGAGATTCTTCCATTTCCATTGGAGAATGGTTGCAACTTTTGGGAGGAAGAAGGTGTCTTTTCAGAAAAATTCGCAGGTTCAAATTCAGTCGACTGAGCAAGGAATTCAGTCAACTGAAAATATGAAGTAAAATTTTTAGGAACAAATTTAGTCGACTGTGCAGGAAGTTCAGTCGACTGAAACTGTGCATGTTTATATATGTGTACCAGTTTCAGTCGACTGGCCATTCCTGTTCAGTCGACTGAACTACTAAAATGTGCACAGTGAAAGTTTAAATAAAAATGAAGTTCATAAAATGTGTTCTAGTGTTCGTGCAAGCCTCTTGAGGATAGATTTTAACAATAAATCTAGACTAAGACCTATATAAAAATCATACTTATGTTTGTTTGGTCTTCATCGATCTTCCTTCAGCTTTGCACATATCTCTTCCTTTTTTGTTGAAGCACATTGTCATTGATCAAAATCTTCGCGTATCAACATTCTCCCCCTTTTTGATTGATGACAATACTGATTTATTCTAGAGATGTATTTACTTATTTTCTCCCCCTGAATGTATGCACTATCTTTAATACTGATTTATTTTAGAGATGTATTTACTTATTTTCTCCCCCTGAATGTATGCACTATCTTTCCTACAAAACAAAGTTAGTATCATAGATTTTCTCCCCCTTTGTCATCGACAAAAATGAAGAATTAGCAGTAGAAATATTTTATCAATACAATCACTGAAGCATAGAGAATATAAAATTTGCATGACCATGGCTTAAAAAAGTTAAAAATGTTGCGTCGAACAAGCACAAAATGGCTATTTATACAAGCCATAAGAAAGTTATAAATAAACATCAAACCATACTAAAATTACTCATCTTTATCCCAGTCATATGAACCTTCTCTTCCTCCTGTTGGTTTACGTATGACGGGTCCTCCTGTTGGTGGTCTGTACGCTCTTCCTTCTTGGCCACCACTAGCTTCGCTTGTGCTGCTACTTGTTTGCTCTTCGGATGACGTCCATGTAAAACGTAGGTGCCGGACGTTTGTCGCGAGATGTCGAAGCAGTAGTGGTGCTTGAGCACGAGATTGCATCCCATAGCTTGTTGAAGAATCCTTTGATTTTGTCAAGCTTGTGATCTACCTTTTTAAGACGAGTATCAAGAATTTGTTGATTTCTTGATAATATCCCCAATGATTGGTTGGTGGTAAAGCTTGGGTCTACAAGACGAATTTCATCACCTTGCTCGAAATGTTCTTCGTGGTGAGGTTGTAGAGGTTGTTGTTGTTCTTGATGCCTCGCTTCCCATTCGGCGAGTGATATTATGCGAGGAGGTCGAGATGGGAGTTGCATTAGGCTTATGGTCCGGTGGTTTATTTGATGGACCATTGTATTCTTCGACTCGGGTAATGGCGTATCGACATTGAGGAGAAGTCGCATGATGTATTCTCCAAAATAGATAGTTCACATTTTGCCATTATTAAAAGTGATAAACTCATCAAGAATAAGTTGTACCTAATTGACTTGTATATTGCCAAAAATAGCATATAAAGCTCGATAATTAATTGGGTAGACAATTTCGTACGAGCCCGTGCGTGGAGTAATTGTTCTCATTAGAGCTTTGTGAAGGATTCTTGCTATAGGTCGAAGAGAGGTGGACTTAAAATCTCTAAAGTTGATAGTATCATCCATAAATCGATGGTTTATGTTATCGCGAATTTTTGGATTGAATTCTATCTCGTCTAGCTTTCTCCCGACATTTGTTGATTCTAGAATGTGTGCTATTCTATCTAAGGAAAACCAAACTTTCTTTCCACATACCATACTCCAAACACTATTGTTTGGATTTCTTGGAGTTTGGTGTCCAAGATTAAGGTTAGCATAAAATAATTTGACCATTATATTATTTATGGCATGGTCATTTCTTTTCGAATCCAAAAGAGAAGTTAAACCTGCTTGATCGGTTAACGCTTGGATGTTGTATGTTTGAAAGCTTTCGAAATCAACGAAGGAATGCTCGAAAATATGGGAATTCTTCATCTTATTCCACCTAGTGACAGCTACTCCATCGTAAAGCCATTGCGCTATTTGAGCATCAATTGGCTCGGAGGATGAAGAAGAGGAAGCTCTTGATCTCTTTGGTCCCATTTGAGTGAGATTTGAGTGAATTTTAAGGAATTGAGGGCTAGGGTTTTGAAAATAACTGGGGAAGAAACTGTTTTGGAAAGTAAAAACTGAATGGATAGGTAAAAAATTGGTGGATAAAAGGGAAAGTTGCCTGGGAATTGGCGTTCGGTCGACTGAATTGAAGGTCGAAAATTTTCTGGGTTGAATTCAGTCGACTGAACAGGGTTTTTAGTCGACTGAATTTTTGTCTGAAAGTTTCTGTTTGTATTTCAGTCGACTGTGCAGAGGAATCAGTCTACTGAATTATAATTTTTTTTGCTTTATGCCTTAAGTTCAGTCGACTGAGCTGGGAGTTTCAGTCGACTGACCCATGTATTTTGTTGTTCTTTGTTAATTTTGAAAGTAAACACTTTATTTAAAGAAATAATTACAATTATATAGATGTAACACCATGAATAGATTTCAAAACTATCTATTTCTTAGGGGATTGACTTGGAGACTTTTTCTCTTCATTCTTCATATAATTTATATCTCATGAATTTGGACTATATTGAGGAGTCTTAGGAGACATCCATTTGATAAAGTTTAAAATTGTGAAAACATGCAAAGGCTAATAGTATACGTATTGCTTCTAGTCTTGCAACGGGAGCAAAGGTTTCTTCAAAATCAATACCTTCTTCTTGATTATACCCTGATGCTACTAGTCTTGCTTTATTCCTTGTTATATTACCTTGTTCGTCTACTTTATTTTTGTAAATCCATTTTGTTCCTATTACCGATTCATTATTAGAACGGGGAACTAATTCCCAAACATCGTTACGTTCAAACTGATTTAATTCTTCTTTTTGAGTGGGACCTGAAAATAAATATGAAATTATTGGTACCCACCTTTTAATAAGGTCCTAAAAAATTAGAGTTTAGGAAACCAAACCCAATTTGGTTCAGTATCCTTTTTATAAATATAGTTTTCATTATGATGAAAATTATCCATAAATGTTTTAATATATTTATTTCTTATTAATACATTGTTAGTCTTTGGTACCCAAATTTTAACTACCTTGGTTTCTACTTTTGTTTTAATAGGTTTCTTTAGCAATATTTGTTGTTTTGAATCAACATTCCTGTTAAGTTTTATAATTTTCTTATTAGGAATTTTTGACTCTTTTTTATAACCTAAACCTTGTTTGTTAGAAGATGATTGAGAATTTTCTAATATCTTAGATAAATTTTCTCTTCCTTTGTTAAAGTTAGAAACATTTTTAGTGATGTCATCTAATTTAGCTTGAAGACTATTATTTTCTAATTCAACATGTTTAATCTTAATTTTTAACTCGTCATTTTCAGAAACAAATACATCATTCTTTTTCTTTTGAGTTTCAATTTCTTGACTTAAAAGTGATAATTGAGTTTCCGAATTTGAATAAGATTCTTGAACCTTTTCAAGTTCTTCTTCAAGAATTTTCTTTTCATCATTTTACATATCTCTCTCAAACTCAGCTTTGTTTTGATTTTCACGAATTTCCTTAATTTTCTTTTTAAGAATTTTTATTGTGCTTAAAAGTTCAGTGTTTACTTCAATTAAATCATCGAAAGTTAAATTACTTACCTCAGAATCTTGAGCCATGAAGCATACATTTGCCTGTTCATTGTCGCTATCACTATAATTTTCGGATGAAGATGAATCTGAATCGTCCCATGTTACAGAAAATGCCTTCTTTTTGAATTTATCCTTCTTGTTTTTGTTGTTGAAGCTTTTCTGATTTTCCTTCATTTGTTCTTAACAATCTTTTTATATGTGTCCTTTCTTGTGACAATTGAAGCATTCTATATTTGAGGATGAAGGTTTGTTCAAGAAATTCTTTTTGAATCCGTTTTTGTTTCCTTTTCTATACTTCAAGAATTTCTTGAAATTTTTGGCTATAAATGCTAGGTCCTCATCTTTAGACTCTGATTCTTCCTTTTCCGCATGAAAAGCAACATTCTTTCTTTCTTGAGCTTGATCTTTCTTAGCTTGCATATTTACTTCATACGACATAAGATTTCCAATCAATTCTTCTGGTTTCATTGTAGATAGATCATTTGCTTCCTCGATTGCTAGTACTTTTCTCTCCCATTCATCAGTGAGTGAATTTAGAACTTTAGACACAATGTCAAAATCCGTGTATTTTTCTCCTAGTCCTATTAAGGCAAGATGAATGTCTTGAAATCTTGAGTACATGTCATTGATGGATTCATTTTGTCGCATTCAAAATTTTTGGAATTGGTTCTTCAGCATGGACATCTTTGTTTATTTAACTTTGTTTGTGCCTTCATTTATGACTTTAAGTGTTTCCCATATCTGATATGCAGTTGTACATATGCTAACACGATTGAATTCATTTCTATCCAGGGCGCAAAATAGCATATTCATAGCTTTGGAATTTGCACTAGCTTCATTCTTCTGAGTTTGTGTCCATGTAGGATAATCGGTCGTGGGTACAACAAACATTGCTTGAGAAGCATTCCAGGCTTCGAAACTTGTTGCTTGCATATAAATCCTCATCCTTGTAGCCCAATAGTTGTAGTTTAGTCCATTGAATAGGGGGGTCTTTGGGTAGAATGTCCTTCCGCAAATGTAGAACTATAGGCAGATGTTGTGCCTGTACTTGCGTTATTTTCCATATTATCAATATGTCTGATAACGGTGTTATGGTTATAGGACGGCCTCGCTCTGATACCAATTGAAAGAGGGGACTATGCGGTAGGATCGTATAATATGGAATAGCGGAATGATATATATAAATAACGATAAGCAATAAGTAAAGTAGACACCAAGACTTTATACTGGTTCGGACCTCTTGTCCTACGTCCAGTCCCTAAGCTTCTCTTAGGAATTCTACTAACAACCCTCACTTAACCCGGAGGAATAGGTTTACAACTTACCCGAACAACTGAACGGGATTTCTTGCCTCAACTACCGAAGAGGACTTCAACTCAATCACTAAAAAAAAATACTCGACTTGTTGTGTTCTTGTCAACACTAATGAGTCTAATGTAGTACAATATTCCTATAATCTTATCCTCAAGAGTATGCAATGTGTTTGTGAAGATTTAGGAAATATGAATTGCTATGAATCAAAAGAATGTTATAAACAAAACAGTGATTCAAGCAATAGATTGGTGATTGCTTTGCGAATATCTAGAGAATATGATCAAGAAAATAGTAAGATTAAAGCAAGAGAATTCGGTAAATTGAATGATGTTAGAATCATGTATTTATACTTGTAGAAGAGGTGCATTTGTTGTCAAAGGTTGCAAACAAGAGATGCTTCCATTTCCATTGGAGAATGGTTACAACTCTTGGGAGGAAGAAGATGTCTTTTTAGAGAAAATTCGTAGGTTCAAATTCAGTCAACTGAGCAGGGAATTCAATCAACTGAAAATATGAAGTAAAATTTTCAGGAACAAATTCAGTCGACTGTGCAGGAAGTTCAGTCGACTGAAACTGTGCATGTTTATATATGTGTACCAGTTTCAGTCGACTGGCCATTCCTGTTCAGTCGACTGAACTACTAAAATATGCACAGTGAAAGTTTAAATAAAAATGAAGTTCATAAAATGTGTTCTAGTGTTCGTGGAAGCCTCTTGAGGATAGATTTTAACAATAAATCTAGACTAAGACCTATATAAAAATCATACTTATGTTTGTTTTGTCTTCATCGATCTTCCTTTAGCTTTGCACACATCTCTTCCTTTTTTGTTGAAGCACATTGTCATTGATCAAAATCTTCGCGTATCAACAATATTCACTCAATAAATTCAATATTATTTATATGACCTTAAATTTACATTTTCTATATATTACCTTCGATTTCTTTAGACATGAATCATCCATTAAATTTCTTAAATAAAAATTCAAGTTATAGGATCATATGTTAAAGTTTCGAATTTAATAATTTCAAATTGATTTAACTAAATAAAATCCTTAATTAATGACAAATTCAAATAAGTCCCAAATATATCTTCAAACCTTCGCTTATAAAATTTGCTACAAATCTATTTCAGAAATACAAATTTAATAAATCCTTAAACATATTTCATATTTATAAATCAATCTTAATTAAATTATCTTAATATTAAATCTATATATAAAATAACCTTTATATATAATACTATAAATCAATATTCATTAAAACCATATATTTCTTTTCAAGACCATAGAAATTATTTTCAAAACATTCATATAGACCACGACGTCGATGTAAAATTTTCTATTCTATGTACAAGGGATACAGATATTTATCATTTCAATCCATAAGTTAAATATATACGGGTGGATATCATTTCAACCCGTAATCCCAAATTCAATTCAAATGAAAATCGCTTAGGTTTATCATTTCAACCCATAACGAAATTCTCCTATTCTAAAATCCGTTCGGGTATATATCATTTCAACCCATAGTGATTTCTATACTAACAGGGAACTTGCAGAGTGATAACAGATATGAAAATAATAATAACAACAGACATATATCATCAAAAATAAATATAAACAATAGGATATGGTGTCATATCCCATAAGTGAAAAGTTACAGATAATAGCATATATAAAAATTTAAATGACTACAGCATCATATTTCAATTCTCGTTTCAATTTAATCAAATTTAACAAATAAAAGAATGTTAATCGTGAGTGATTGCTCACCTTTCGAGGCCAGAGAATACAGAAGATGACATGGATACGCACACTGATACGGACACTGAAATTTGAATTATAAATCCAAGCACGAATTTCAAAGAAAAGTAGGATTGGCACGAATTGGACGAACGAGGCTGATAATCAAGAATTTATGAATTGAATCAGAATCAGTCTGATATATACAGAAATTTTTGCTATTTTAATAAAAATCAAAATTGCATCCCTAAGAAAAATTTAAAGTCGAATCACACACACACACACACACACACACACACACACACATATATATATATATATAATTTACCTTTTTTTTCATACATAAACCAATAGTTTTAACATTTGAAATAAAACATATATGTTAAATAAAAATCCTTATAATTTTTCCAAACCATTTTAATTTTTACACATAGATCAAAATTTCTATTCACAAATCTAAGACCCAAACCACCCCATACGATCTATGTATATAATATCATTAAGATTTATATTTTAAAATAAGATTGATATATAAAACTTCAACAAATTACACTGTTCAATCTCATTTATAAACTACTATATACATATGGTACAAAATCCACTTCACAATACAATTATAAATTTTAAACACTTTACCTATATATATAAACTAATATATAACTACCCATACATAAACAGTAAAGCCTATACACGGACTTATATAAAATTTTAGACAACGGACGTATGAATTACTTATATAACTTATATTATAACTTATTTTATAAATATATATAACACTGTAACCTGTGCAGACCAAAAGTATAAGCTAGAATGTAAATTTTATACAATATATATAAATAGCAACTAATATAACTTTAAATTTTTTTTTGCGAAAGCAATTGGTCTACACTAAAACACATATACACCCTTAACTTTTATGCAAACATGCATGCCAACTGAAATGAAAACTTATATATTAGAAAACTAACTCCATACATAAGTGTATGCAAAGAATATAGATATATATATATATATATATATATATAAGGCCATAAATATATATATATATATAATTATTATAACTTTATATAAATATATGTCATATACGAACTTAGGAAAATAAACAACTTCAAAAATCCTATACAACTTCCATAATAATAAGATGTAAATTGACCTTCAATAAAAGTTATAAACCTATTTATTATAAAACTATATATATAAAATAACGGATTTACAAAACTTATAAAATAAATCATACAATATGGTTTGTAAAATATACATATATGGACTCAATGTTAAAACAAAAATAAATATAAATCTACTTGCCCAATATGCAGACTCCATTTGCAGATACAACACAACTCACACATATTAAATATGCATGCACTTCTAGAAACAAAACAAACTTTTCAAAAAAAATGGAAACCACGTTTGGTATATATATATGTATTCATATCCAACAACTTTATATAAACCACTATATGTATGCATCTTATATTTTTATACCACTATCAGTATATCGTAACTATACTCCATATAAACAAATATGCGTACCAACTTTGAATGCTAGAATATGCATCAACAACACGTACATGGGACGTGTATTGATAAAATCATCCTTATCATAGCTAAATATAAAACTATATATAATATATATATAAATAACACTTGCAAATATAAACTTAACTTACCTATGTCTGGTTATGCGAATAGTAGAGGAAACAGGGGAGGGTCGTTGCGTCTTCGATGGATATTGCGCAAGGGGAAGAGTGGGTTCGGTGGAGGAGAGGAGTTTGGAAAAGGTGAAGGAGAGGCCGAAATTTGTAGTGCCGGGCAAGTTTACATAGAAGAGGAAGAAACAATAGAGAGGGAAAGAAGAGAAATCTGGGAAGAAGCAACATAAAGGGAAGAAAATACGAACAGAAGTAAATGGAAACGACTAAATAAAAGTAACCAAAGAAATAGCACAATCACGTGCTATGATTCAGTGGAGGATTTAAGGCAAAATATTCACGTTGATTCAGGAAAATAATCAAAGCAAATAAATGGTAGCATGTTTCAAATTTGAACGGAAGGAAAGAGATAAGTCACAATTCCGGAAAAATATCAAAGTAACAGCTACACATTTATTCAAGAGTTATTAAAGCAATTTTTAAATTGTGAAGGCAACGTTACTCTACGGTATATTTTTAAAATAAGAATGCTGAACGAAAATCAACAGTCAAATATGGTGCGGCGTAAATGGCAAAAGTCACACTGATTATTGAATAAAATAAAATGAATAACCATTTATTTTATTTTATTTAGACGGTGGAAAAATGAAGAAATAAAAGGTCAGTGAAAGTAGGAATGAATATATTAGAAAAGTAACGATTCTAGTAGCAACGGTCATCTTAGATTGAAATAAAATTTTCACCCTTAAATATCTTTCTTAATTTTTGATGAAAATTTATCATTTGCCACATTTAACTATACGTAATCCAAATGTAAGATTTTATTTCAAAATATTATTATTTAAAATTTCTCAAAAATCAAATTAAATATGCTAAATAAAACCATTAAAAATTAACAAAATTTTACGGGTCGTTACACTCTCCCCCACTCAAAACTTTTCGTCCCCGAAAAGGAAGAAGGTAGGAGAATAGAAACAACCAGAAAGATAAATAGATTGAAAGACAAGGATAAACAATTAATTTAATACCATATAAATTTTACTTGAAATATTCATTTGAAAACTTCATTTGAAATTAAATTTTTTTTAATACTTAAAAAAAATTTCAAACCCATTTGTAAAATTTCTTGCTTCCATTATAAATACCATTTATAAGTTTTAAATAACACCTTTTTAAATATATATGAAAACTATTTGGAAACAGTTATTCACATCCTTGGTTATATTTTCAAGGAAGTTATTTGACAACATTAAATCCATAGTTTATAAATTTACTAATTTACCTTAAGACACTTTCAACATTATAGATAAATTAATACTCATTTCTTAAATATGTTATATTAAATTAATAACTTCTGCAATATTAATGACACTAATGATTTACTACTAAACCATGTAGTATATAAATAAACAATATTTTAAAGATTATATTCAAAAAGGAAAGGAGGGTAGATTCGGAAAAACGGAATATAGGTGAATAAATAAAGCTGAGCAGATAAGGTAGGTTCAAAGGGATAGTATCGTGCTCGAATAATTAAATCAAACCATAAAAATTTAATCTCAAATATTAATACAAAATTTCTTTTTGGAAATACCTTTATAATAAAGTACTTTTATATCGAAATGAATTTTTCCTTTCAAAAATACTTTTATAACTCGATGTTTCAACAAGTTTATCCTCGTTCTTGCAGACTCTGGCCATGCGTTGATCAGGCGCAAAGCTAGAATTCTTCAAGTACTTAGTAAACCTGTTTCAACACCCAGTGAAAATACTTGAAAAACCTTAAAAAAACAGATATGGAAAGTACAATCCAAACAAAACAATCAAACCAAAACCTTTGTCTAACCATGGTTCGCAGATACACAATGGTTCCACCTGGATCCCCTAGGAAACAATCCGTATCCGTAAGCTTTCTCAGCCCTGCGAGTTATGCCATGATGACTAGTAGGGTGCAGGATATACAATGGTTACGCCTGGGTCCCCCAGGAAACAATCCGTACCCCTAGGCCGTCTCAGCCAGGCAGTTTCGCTACTAATGCGACCTACACAGATTGCATGATACACAATGGTTACGCTTGGATCCCCCAGGAAACAATCCGTACACCTAGGCCAGACTCAGCCAGGCAGTTGCGCTATGCAGTCGCGAGAGAAAAAAAACCATGGGTTACGCCACGGTGGGAACACTCGAGTATCACATCCGGAAAATCAAAAATCAAAGAGAATAATATCGATAGAATGAATCCACAATGTGGCCACAAAGAGGATATCAAGCAGAAGGCACTTTCCCTATCATTGCTTCGAAGATATATATCATATGGTACCTTTTCAAATCACTTTCAAATATCATACTTATATAAAGTCCATTATATATAGGATTTCATTCTCAAATCGAATACTTTCCAAATTAATAGTATATCAAATCACACTTATATAGACTTCGATTATAAAAAGTTCTCTTTCCAAATTGAGTACCTTTCAAATCAATAGATTTCAAACCAACTTTATACTTATACAAATCCATTTTATATAAGTTCGACCACTCCCAAATCAAGTACTTAATTATATAAGGTTCTCAATTTCAAATATTTCAATATCAATTCAGTTTCAAAATCATATATGATTTCACCATATTTTCTTCCAAATTAAATATCTCAATTTCAAAGTTCCCAAAATAACAGGTTTAGAAAAATAATCCCAGTTTCCAAATTAACATAATTCAAGTCAACAAATTCATTTCCAAAATCACCATATAAGTACTGGTTTTAATTCCAATCTAATTTCAAAACCAAACATTTTTCTCAAAATCAATTATACTCAAAATGGTTTCCAAATTTATAATTATCCCTTTAAAACATTTAAACTATTTATTTCTATTTGAAATATCCAATTTACCTTTCTAAAAAACCATTACTTAAAAAAAACTTTTTTTTTCAAAACATTTTAAAACTAAATTCCATATTAGTATAATTCAAAATAGTCATATTCATTTACTTAACAAAAGGTTTCAAACTTATACATACAAAACTAAACTTGTATGCTTTATCAAATATTTTATCCTCTTCGAAATTTCTTAGCTTTGAAAATTTAACCTCGATTTGGAAGTGTTCGAACATTCAAAATAGTCAGGGAAATCAAATTTCCAATTCAAGAGTTGAAAGTCAACAATAAATCAATAAATCAATTTCAATAGATAGGATTATACCAAATCAAATCCAAAACTCGAGGACTGAATACCGGTCTCACTTTAAATTGTTTCAAATATATACATATATCTTTCAAAAATATCAAATTACTTCGAAATTTGAAATCAAAAACGGTTTTACAAAATCACTCGCATAGCGAAGCTATTAAAGTGGCCTCTCCCCCACTTTGAAACTCGAAAATCAATGTCGATGATGTGTGCACTCATCACCGAAATTATTTTCCAACGACATAAGTGAGTTCTGGACTTCTATTTTCTTGAAAACTTCTTTGAAATTTCTTCAAAATTATTGGAATTCATTTGAACTCATTTGAAACATTTCTTATTCGGAAAATACTTTTAAATCGTATTATTTTTATATATTTTCCAAAATCTTAAAACCAATTTCAAAATACCGGAATTCAATTCTCGAATTTCAAATTTTACCCTTCGGTTATAAATCATTTTTATGTAAGTCAATTTCTTATAAATTTCCAAAATTTCAAATCCTTTCCAAACTTTTATATATAGAATACATTTCACTTTTATATATAGAATATAATCATAGTTATCCAAATAATAATTTCGATATATAAAATAATTTCAAACATAACCCGATTTTCAAATAAGAATGGATTTCAAAGCAACGATAGAGATTTAAATTAGAGGAACTCCAATCAATAGAATCCTGATTCGAAGATAGACTCGATCGAAGATGAGATAATTAAATTACAAAATAAAAGATGGATATGCTTCTATAAAACGTGGCGACCTTAATCGGGTCAACCGTGACTTCAGGAATATAATCGATGTGGAATTCCAAAACAAATCGAGATTCGATCGCCAGAGATAGAATTCGCCATATCAAGATATAGCAGCATCGTAAACCAAGGATACAGAAATCTTCGGTGAATCAATGCCAATTGTAAAGAAGTTTTCACCCTCTTTACAAAACATTCGGTGGAATTATGGGATACTCCAGAATCAAATGAATATAAATAGAAAGAGATAAGGATTAATTTAGGAACCGAGGGACATTACAAAATTCAAAGGAAATCGAGTCAAAAAGGAAGAGATTCAAATCGAACGAAAGAGATTCTGTAAATTAATTTACCATATATGCTAAGTTTTTCCTAGAACCATAGCTCTGATACCAACTGTAACGACCTGATATTTTCAACCATACACATCCGCACATGTCGGACTTGAATTGCTCAAAATATCAGATTGTTAATTGAAATTTGGCAAAACTTAACATCTACAGTAAATAAATCAATCACAGAATCACAGATATAGAGTAGTACAATGATACGCAGCGGAATAAATGAATAGTAGTTCATGAAGTTACTATATAAACCAGATTAGAAATAAAATACATCAGAAAATCCCAGATGCAGTAAAAATCTCCAGTACGGGCAGATGACTTCTCTGAACCAATCGACTGGATGACTGAAAGGATAGATAGCTGGATCTTCAAGTAAAGCTCCAACTTCGAAGGTGAGTCTCAAATGTTGTATCACTCAATCTGACCCGAGCGTAAAGCAAAACACAAAACACTCGAGTCAGGATTTAACATTCTTATATCTATAAATCCAACTCAAGTGAAATATCAACTGAAATATAATTAACTTAGAGGATGTTTGAGATACCCATCCTCTAAGGATCCAAGGAACTATCTACAGGGTAGAAATATACACTATAACACCGTGGTCATTTCAATTTTATTTATATTTCAAAACTAAAATAACATTTTTATTTCAAATATCTCTATTTTCCAAATTAGTATATATATACACTACAAGAAAATTTTCCTTTAGTTGCACTTATTAGTAGCGTTGAAATGTAAGTGCAACCATTGTCATTCCATAGTTATATTTTACATATGTATTTTAGCTTTTCAACGCTACCAAAATTAGGCGCCCTTCCCCGCCAATAATACTTTTGTCTTGTTTTTTCCCTCTTTCCCAAAATCGCTTCTTTTTTTCCCTCTTCACTTCAGAAAATTTTGACTCGCCTTACGTTTCCTCCATCGTCGCACTACTCCCCTCCATTAATCTACTACTCTCTACTTCATCGATTCACTCCTCTGTCGACCTGCTCCCGTTTCTGCAAAACTCTAAGTCGATCGCCTCTCGGCAACCCCTAAATCAATCGACCATGCAGGAGTAACTTATCTTTCATATTTCAATTTGAATCCAAGAAGGAGACGAATATCCACAACCATCTCGGAATTACAATCTATGTATATCTTTGTCAGTATTACAGCAATTGCACACTTATCATGCCCTTCTCTGGTTATAACTTTGTCTCTTTCATCTTTGCTTACTGATAACCTTGGAAAAAGGGTTAAATAGTGTAATTTTATCATTCCTGCATATATATACACGCGGTCTAAGTTATTTTCGCCCAGTTATATCCAAATTTAATTAAGAGTAATGAGAACTTCATGTTTGGTTTTCTTTTTCTCCAACATGTCAATCTTTTGGTAATTATCCTTACAATTCACACTATTATACCCGCTTATTACAATTTTAATGCTATAATTTTTATGCGAACAATAACAATTTACATGTAGGTTTGTTACAAATTCATAATCGCTATATTTATTTGATGCTATCCTTTTATGGTGAAACTGAACAGAATTTGCAAAACTGAAATCAGTTTGGATTATGCTAGATGTCTATCAATAATAGTGTATTTACTAGAATTGGTTTAATTTTTGGGTTGTAGTTGTATAGGAAACATAGAAGCGGGTTTGTCTGATTTTCCTAGAGGATGGAATTCCTATGATTCCTTTTCATGGATAATTGATGAACAAGAATTTCTTGATAATGCTAAAATCATAGCTGATAAGCTTTATGTTTTCGGAAACGAGGTCGGATTCCTATACAAATACATGGATTTTGGTTATCATTCAATATTACTCAACCTTTTTTTTTCACATATGTAGTATGTGGTGGTGGACTTCTTATGGTACAGAAAAAATATGTAGGGTGTGAACGTAGACTCTTTAGGATATGATACCATTGATCAATGAGGTCGAGTAATACCCGACCCAGTTAGATGGCCATCTTCTATAAACGGTGTTGGCTTTAAAGTGATTGCAGATAAGGTGCATGCCATGGGTTTGAAATTCAAAATTCATCTAATGAGAGGAATTAGTGCTCAAGCACTCAATGCCAAGACGCCTATCCTAGATGTGTTTACAATAATGTTTTATATACAACTCCTTATAATTATGCACCACACAAATAAAATAAAATGCATTATTTTCCATCAAAATGTATGTAGGGAGCTACTTATAGAGAGGGGAACCATGTATATAATGCAGCAGAGATTGGAATGCGGGACATGACATGTGGATGGTTGAAAGGATTCATGAGTGTTAACACTGATATGGGAGCAGGAAAGGCTTTTCTAAGGTCTTTATACCAGCAATATATTGATAGGGACGTTGATTTCGGTATATAATACACACACATGGTCATCTGGTTTTTAAAAATGTGTTTTAGTTTTCTTGAACAGATAAAATTAATGTTTTCTGTATGACTTTACATCTGTATAGTGAAGCTAGACTGTGTGTTCGGTGGCGATACGGATTCAAAACAAATAATCGATGTTTTAGAGGTATAGTCGTGCACTTAGCTTACACCCATCAACTAATCTCACATATTGTGTTTAACAAAACATGATACAAATGCAGATTCTACAAGGACTGAACCGCCCTATAATTTTCTCACTTTCACCCGGAATAACTATCACTCCATCATTGGCCGATGGTACCAGTGAGCATGTGGATATGTATAGATTAACTGGTGATTATTGGTATAAATAAGAAGATGTGGCAGTTCATTTTAATATGGCTAGGTAGAATCCTTAATTGACTCATTTTTTATGAATTCATTTTCATATGAAATTTTGTTTTTGTAATCACGTTAATCATACACAATACTAAAATGACAAGGG
This sequence comes from Allium cepa, assembly GCA_030765085.1. Taxonomy (NCBI): domain Eukaryota; kingdom Viridiplantae; phylum Streptophyta; class Magnoliopsida; order Asparagales; family Amaryllidaceae; genus Allium; species Allium cepa. Next base: position 272,822,484 of record CM060928.1, read on the forward strand.
AGAATAGTCATCAAGTGTGGCTATTTTCCTTCTCTAATCTATTTTCCTATTCTTTCCTCTTACATTTTTCTGCTTTTTTAAACCAGGTACTCACTTTTAGTTTTTGGTCTACGTTAATTTGATGTTTAAGAACTGAAAAAATTAATAATATTTGTACTTATTTATGAATCAGGAATTTTGCCGCTGCATATAAAATTGGGGCTCCGGATTTACATGGAAAATCTTGGCCTGATCTAGACTTGTTACCACTTGGTTGATTAACTGATCCAGGTGCTTGATTTTCTTTCTTCCTTTCTCTGTATTGTGAACATGTTTTAACACTAAACTTAAATTGATATAGTGGAGAGATCAAAAATTGCTAGTGATGTGTTTATGAAAGCGATGACATATCTCATTCAGATAATTTTGTAAAACTGTTTTATAGAGTTTGAATAAGTAATGAAATGTGTAATGTTGTTTTCTGATATGAAAGCTAATGCATTTGATGACTTTCCAAAAAATTCTTAATCATGATGTTAAGAATCACCAATAATATAGGCTTATGCTCAGTACTGGTGTTTCATATGGACCATATAGAAAATACAGCCTTACACTTGATGAACAAAAAACTCAGGTGAGGATGACCATTTTGTTATTATTAGTCTCATGTTCCCATTTTACAAATAGTTCAATTATATAGTACTTATTTGTGCATAAACAGATTACTCTCTGGGCGATGGCAAAGTCTCCACTTTTGTTTGGAGGAGATTTGAGAAATATTGATGCTACAACTTTCGGTCTAGTAACAAATCCTATTTTGCTAGAGATCAACTCTTACAGTTCATTTAATATGGAGGTATGTTGATTGTGTTGGTGGTGGTTCTGCTTAACTTCTTTATATCTTTCATACTATAACTTTGGCACTACCTCCTTTTTTACCATAGTTCCCGCACGTCTCAGTAAGTGAAGAGCCAAGAAAAAGTGTGCATGATCATAAGTTTTTAGATGTAAAAGATACACAAATACATGGCAGGACCGTGCTACAACTGATAAACTACAATGAAAACAAGTCAAAAGGATTGCTCAAAACTTCTGAAGGGTCCACTATGAAAATATATGTTGGAGTTACGAGATGAAAATCAGAGATAATATGTCAAATGCATTAGCACAACCAACAATCTAGCTGTCTAGGTCGTGTTGCGTACCGCCTCCCATAGTCCATACGCGATCTTTCTACACGATCAAACCTGCCTGCAAGGAAAACTCTTATTGACAGAGGTAATATGGAGTACATTAACTATTCTAAAATTCATACCAATTCAACAATATTCTTGCACAACTACCTGCTGTTGCCATTATGTGAGGAGAATCAGGGCAGCTAAAGAATGAAAACAAAATTAACTATATTTACCGGCAGACTCAATTTTTAACTTATCTTATACTACTATCCTCATTGCCGTACAAATAGTAACGACGAGCTGAATTCTGTTCTCCCCACAATTTAGGCATGTATATATGTACACATGTTCATATACGCACATATATATACATCCATATACAAATAAATATGTATGTGTGTACACACACACAGACATACATATATATACACACACACACAGACATACATATATATACGCATACAGACATACATATACACACACACAGTCATACATATACATACATACATATATATGTATATTCCTCTCTGTACTTTATTTTCACTGTCACTTCATACAGTTACATAGCAAATGATAGTGACAGTACTTGGCGCACCAAATTCCTCCGTAATACGGTAAATAGTCATGCCCATATGCTTATGGCACATGAGTGGATGTATTAATTGAACTTCTAACATGAAAAGTTATGCCCTCTTTTTCCATTTGAAAGATGTACATATTCCTACCGGGAAGCAGTGTTAATCACAAAAACGGTGCCATTAACTATAAATTGGTCTGCCTTTTGACACTTATTACATAGTTATAACAAACATATCTGCATTTTTATATCCTTTCTCTTGCTCTTTATTAGTACTATACATATATGGTTTTGATTGCAGCACGGCTGTCCACGGCTAAATCGAACAATACTGTCTATCGATGTGTTACAAAAACTGTACAGAACATTGGCAGCATGATGCATCCCTGCTGTCATCACAGTTCATGTCCGTACTCTCCACTTCTCCGATCAAAATGTGTCAACACGCTTCAGCCAAACATTATATACTCTTCGGTATGCTCTTTATTGAAGTCTACAATTTTTTCTCTTTATTTGATATTTCCATTAATTGTCCCGACATGCGCCATTGCTATGCTTTCTCTGTCTACAACCTGTAGATCACAAAAAACCAATGATTTCTTTCCCACTGAAAAGGAAACATGCCTGGTCATGTAGCTTTGAACCACCTCTGCATGTGACGTAGGAGGTTGGGATACTGACCTTACCACATTAACAGCTCATAACATAGGTCCAAATTTATTAACGTATTACTGTCCTTTTCAGGCTGAGTCAAGATGGAGTAATGGTATGCCGACGAACCGTGGAAGAACTTCAGACCGTAAAAGGAAGAAGAAGGTGTCTAGATAGTGGTCCACTGTGCAAAACAACTTCGTCGACCAACATCGGCACTCTCTACTGGTTCTCACTATTTGTAAACAATTTGCAACCTGTTTGTATAGTTCACTTTCAGCTCTTTGTTGCTTCAACCCTGTGCCTTCTACTACATGTCATTTACTTGCGATTTTAACATCACCCCTCCTATGTATTCTTACCACCCTGTGCCATAAAAACTAGCACTGTCATAACAAATAGGTTTGTATTTATGTATGAATATAGTGTCCTGTAATTTATTTCGGGAAACTGTTGGCAGATTTGGAGCAAAGAGTGGAAGTAGACCTAGTACATTTGGAATATTGCAGGTATATGTGGATGGGGCACAAAGCTAAACAACAGAAGCTTTCAATAGTTTAAGAACTCAGGTACTTGCACGGAGATGTGACTGCATGAATAAGCAGCTTTCAATTTAAGTTGATCAATGATCGAAGTAACTGTTCGTAGATATATTTAGTGCACCATTTGTTATCAATTAATACCTGACGAGGCATGACAATCTATCCATACTGTAACATAAGAAACAAAACGTATTGTACAAATAAATATAAAGATACACCTACTTTCTAATTGAAACTCATCAAAGTCGTCATTTATTTTTGGTCCTTCCTGTAATAATCTACACAGATGATTTCATGCACACTAACTTAATTTTTATTTCTTCTTCCTTTTTTTACTCTGAGTTTGTATGTACTATATTATTATTGGAGTCACAGAAAAATTATAGCATGTTCTACATATCGGTTGCCTGACTGGGAAGATCTAAGATAATAAATAAAATGTCGCCAAATTCTTTATCATAACATCTGATGCAAACTTAAAGGGCTACGTAAAATAAGTAGTGACTAACTGTTTGCAAGTGAACATGAACTTTTGGCTTAAGATATTTCTACAGCAGTTTCTTTCCCACTGTGTTTGTTATTTTGTAAATAAGAAGAATGAAGAATAGCTAACCTTTTTCATACAGCAGTTTCTTTCCTTTTTCATTTTTTTCCTTTATTTATTTTATTTTAACAATGGCAGTTTTAACTTAAAATTCAAAGTAATAACTTTTTGGCAATTGATACAGTAGAAAAAGTCAGTACTGGAGCTCGAGCATGGCTTGCTTTTGAGAGAAATAGTAAATTATTTTGCTACTGCACAACATTGCATTTTCTTGGAATACCACATGGAACTTGGATGGGGAATTACTACAAGCATGTTAAGTCACTATATGTGCATTCAAAGGTCTTATAAGCTTATTTTCTTCTAGATCTGGGGTCTAAGCATGTATTAAGGTAAAAAGAAAACTTATTTCCAAAAATTATTAGGCCCATCCCCTAAAAAAAGCCCTCGTTCTTAGAGTTGTTTTCATTTATTAATTCTTGTTAGTAATTTTTAAACCAAAGCAAGAAAATAATCCAAGAAGAAAATAATCATAGAAGAAAAAATAGTTTAGATTGAAAATAGGGATTATCTATTATAGGAAGATGAGGTGTGTGTGGGTACACACACACATGACCATAAAATTGATCCATTGGCAATGGCTGTTCTATAGTTGCTTGCGAATATATTTTCAATAAGAAAATTTAAAATTCATATATACTGGTAAAAGAATGCATCAGCATAAAGTTCATATATACATATACGCTATTGTAGATAAACTTTTTAAGTGAAAAACAAAGTACGTGACTAATTATGAAATTTAAAAAGGACATAGAGCAATCATGTTTCATTTAATTTTTTCTTTTAAGATGACATTGTATTAATAAACACACAACTCCTCAGTTGTTTATTAACATGACATCTAATGAAGTAAATGCTTTGAAGGATGTGAACGAAACTATTTATTTCCTCCAGAACAGTTTAATAATCTATTATTTTTGTATGTAATGAAGTTAAATCTTCATAGTACAACCAACACATATTATCAATTTTAGAATATATACAGTATAAATAATAATGATCAGGATATGCAGGTAATTAGCTATTTCGAAGCGATGACTGTCGACAACAAAGAACTATTGGTAACCAAGCAACGAACATGAATTTAATTGTTATATACATTGTCATATTTTGTTAGTACCATTTGTGGAAACTTGTTTGTGAATGCTTGCAGTATGTGACTTATTTTGTTGAAAAACTACTATCGAATTGATTATGGATATTATATTTGATTGTGAGATTAGCATGTTTTTGCAATTATTTGAATATGATGATCATATGATTGATTGTTTGTATATGCTAATTATGTGATTTAATTGTTTGTTTGAATATATGAAAATTATGCGATTGATCGTTCATTTTAATATGAATAGTATATAAGCGATTGCTGGAAATGGTATAAACCATCTACCGTAAATAGTAGCATTTAAAATATGCTACCAAACAACCAATAACTTTTAGTAGCGTTTCAGAAATGCTACAGAAACAAATGTAAACTAATATAAAAATTATACAGTTGCATTTTAAAAACGCTACTGAAAATCAAAAAAAGCATATAATCAAAAAATGCAACCAAAAAATGAAGACTTATGGTAGCGTTTTTTTAACCCTACAGAAAAAACCTATAGCTGCATTTAAAAGTGACTTTTGGTAGCGTTTTTTAAATCCTATAGAAAATACCTATAGTTGCATTTAAAAGTGACTTTTGGTAGCGTTTACTACAACGCAACAAAAAGTTTTAGACTTTTAGTTGCATGTCGTATAGCAGCGTTCTCTAAAACGCTACCATAAGTTATGGTAGCGTTTTTTCAACGCTACCAAAAGTCTTTTCTGGTGCAGTGATATATCCAATAATTTATGGAGTAAAGTACTTTTATTTCCTCAAACTTCACAAATCGCTTCAAAGTCAACTCGACCTTCCCGTTCAAATTTAATTAAATCAAAATTTATCAATTTCCATTCAATTTAGTTTCTGACTAAACTAATTAAAATTTTATCTATTTTAAATACGGATTTGAACCACAAAATAAACCATTTAAATTTCAATATAATTCGAAGTTAATATATTTCGGAGCTTTAAATATTCAACATTTCAAAGAGTAAAGTTTGATAGTTGCGTTTATCTCCCAACTTGACTTCACTATTATTTAGTTTTGAAATATTCACCTAATAAATTCAATATTATTTATATGACCTTAAATTTACATTTTCTATATATTACCTTCAATTTCTTTAGACATGAATCATCCATTAAATTTCTTAAACAAAAATTCAAGTTATAGGATCATATGTTAAAATTTCGAATTTAATAGTTTCAAATTGATTTAACTAAATAAAATCCTTAATTAGTGACAAATTCAAATAAGTCCCAAATATATCTTCAAACCTTAGCTTATAAAATTTATTCCACAAATCTATTTCAGAAATACAAATTTAATAAATCCTTAAACATATTTCATATTTATAAAATCAATCTTAATTAAATTATCTTAATATTAAATCTATATATAAAATAACATTTATATATAATATATTAAATCAATATTCATTAAAACCATATATTTCTTTTCAATACCATAGAAATTATTTTCAAAACATTCATATAGACCACGACGTCGATGTAAAATTTTCTATTCTATGTACAAGGGATACGGATATTTATCATTTCAATTCGTAAGTTAAATATATACGGGTGGATATCATTTCAACCCGTAATCCCAAATTCAATTCAAATGAAAATCGCTTGGGTTTATCATTTCAACCCATAACGAAATTCTCCTATTCTAAAATCCATTCAGGTATATATCATTTCAACCCATAGTGATTTCTATACTACAGGGAACTTGCAGAGTGATAACAGATATGAAAATAATAATAACAACAGGCATATATCATCAAAAATAAATATAAACAATAGGATATGGTGTCATATCCTATAAGTAAACAGTTACAGATAATAGCATATATAAAAATTTAAATGACTACAGCATCATATTTCAATTGTCGTTTCAATTTAATCAAATTTAACAAATAAAAGAATGTTAATCGTGAGTGATTGCTCACCTTTCGAGGCTAGAGAATACAGAAGATGACATGGATACGCACACTAATACGGACACTGAAATTTGAATTATAAATCCGAGCACGAATTTCAAAGCAAAGTAGGATTGTCACGAATTGGACGAATAAGGCTGATAATCAAGAATTTATGAATTGAATCAGAATCAGTCTGATATATACAGAAATTTTTGCTGTTTTAATAAAAATTAAAGTCGAATCACACACACACACACACACACACACACACACACACACATATATATATAATTTACCTTTTTTTTCATACATAAACCAATAGTTTTAACATTTGAAATAAAACATATATGTTAAATAAAAATCCTTATAATTTTTCCAAACCATTTTAATTTTTACACATAGATAAAAATTTCTATTTACAAATCTAAGATCCAAACCACCCCATACGATCTATGTATATAATATCATTAAGATTTATATTTTAAAATAAGATTAATATATAAAACTTCAATAAATTACGTTGTTCAGTCTCATTTATAAACTACTATATACATATGGTACAAAATCCACTTCACAATACAATTATAAATTTTAAACACTTTACATATATATATAAACTAATATATAACTACCCATGCATAAATAGTAAAGCCTATACACAGACTTATATAAAATTTTAGACAACGGACGTACGAATTACTTATATAACTTATATTATAACTTATTTTATAAATATATATAACACTGTAACCTGTGCAGACCGAAAGTATAAGTTAGAATGTAAACTTTATACAATATATATAAATAGCAACTAATATAACTTTAATTTTTTTTTTGCGAAAGCAACTGGTCTACACTAAAACACATATACACCCTTAACTTTTATGCAAACATGCATGCCAACTGAAATGAAAACTTATATATTAGAAAACTAACTCCATACATAAGTGTATGCAAAGAATATAGATATATATATATATAAGGCCATAAAGATATATCTATAATTATTATAACTTTATATAAATATATGTCATATACGAACTTAGGAAAACAAACAACTTCAAAAATCCTATACAACTTCCATAATAATAAGATGTAAAATGACCTTCAATAAAAGTGATAAGCCTATTTATTATAAAACTATATATATAAATAACGGATTTACAAAACTTATAAAATAAATCATACAATATGGTTTGTAAAATATACATATATGGACTCAATGTTAAAACAAAAATAAATATAAATCTACTTGCCAAATATGCAGACTCCATTTGCAGATACAACACAACTCACACATATTAAATATGCATGCACTTCTAGAAACAAAACAAACTTTTCAAAAAAATGGAAACCACGTTTGGTGTATATATATGTATTCAAATCCAACAACTTTATATAAACCATTATATGTATGCATCTTATATTTTTATACCACTATCAGTATATCATAACTACACTCCATATAAACAAATATGCGTACCAACTTTGAATGCTAAAATATGCATCAACAACACGTACAGGGGACGTGTATTGATAAAATCATCCATATCATAGCTAAATATAAAACTATATATAATATATATATAAATAACACTTGCAAATATAAACTTAACTTACCTATGCCTGGTTATGCGAACAGTAGAGGAAACAGGGGAGGGTCGCTGCGTCTTCGACGGATATTGCGCAAGGGGAAGAGTGGGTTCAGTGGAGGAGAGGAGTTTGGAAAAGGTGAAGGAGAGGCCGAAATATGTAGTGCCAGGCAAGTTTATATAGAAGAGGTAGAAACAATAGAGAGGGAAAGAAGAGAAATCTGGGAAGAAGCAATAAAAAAGGGAAGAAAATATGAACAGAAGTAAATGGAAACGACTAAATAAAAGTAACCAAAGAAATAGCACAATCACGTGCTATGATTCAGTGGAGGATTTAAGGCAAAATATTCACGTTGATTCAGGAAAATAATCAAAGAAAATAAATGGTAGCACGTTTCAAATTTGAACGGAAGGAAAGAGAAAGGTCACAATTTCAGAAAAATATCAAAGTAACAGCTACACATTTATTCAAGAGTTATTAAATAAAATTTTAAATTGGGAAGGCAACGTTACTCTGCGGTATATTTTTAAAATAAGAATGCTGAACGAAAATCAACAGTCAAATATGGTGCGGTGTAAATGGCAAGAGTCACACTGATTATTAATAAAATAAAACGAATATTTTATTTAGACGGTGGAAAAATGAAGAAATAAAAGGTCAGTGAAAGTAGGAATGAATATATTAGAAAAGTAACGATTCTAGTAGCAACGGTCATCTTAGATTAAGTTGAAAAATTAATAATAATTTATTACCGTGGCTATGGTTCAAAATTTTTTGAAAGCAAGGAAAGCAAAAGGTCACAATTAAAGGTAAGCTTTAAATTTTTAATAAATACAAAACGTATCTAAGTTTATACGTTTATAACTTTCCAGCTGTTGTGTATATATATAATGAACGGTCATAATGAAGGAAGTGGAAACACGGAGCGTAGGAAAGGAAAGGTTAGAAAAATAAAATTTTCACCCTTAAATATACTTTCTTAATTTTTGATGAAAATTTATCATTTTCCACGTTTAACTATACATAATCCAAATGTAAGATTTTATTTCAAAATATGATTATTTAAAATTTCTCAAAAATCAAATTAAATACGCTGAATAAAACCATTAAAAATTAACAAAATTTTACGGGTCGTTACAATGATTAATGGAAATTGTATCAATACTGGAATATCTTAGTTAAAATTGAATATTCTAACATATTTGTATTGAAAATAAATGAAAAAAAAATCCAGAATTAATAAACCGAAATTTACACGAAATTTTTGAAATTTTCAAAATGGAACCGAAATATTGAAAATTATAGATGACCGAAACGGAACTGGAGAACGGAATTTCGAACCTTGGCTTCAACATGAGGGAAGAGTGGTTCAAACCTGAGTTTATTTCCTTTGCTATAGTCTTAACCTTTCATTGCTTCTTTTTATTCCAACATGTGTGAAGATAAAATACACTCATTGATAAAAATAGAAGTTATGCAACAATAATATTAATAAGGCTTGCAATTTTTACTTTATATATAATTTTGATAAGACCCAAAAAAGTCTCGGCAGAACCATTGAATGGAAAAAATTATGAAGATTTGTAACAAATAAAGAAATAATGGAGAAGATCATCAGTCAAAATCACTATATGCAAGTATATTTATCACTAAAAACTGTTGATGTGATAAGCTAATACATTTTACATAATTTGTATTCCTATTTATTGGATGTATATAATATAAACCTTTTGTACATTTTTCTTCTTGAAATAATGACACCACATAAGATTTAAGCATCTATTGAAGTTAACATGAAGCAGTGAACTACATGCTATGAATGAAAAGTTCTTTCAAAGGATATTAATGTATTCTTACTTGTGGAATGTTGGAAGTTTTTCATAAAATTGGTTAAATTGATTGCCACTATGAAGGGGGGTACGGAGGTGGCAACCTTCTTAGGTGGGTATGAGAGAGCATCGCCTCCATTGTCGGTGGTCGACCAGCCCAGTCAGGTCGCAGGGTCCATGTGGCAGTGTCCCATGGCAGGGTGTGGAGCAGCGCCCCGTCCGAAAACGGTACATTTCGTTTGTTGTTCGAATTTGAATTTAAACAGCAAACGGGTATGACTGTTGGAAAGATATGTTCCAACACAGAGGAACTTAAAATAATTAAATTAGCCGATCTCATTAGAAAACCCAGAGATCGAGATTGCATGTTCAAAAAAAGTTCACACAAATTACTTCCAGAAACTACAATCTTTAGTGGCTCTAATCTTTTTTCAAATTGTAATCAACTCTAATTCTATACTCAAATTATTCATTATTTTAGGGCTATTATGGATAAAGATGTCAATTTTAACAATTTCCATGAAGAAACTATGTTCTTCAAAAAGCCGCACTTCATTCTCGTTAAATGGAAGAATTAAAAGAAAAAAGAAAAAAAAAATACATATTGAAATTGTAGAACATAGATTGTTAAATATGTATTTATAGAACATCGGATAATGTATTAACCCATACATACAGTATTTAAAAGACTGTAATATTAAAGGTTAACAAACTGTACAAACTGATATTGATTTACCGATTATAGACAAAAATGAAATGGGAAGTAATTAAAGTGCATCCTTACTGGCTAATTAAATACAGCGAAAAGTGAAATATATAAGCAGTGGGAGCGTAGATGATATGTGAAAATATGTAATTTACGGATTTTATAATGACCTCAGAAGATTTCATAGGGAATATGCACTCCAAATTCACAGTCTAATGCTTATGATTCAATCATTTTCAATAGTTGGCAATTAACTTTATTTTCCATCGCACCAAAAAAATACTAAAAAAAGACCTATACAATGTTTATATTTGACTGTTTGAGACCGAGTAATTATGTAGCAATGTAAAACCAATCGTAGTACAGAAAATGCCTCCCAATATGTATGGATAACGTGGAAAACAAAGTTTGAAGCAGGAGTTTGTTACAAAAAAAGTAAAGATATGATCAACACTACTTACAACTTCAAATGTTGAACTGATTGTTATTGTGAAAAATCATCAACAACATAATCTACAACAGTAATATCCATGCTAAAGAACACTAAAGGGCTATGATTAATGAAAGATCGAGATAAATATGAACTTTTATGACTGGTAATATATTGTAAACATTGCGAATTAGCATTTCATGTTCAAATGAATTATACAACCAGAAAATATGGACTAAGTAAACAGAAAAGGGCTGGAAGTAAACATACTTGCATGAACGATGACGATGGGATGCAAATCTGAACAAAAGAAAGAAAAATACTATGTTTGAACTCATATTAAACTGTCACATATCTAAAACTAACTTTTACTTAGAATTAGTAGAAATAAAAAAAGGACAGCAATGGTGATTACAACAAGAAATCAGGAAAACTTTAATCAGAATTTGGCCTCTAATTCTATCACACCTAAGCCTCCTCCTCCTCTTCCCCTTTCTTCTTCATCTAATCCCAAGGAGATACAACTGCAACTCGACAGTGAGGGGTTCCGACTGGTGTGAAACCGCCGCATAAGGGAGAAACCTCCTCTTTTTCAATATAAATATGCCTTTCATACTAAGAATCAATACAGCAACATTCACAGAGAGACAAGAAACAATCCCAGTTTTCAAAAATCAAGAAATGACTCTCTGGTTTCATCAAACTCTGCTAAAGGGTTTCAGAACAAGCAAAGTTACAATGGTGCTGCTGCTAATCAGGGACAATCAATGAGTAAGCAAGGAATTTTCTCTCACAAAATATCATCATGGGCAGATTTGATAAAAGAAGGGGATTCAACCATGAATGTACCTTGAAATATCAAGCTCCAAGAACCATTAACAATAAGAAAATGGTGATAATCAATGAAGGGGTTAGCAAGAGAACGGAGTCCAAGTGGGGCTGCTCGGTGATAGCATATGTCTATGGTAATAGGCCATTTTATCATCATTTTAAAGCTTTTTTTCAAAGAACTTGGAATTCCATAGGTAATTTTGAAATCTTTACAAGAAACAATGGTTTCTTTATTATAAAATTTACAGTTGAAAGCGACTGTGCAAAAACAATCAATGGAGGCCCTTACTTTATTAATGGAAAATTGATTATTCTGAAAAGATGGAGCAACAAAATTTCATTTGATAAGGATCTTTTAAACACAATCCCTATATGGATTCGTCTACCAGAAATTAGTTTAAAACTGTGGGATAGTGAAGCTTTTGGAGCAATTGCTAGCACAGTTGGTACCCCTCTAAAAATGGATGAGCAAACAGCTAAAGAAACCAGGTTAAGCTATGCTAGAATTCTGGTTGAAATCAATGCAAAATCAAATCTTCCAAATGAAACTTACATTACAATGCATGATGGAGAAACCATAGTGCAGAAAATCGAATATGAATGGATTCCTCCAAAGTGTGTAATATGTGAATGTTTTGGGCCCACAACTGAAGACCGTTCATCAAAAAAAGTTTGGAAAGAAAAAGTTAAAGATTCAAATAGCAATCAAGAAAAGGAGATTTCCACAGACCAATTACAAAACAAGAATCAAGAACCAGTCAATAATATCGACAACATTAGAATAGTTGAGTCCCAACAGCAGGAAATTCATGTTTCTGGAAAATTGGAAAGCTCTCTTTCTGGAAAGATTAAATTCTTTGAAAAAATGAAAAGGAAAAATGGGAATCTTCAATCCTCTGATACTTCACAAGGGAAAGATATGCCAGACCAAGAAATGTAGAAATTGCAGAAGAAATTCCAATTTCAAATAAATTACAGCAGCAAGCAGAAATATCTGAGGAGAGTATGGAAATAAGCTTAATTACAGGGGTTAAAAACAATCCTGAAAGGAATGTTGAAGTCACAATATAAAATTCAAACAATCCACAACTAAAAGTAGATGAAGGCTTGCTTCATAAAGCCATAAAACTTATCCCAAATTCTCTCAACACAACAAAAAGGAAGAAGAAAGAAAAACAAAACAAAAAATTTACAGGATATTATTGCTCAAAACAATGAAAGCAGCAGAGAAATAGATGAATTTCAAGAAAAATACATAATGATAAATCCAAGATAGGAAGAGCATCTAAAAATTCAAGGCAGAAAACCTCTTAAAAGAAAGGGGGTTAAAGGCATTGAATTCATGGATGAAAGGAAAGAAAGGGAGAGCTCAAAGGATTTTGATCCCAGTCTCTCTATTTAGCTGCTGTGATATCCTTTGTGTATCCTTTTATCATTATTTCTATTAATTATGTCGATTATCTCCTGGAATATTAGGGGATTGAACTCTCCTGCTAGAAAATTGGACTTGAGCAATCTATTTTTTTCAATTAAACCTAGTATTATTGGCATCTTAGAGCATAAACTTGATGATTCTAATATATTAAAATTTCACTCCAGTTATTACAAATATTGGGGTTTAGTTAATAACAATATTATGGGTGGTTTTGGTAGGATTATGGTGTTTTGGGAGACAAATATCTGGAGTTTAGATCAATATTTTTTGAATTTCCAATATATACACTGTAAATTCTCTAATAAAGGGGGATTTCAAATAGAATTAACTTTTGTTTATGCTTCAAATAGTGAAAAAAATAGAAATTCCCTCTGGGATGACCTTGAAACTTTAAATATGAATTTAAGTAAGCCTTGGATTATAATGGGAGATTTTAATACTGTTTTACATTATTATGAGAAAAGAGGTGGTCTTCCAATATCTTATAAAAAACTGGATTTTCTGAATAACTTCTTTATTAAAACTGGTTTAATTGAAACAAATATCATTGGTAATAAACTTACATGGAAGTTTGGTATTTTAGAAATATACATTGCAAATTAGATAGAATTCTAATTAATTATGACTTTGCTAATACATTTTCTAACTATCAATGTTTTACTCTTCCTCAAGCCACAAGTGATCATACTCCTATACATATTATTTTCTCTAATAAAAAAATTATTAGTGTAAATCTCCATTTAGATTTGTTAATGGATGGACTTTTGAAAAAGATTATATGGCTGTGATCAAAAACAGTAATATTTCTCCCTGTCAAGGCTCTGCTCAATTCAAACTCAAGAATTTTCTTAAAATAACAAAGGAAAATCTGAAACATTGGAATAAAAATAGGATGAGAAATGACATCAATAAAATTAGAAAGGAATGTGAGTCTCTCCAAAACATTATTGATAATGATAGCTCAGACATATTTATTGTCAATCAATTTTTTCAATGTCAGAACAAACTAAATAATAGTTTGCGTATACAAGCTACTAATATCAGACAAAAAGCCAAGGTGGAGTGGCTTAATAATGGGGATGAAGCTAGCAAATTTTTCTATGCCAAGATGACTAGTAGAAAGAAAATCAATGACATAGGAAAACTGCTAGACAAAAATGGAGATATATTAAATGATGTTTCTCAACTTGAGCAGTTAGCTGTCATATATTTTACTGATTTATACAACACCCTGGAATATAAGAAGGAGTTCCTAAATATTGAACCAAAATATATTCTTAAAGATAGTAGTAAAGACATTCTTCTTGCTCCAATTGTTTTAGAAGATATTAAAAATTTTGTTTTCAATTCAAAGGATGATAAAAGCCTTGGCCCTGATGGGTTTGGGGCAAAATTTTATAAATTCCATTAGGAAGATATTAAATTTAAAATATTTGATGCTGTAAATGAATTCTTTACTTCTGGTAAACTTCTGAAAAGTTTAAATCATACTTTTATCACTTTAATACCTAAAGTTAAAATTCCTTTAGAACTTGGGGATTATAGACCAATTTCATGCTGCAACTTTATTTATAAGATTATTGCTAATATATTAAGTAACATAATTAAAATATTTTTAAAACACTTGATTTCTGAAAATCAGTGTGCATTCATCCCTGGTAGATTTATTATTGAAAATAACCTTTTGGCTCATGAAATCATTAGAGACTTTAACAAAGGTAGCAAAAACAAAGTTTGTATTAAAATTGATATTCACAAAGCATTTGACAAGATAAATAGATCTTTTATTATACACATGATGAATCAACTGGGTTTTCATGAAAAATTCTACAATCTAGTTCAAGAATGCATTGAAACTACTTCATTTTCTATATTAATTAATGCTTCACGAAGTGTAACGACCCGTAAAATTTTAATAATTTTTATGGTTTTATTTACGTATTTAATTAAATTTTGAGAATCTTAAATAATAATATTCTGATATAAAAATTTAATATTTGGTTTACGTCCAATTGTACATAGCAGATGATAGATTTTCAATTTATTTATGGAGGTTTATTTATTAAGTAATTCTAGCACATTAAAATCAGTTAATAAGTGATGGTAATAAATTTATTTTCCAACATAAATATTTTTCTACAGAAAATTTCTAAATCCTCTCCTGAGTGAGACGTCATCTTTCGTTTTTCCAAATTTGGACTTCTTTTGCTCCGTTTATCTTAATTCTGATCTAATGACAGCATTTTCAGTGTCGATTATCGACTTTTGATCGGAGGATCGTACCTCTGATATCTGTGTACCGTTTTGAACGTCTCGTCGTGCTGATCTTCGCAATATATTTATTTCTGTATTTTGAGGTCCGGTACGCGACAGAACCAATAAAGTGTTGTTGTAACGGTACCTTCAAATGTTGACCGTTAACTTTGCTTTGATTTTTCAAACTTCAGCGTGAATCCCAAGCAATAAAATAAATTGCTTTAAAAAAAAAAGTTTGAAACGTATAAAATGCTATACGTTATTTTTGCATTCATTCATTTATTTATAATTTTCGTTTCTTTTGCATTTTCACCTTGCTTCAGTTTCGAAAATTTAAAGCGTGCTACCCAATAAAAATTAATTACTTTAAAATTTCAGCTAAATCATAGCTTTCGACCGTGCAGTTACTTTTATATTCATTTCAATTTATTGGTCCATTCAAAATTGAGTGTCTATTTATTTCTTCGCTTCGTCTTATTCAGCTTTAATTCCAGGGCGACCGTTTCTATCCATTTATTCTATTTATAATATATGTGCATTATCAATTTTGGCGTGTCAGAAGAAGGTACGCTATTTGGTTGGTTCCTCTTCCCTGTAGCTTACCTTTCACCTCCTTGTTTCTTTTCTTTTTCATTTTGATTTGCCCAGCTTCTTCCTCCTCACAGATCCAACTCCACCCATGCAAACTTAATTCTCCCTTTAGCCTCTCTTCTTCCTAAAGAAAACCCAACTCGCTCCATCATCCCCTCTCCAGATCTCGACTCCACCACAGCGCGTGACACAAGGCACGCTCCCCTCTCCCTCCGATCACGCCCCACGTCCAACTCCGCCCTGCCCTTCCAAAGCGCGCACCCCACAACTTCTCTCACCCGCGTCGTCACCCGATTCCGACTTCTTAAGCCATCAGCCCAGTCACTCTCCCGCCCGCTCTCCTCCCCACGTGTGTCGACCCACACCTCTGCAGCCTTGTCGCCGCCTTATCCCTCTGATCCGTGACCGAGCTTCACTCTTTCTTACCACTCTTGCTTCAACCAGGTGATTACTGTATAATATATAAGTTATATAAAGATTTATATAAATATAAGTATGTTTTAAAAGTATATTACATTGATATATTACTTATATAGGTTTGTTTAGTTATAGTAATTTTTTTATGTCAGCCAATATATTAGTTATATATATTATTTCACAGTATATATACATAGTGTAAGCTGTATTGTGTTGATATTTGTAGGTAAGTATATATTTAATTGTTTTGTGATGTTATAAAAGTATATATATGCAAGTTATAAAAAACGTTTATAGCAGAGCGTGTGTAGAGTATGTGCTGTGTATATATATATACGTGCGTGTGCAGTATTGTATATGGGTGTTTGGACTAAGTTAATATGGGTTTATCTTGTATATGGGTTGAATCTAATGTTGATTGTAGTATAAATTTTTTATAGTTTAGTATATAACTATGTTGCTGTGAGTTGTCAGCTTCTGTGTACAATATGATATATAGTATTAAAAGGCTTTGTTATAAAGGAGGAGTAAGTGTTGGTTACAGTAAAACTAGATATAGCTTTCATAACACTAGTCTAGATATAGGTATCTATTTAGTCCTATTTGTACATATATGTGTACGTTAGTCATATATAGTAATGTTGAATCTGTTAGGTTATATGTATAAAATAAAGCAAGTTTTAAAAAAAAGTTCATTTAAAAGATATAACATGTATGTGGGGTTTTCCGTTGCTATATACATGTATATAGAAGTGCGTGCGTTATAGTTAATGTTTTTCCAAAGATTTTTCATATTCCTGCCGACCGTGCGTTATATGTATATAGCAATTTGGACTTTTAAAGAAATGGTGTTATATGGTTTTGGGTTTTGTTTATGTATTATATATATACATATATATACTAGTTTAGGTGGTTATAAAAGTTCGCTTATACCATTTATATTCATCGTTCCAGTTCTGATCTGATCCGTTTCATCAATTCGAGCCAATCAGCTTTGATCGTTGAATTCGTGCCGATTTTGCTTTGCTTGGATTTGAAATTTGATTTCAGTGTCTGTATCAGTGTGCGTATCCGTGTCTCCTTCTATATTCTCTAGCCTCGAAAGGTGAGCAATCACTCACGATTAACATTTTTATTCATTAAATTTGATTTCAATTGAAACGACAATTGAAATATGTTGCTGTAGTTATTTAAATTTGTTATATATGCTAATATCTGTAACTGTTCACCTACGGGATATGACACCATATCCTGTTGTTTATATTATATTGTTATTGATGATATATGCCTGTTATTTTATTGTATTTTCTGTTATCACTCTGCAAGTTCCCTGTGTAGTTTAGAAATCGTTATGGGTTGAAATGATAAACCCAAACGATTTTCATTTAATTGAATTTGGGATTGCGGGTTGAAATGATATCCACCCGTATATATTTAGCGTACGGATTGAAATGATAAATATCCGTAGCACTATACTATATGATAGGAAATATATACAGACACCGTTGGTCCATATAAATATTTTGAAAATAATTGCTATAATTTTGGAAAGAAATATATGGTTTAATAAATTTGATTCTTAAGATATTATATAAATGAAAATTGTATATATAGATTTAGTAGTAATATTTGATTTAAATTAGATTGATTTAATACATATAATATGGTTAAGTATTTATGTAAATCTATATTTCAAATAGATTCTCTTGTAATCAATTGAATAATTAAGATTGGGAGATAAATTCGGGTTTATTAAGATGGTATTTAAATAAGGATTTATTAAATTAAATCGATTTGAAATTTTTGAATGGGAAATTTAAAAGGTATGATTTTATAACTGGATTTTTAATTTAAGTGATTTAATGAATATTTCACGTTTAAATAAATTAAAGAAAATTTTGAGAAAAATGTAATTTAAGGTTACTTAAATGATATTGAATCTAATAAGGGAGTATTTCAAGACTAAATAATAATGAGGTTAAATCGGGATCTATATGAAACTGTTATATAGAACATTTAAATATTAAAGCCTTGAACTATATTTGAATTTAAATGGTTTATGTGAGATTCAGATCTGTATTTGAAATCAACGTAGTTGAATTTGTTATTTAGCAACTAAATTGAATTAAAATGAAAATTTAGGTTGAACTAAATTTGAATTTATTATTTAGAAAACTAAATTGAATGAAAAATTTAGATGAAACTTTGAATACTTAAAGTCTTGAAGTACATGGAAATAAAAAGGGGTATTTGTGATTATAAATCCGAATTTGAGATCGATAAAATTTAAGTGGTTATTTTAGAAATTGAGTTGAATTTAAATTGATAAACTGAGATTGAATTTAATTTGAATGGTAAGGTCAGGTTGATGTTAGAACGATTTGTTAAGTTGAGGAAATTGAAAATACCTTACTTTATAAATTATTTAATATATATAAATACTATTTTAGGAAATATAGAGATATTTGAAGTGAAAATGAGATTTGGTTTTGAAGTATAAATTAAGCCGAAATGACCACGGTGTTATAATGTATATTTCTACCCCGTAGATAGTTCCATGGACCCTTAGAGGATGGTTATTCCAAACATCCTTTAAGTTATTTGTATTTCAGTTGATATTTCACTTGAGTTGGATTTATTGATATAAGAATGTTAATCCTGACTCGAGTGTTTTGTGTTTTGCTTTACGCTCGGGTCAGACTGAGTGATACACCATTTGAGACTCACCGTCGAAGTTGGAGCCTTGCTTGAAGATCCAGCTATCCACCCTTTCAGTCATCCTGTTGATTTGTTCAGAGAAGTCATCTGCGCATACTGGAGACTTCACTACATCTAAGATATTCAGTTGTATTTTATTTCTAACTCCAATGTATATAGTAGCTTCATGAACCACTATTCTTTATCTATTCCGCTGCAATATATTACTCTGTGTCTGTGATCTGTGATGATTTATTTACTATATATGTGAAGTTTTGCCAAATTTTTAATTAACAATTCGGTATTTTGAATTATTCAAGTCGGATATGTATGGTTTTATCGTCGATTTGAATTGTCTAAAATAGCGGGTTGTTACACGAAGTTGGTTTATTAACGGTAATAGAGGTATTAGACAAGGGGACCATCATTCCCTCTACTTATGTGCAATTGCTATGGAATTTTTAACTATTCAGATGGATTCTGAACTTTTAAAAGGAAATCTCAAGCCTATTAATATGGTTTTCCCTATTATTACTCATTTATTATATGCTGATAACCTTCTTTTGTTTATAAATGCAGATTTGAAAAGTGCCTATACCATTAGAAAGCTCTATGAAAGTTTAAAAGAAAATACAGGTCTTCAAATCAATGAAAGCAAAAGCAAAGCTTATTTCAGCAAAAACTGTGATAATAAGGAGGATATTCTTAACATTCTTAACATTCAAGAAGGTCAATTGCCAGTCAAATATTTGGGACTCCCTCTTAGTACAAACCAACTAACTACTAGAGATTTCTCAAGACTTTGTAACATCATTCAAGAAAAGTTAGAAAGCTGGTCCAGCAGACTTTTATTTATAGCTGGTAGACTTGAGGTTACGCACACTGTAATTACGGCTATCATAATGTATTGGATTCAGACTCACAATATTCCAGTATCAATCATTTAAAGAATCGAAAAAAAGTGTGAAACTTTCATATGGAAAGGAAAGTATCATAAAATTTCATGGGATACTATCTGTAAACCAAAAGAGTATGGGGGGTTGGGATTAAGAAATATCAAGGATCTTCAAGAAACATGTAATACGAAACTCTTTTGGAGATTTGTTGAAGGAAAATCTCTTGGTCAAAGTGGATGAAAAATAAATATGTTAAAAACAAAAAAATTTGGACCATGCCAGTAGAAATTCACAACTCAAGCTCTTGCAAAAATATTTTAAAAAGCAGAAATACTAGCATCAAACTATTGGAAAGA
The DNA here is from genome assembly GCA_030765085.1 of Allium cepa. Lineage (NCBI taxonomy): Eukaryota > Viridiplantae > Streptophyta > Magnoliopsida > Asparagales > Amaryllidaceae > Allium > Allium cepa. The sequence goes on from CM060928.1 coordinate 272,843,067, forward strand.
AGTTTCAAGGATGGCAAAAACACTATCCTTTGGTTTGATCCTTGGATCAATGGAAAGTCGTTGATTAACTTATTAGGCTGGAATAATTTGATAAATTTTGGTGGTGCAAATTTAAAAGTTGATCATATCATTGAAAATCATACTTGGAATGCAAATATTCACCCAGCAACTTCTATTTTCAAAAGGAGTATAGAAAACATTGAAATTGACACAAATTTGGTAGAAGACTGCTGGAATTGGAAGCTCTCTAAGAAAGGCAACTTTTCTTTCAAATCTACTTGGAATTTTTTAAAAGGATTTGAAACAGAAATGGATTGGCACTCTGTCATCTGGAACAGAGCAAACTGCCCAAAAATGGCACATTGTGCCTATTTTGCTCTATTAAACAGATTGCCAACCAGGGATAGATGTAATAAATGGAATAAAAACAGTGAAACAGAATGTCTCCTTTGAAAGAATGATAAACAAACAGCAGAACATCTTTTCTTTGATTGTGAATTTTCAAGACCTATATAGCATATTGCCAAAAGAAAGCTCAATTTCAAAAACTATATTTCAACACAAAATATCAAGGAAAGTATCAAATTCATGCGGGAAAATCTCAAATTGAAATCAAAGAAATTTAATGAAGCCTGCATCATGCTCACTACTGCAGTATACTTTATATGGAAAGAAAGAAATGCTAGACTGCATACCAAAAAAGTAACAGGTGCTATTCAAATATGGAAATCCATAGAAGTAAATTTTAAAATTTTGATTCATAAAGACATCAGCAAAAGAAGTCGACCACACCATCTTTTCTCATATAGTAATGATCTTCAAAATCTCGAAGCAGTAGTTGAATCATACTTACAAAATGGGAATCTCAATAATTTTATCTTCCATAGAAATTATCCTCAGAATTCTAATCAGAGAACTTCTCATTTGAGGAAGGAAACCATCTCTGTCAATACCGCATTTTCTGGAGGCGGCCATTTCAGCTCCAATACCAGAGAAAATCACTGCAAGGGAAGTAAACAGGATATAAATATAATGTTTAATAGCAATAATAATATTCAGAATAGGTATAATAACTAATTCTCACCTGATATTGGCAGGAATTACCGCGCAACGAGTAAAGAGGCGTTGAATCTGATGGTTTCCCTGATTCATGATAAAACAAATCAGTTAGATACCAATTTGCTTATGGTTGACAATTATCATTACATTAGTAATCCGAATGGAAAAATATATCACTTATCTGAGTGGGAAAAGGGGGAAAGCAGCAACTTTTCGGGCACAGTGGAGAATGCGACAGTCATAGTTGCAGAAAGGAGCAAGCTTTATTGCAATACTGATCTTCAGATTGTAACGGAAGACCAAATCAACTGCAATGGTAGCGAGATGCACTATAATTCTAACCTCCAACTTGATTTGGAAGTCAGCAACAACAATCAAAGACTTAAAGATCTTAAAGATCAAAACTTTGTTAAGTCCAATGGCGACCGAGGCGAATCTACTTCTGCTAAGAATCAAAGGCTCTGATTCAACATTATAAAGGATTGGAAGCCTCCTTGAATATCATTTTCCAATAATTTTGTATTTTGTGAATCGCAAAATTATGTAGATCTGCCATGATTTTCTTTTGGAGTAAAATGAGTTGTGGAGGCGCTTGTTAACCCTAGCCTTCTGTTCGTTTTGTATTATCGAGTTTTGTGACGGTTTTAGTTGTAACGGGAAATTTACCCGATCTCACTTTTTGGGCTTGGGCCTATTATTATTCAGTTTCAAAAAAAATACTGTGTTTGATTTGGAGGGTGAAGAAGGCAAACAGTTATTTGACAACTTCTTGTGTAAATAATTACTTGACAGTTGGATGCATGAGTATCGATGCCACTTGTCAAATTATGGTTTCACGCAGACTATGGTTTCTCCGATGTATACACTATAATCATTATTATGTTATTTTTTGGTATCTAACCGCGCAAAGGAGATGCTGACGAAATTTTTCGTGAAAGTTGAGTTATTTTCAAATTTATGTTAAACTAAATATATGAGCTTAATTGTTTATAAATTGACTATTTCGAATAATATATATCAAATTTCTTGATTCATTCTTGTTCATTTCGGGGATGAAAAGTTTTAAGTGGTAAAGATTGTAACGACCCATATTTTAACCATTTAAAAACGTTAAACTAAATAAGATTTTTGAATAAACTTGTTAGAAAAAATATTTAAGATTTTATTGACACAAACTAAATTATAATATATAAGTTATGAGCTTAATTTAAACGTCTATTAATGACATACGTTTACAATAAGATAAGAATAATAACATAGGATAGTGTGTATTTAATGATATTTATTTGAATGAAATTGATAACTTTCTTAACGTGAATTTCCAAATGATTGGAATAATAAATGTTAACAAAGAATAATAAATGTTTATTTATTAAAGAAGAAATCATTTTTTTATTCATTTGAAATGTTTGGTAGCTGAAAGATTGATTACAGGAGTAAGAAATCAATTATTTAATAAAAAAATCATAACATTTGGTTTGTATACAATAATTCCACAAATACATCAAATTACTATAAATAGGAATTGAATTGTCTCGTTTCTTTTTTTAAATTTAACTTTGGGATTAATTGCAATTAATGTAATTGAAATCTTTCAAATAAAAGGAAATAGAACATTAATTGTAATTAATGGACGTAATAATAGAAAGGTACGTTTGAATTAAAATAAAAGAGAAAGCCGAGGAAATAAAAACGAAACATGTGTTTTAATTGAAAAGAGAATTTGATGTAATAAAAAGGAATATTTTTAATCAAATTAAAAGAATGTTTTGGAAAATAGAAAAAATGAATTTTTTCATTTTGTAATTAAGTATAATTGTGTGAATAGAGAAATAAAGTTTGAAACAACATTTTACGATCATTAAATAGCGGTCGGAGGCAGTACGAAAGTAGTTTCAATGCTAACATTAAATTTTAAAATAAATTAAATATTTGATTTTCTGATTGTGCGCTGAGAAAGAAGTTGTTTTAAGTTTGAGTTTGAAGTCCCGAGCTATCTTTATTTGTGTGTAGCGGCGATCTCCATGACGTTAATTGGTATGTTCAAAATTTATTTGTTATGTGTGAATAAAAAGTTAAGTGGGTGCAAGTTGAGTATTTTAAAGGTTAATGAATTAAATTGAGTGGAGAATACGTTTTAGAATTTGATCCCAAAAGTTGGTAGCAGTGTATGGCCGGTCCTCTTTATTTACTTTATGTCACCTCATTTATGGTGTTATATTTTCAATGTTGTATATCCTCTTAATTAATTACACAAATTTATGTACAGAATTTATTTTCATTTATTGTGTGATAATTAAATCATTAATGGATGTCGATTTTAGTATGTTTTGGGGTAAACAAAATTATTTGAGTAAACAAATATTTTTGAAATTTGAGTTCCAAAAGTTTGTTTGCAGTGTAGAGTTGGTCCTGTTCATTCCCTTTCTAATTAATAATTGCCACAGTCTTTTCTTTCATTATTTGTTTCATTACCCGTTTCCATTTACGTTGTCTGAGGCTTTTCAATTTCGTAGACGTGAACTACTTTTCATGTTTTTAATTCTTTCATTCACCTCTTTTTAATACCTACCATATTTTAAAAAAAGTTGTTCATATTTACTTTATTTCAATACTTATTTACTTTATTACATTTTCGTTCATTTTCCAACTTCGTTTCCTGAAACATCATTTTAGTTTTTTTTTTTTAATTAATAGCAGCCTCTCTTTTCAAATTTCATTGGCCCTAAACCTAACTCTAACCTTATAAATAAGATATGATGCAAGTAAAACCCTAGCTTCATTCTAATCTTCTTCTTTTTTTTCTTTTTTCCTTCCTCGAATCTTCTTATTCTCTCTCATATTTTTTTTCCATCCTCTTTAAATATTCTTCTTCAATTCTTCTTCTATTTCAAACTTTCTTCTTCCTTTTCAAATCTTGATCTTCTCTTTTACTTTCAGTTCTTCTTGTTTTAATCCTTTTCTTTTTAAATCATTATTTTTAAAATCCTCTTCTTCTTTTTCAAACCTTCTAAAAATACATACATGCATACATACATACATACATACATACATATATATATATATATAACAAGGAGGAAAATTAAAGTGAATCGAGCCAAAAGCGAAATTTAGGAACAAAGCTGGCGATGAAGAAGAAGAAGAGTGCGATGACCCGCAAATCCATACCCTTTGAATCGACAACAACCACACATGTCCGACTCAAAAAGCACAGACTAACCGAAAGTCATTAGAAAGAAAAGAAGAGAGAAGAAGAAAAGAAAAGAAAGAGAGAAGAGAGAACCAAATAGAACAATACAGAATCTCACATCATAGCAGAATAACATATAATATCATATCAATGATCTTTACAAAACAAAAACTGTATATACATACATCAATCAGAGTTCAAAATCAACCATATTGTGTAACGACCCGCAAATCCGTACCCTTGTAGTTAACACTATTCTACAACAATCAACTCAAGTTGTATAGAAATATGAACCATTTGGGTAAAAGAAGAAGAGGTAGAAGTGTTATCCCGCTTTTTGGCAAAGCTGTGATACCAAAGGATCGATCGAAAAAAAGGACAGCTCATCTTCGGGATTGGTTATACTTAGCTTCACTATGGATATCACCGAATTTTGTCCGAGTCCAGATTGAGCTACAGTTGATAGGACATGACAAGAAAAGTCATAAAAGTCAGCATCTCAAATTTCAAGTCAATCCGAGTTCATACGCTCAAGTTGTGATCAATTCAAGTTAGAGGAAAGAACCCAAAGTTCGAATCCATCAGAAGATCATGAGTTCGAATCCATCGGCTTCCTCTTACTTCGAATCCATGGGATCACTCCACTTCGTATCCATCAGGTTGAAGTCCTTCGAGTCCATGAAGTCAATCCACTTCGCCTCCATCAGAGCATATGAGTTCGAATCCATCCCAATGGCCTTCCTTCGAATCCATCAAATGACCTCCACCTCGAATCCCTCAAGGCGAGATGCTTCGAACCCATGCAGTTGATTCACTTCGAATCCACCATGTTGAGGAAGCTTCGTATCGATCAGCTATGGGATACCTCGAACGGTTCGAACGAGCATCTCCTCGAATCCATTCCCTCGAATCCACTAAGTAGAAGCGTCAAAAACCATGGATTCGACCCAGTAAACTCGGAGAAAAAGTAGGATCAACTCGAGAAGCGCGTGCCATGTCACCATTCGCACGCGCAAGCCATCGATTCGACCCTAATCGATTCGAAGGGGATCGATTCGAACGAGACGCATCAATCGAAAATGCAATCTTGAATCGATCATAACTCGAGATCTACAAGACCAAATGCTATTAAATTTTCACAGGAGCTCGCATACATGTTGAAGAATGTCCACACCAAATTTCACCTCGATTGGACACTTTTTTGATCGACTCGAACTGGAGATCGAATCGATCCCAAAGTGGGCCCGGATTTCCTGAGGCCAGGCGTGTGGGCCCCCCTCACGTGCCAGAAGCGGTCTCCCCGAATTTTAGGCGAAATATCAGCCTCCTACACCTATAAATAGAGCCTCTGGTCATTCAGAAAGGGGATCGGAGAATTCTTAGAGATAAAGCGCGCTCGGACGCTGCCAGAACCAATCCATATCGTCTTCACTGCTGCTGATTCGAATTTATGTCTATTACCTGCTGTACTTCGCTCTAGCACACTTGTAATCTTCAAGTATTAAGCAATAAAGTGATAAAATTCATAGTGAACATAGGCAAATCGTCGAACTACTCTAAATTATTGTCTTCCGTGCAATTTACTTTTCTGTGACTTGGAGTTTTTGTTAGATAATCCTCATTTTCAATTTGATTTCTTCATTTATTATCTCTTCAAAAACTTCCGAAGGGTGTTGCCCAATTTTGGTGCAAACACTTTGGTGCTTTCACCGAGAAAACCCAGGTTTTCTCCTGCTCATTGGATCTGTCATCGATACCGGATTGCATAAATCTAAGAGAGAGATCCAGTCTTCAATTTCAGACTCCTTCCATACTATTCAGATTTACCAAAATCTAGGAAAGGATTCTACACCTCAAGATGGTTAGCACGAGAACCACTTCTACTGCCGCTGGCCAAGAAGGCCGAGATAGACAAAATCCCACGCAACTACCTCCACCCAATCAAGATGATATCGGGCATTCAGATCCATTAGGTCCGGTCACTCGACAAGAGTTTCAGACATTACTCCAGGAACTAACCCAAAGTCGACAACAACTGGCTGAACAATTACGTGCCAATGTTGAGTTAACTAATCAACTAAACCGCCAAAGGCGTAGAAGATCAAGAAGGGACCACACCCCTCATTCCACCACTGAAAGCTCTGCCTCGTCTGATTACAGCGGCAGATCTACCCGTCCCAGGCTAGACGGAAGCCATGCGCATACTGCTGGTCACCAACAAGCATTAACTATTGGGCAGATAAGAGTTGGCCCTTCTGCCAGTTTTCATACAGGACCCTCCTCACGAGGAGGCACTGTTCCACAACATACTACAGATAACCAAGCCACCGCCACTGCAGTTGACATAGGAGTTGATACCCGAAATCACTCCAATCAGAACTACCACCAGCAGGAACATGTTCCAGGGACATATGTCCCAGAAGACATCGAGCCAAGGAGGCGAGATACGGATCGTCGACAGCGCCCGATCCTACCTCGCACTGTGGAACCCGACCACACTTTGGCTCGCCACCCTCCGAATATAGAAACACCTGACCTCTCAGCTATGGTACGCCAAATGATCCGCGAAAGTCAGGGCTTAACAAATGACGATTGGGGAATCTCCCGAAGTCATACTCCGTTCACTGATGACATATTATATGCTGAACCTCCTCGGCGATTCAGGATGCCGACTCTCCCCATGTACGAAGGAAGTTTCGACCCTAACCGACATATTCTGAAATACGAATGGTCAATGACTGCTGCAAGAGCTGATGATGCAGTAAAATGCCGTAGTTTTCCCATTTCTTTAGGGGGAATTGCGACGATGCGGTTTACATGATTACCACCACGATCTATCTCTTCATTTGACCAATTGGCTACTAAATTTGTTGAACAGTTCCGTATGCACATTGCCAGGCCTATAGACGTAAATACTTTATCTAGTGTCACTTAAGCTCCAAGAGAGACACTCAGACGATATTTGGAAAAATTCAATGTCGCTTGTGCAGAGATCACTAACCCCAATGATAATTCAATCTTGATGGCCTTGACTAAGGGGATTGACCCCGACTCTGAATTTGAAAATTGGCTAGCTGAGAAACCTCCCGCATCGTTGGATCGTTTCTACTCCAAAGCCGCCCAATTCTTAAGGCGTGAGGATGCGAAACAATCTAGGAAGCAGGACGATGCGAGACCCAGCAATGAAGGAATTCAAAGCAATATGGCAGTTAAACAGTCAGGGGAGAGCTCTGGAAAAGTACAATTGAATATTCAAAACAAGCAAACCCAGCCGAGGAACGGCGATAATAGAAATAAGAAGCAAGATCAGAATCGTGGCCCGCGGTGTAGGGCACAAATGTTTGAAATCTATACACTGCTGAATACGTCACTGGAGAACGTATATCTACAAACTTGTAACGCAATGCAGTATAAGAAGTCGACTCCGAAGTCATCGTCGGAGAGACAGATTCAAACAGGAAAGTTCTGTAGATTCCATGAAAGTTATGGACACAATACCAATGATTGCAGGCATTTGCAAGATCTTATTGAAAAATTGATCAGGGAAAGGAAGTTAGGTCAATTCGTGCGGGCACCGCAGGCTGGTGGTGTGGGCCTGTCAAACCAAAATCGTGCACAAAACCAAGAGAGACAGGAGGAGCCCGCTCGTACAGGCGGGAGATTGGTCATAAATACAGTTAGTGGTGGTCCTCTTCCAGCGGACCGAAGCTGGAGGGAAATGGAATCATACGCCAATTCGATCAGGCATGTGGATTTCGAGAGTTGCACTACGCTTGATGAAGGGGCTTCGGCCAAACAATAGAGGACGATGGCAGATGACATCGTATTTAGAAACCGAGATGCTGATAAGGTCGAACCCCCAACTATAGACCCACTAGTCATATCTGTCCAGGTTGGTCCTGCTTGGATGAAGAGGATCCTGGTGGACAGTGAGAGCTCAGTAAATATCTTGTTTAAGAGAGCATATGATCAAATGAAGATGGAAGCCAAAGATTTAAAGCCTTGTCAATCTAGAATCCATGGCTTCGATGGAAGTGCTAATATACCCACTGGAGTAGTGGAGTTGCCAGTGGAGTTGGGAGTTGGAGAACGCCAAAGAGTCCGAATGTTACAATTTGTTGTCTTAGATATCCACTTTCCATACAATGCTTTTTTGGGCCGACCGGCCCTTGCCGAATTCAGGGCAGCAATTGCCCCATGGTGCTTAACTTTGAAATTCCCCACTGATCGTGGGATTGGGGTCATTCAAGGAATCAGGCTGCTGGAAGAGCCTGCTATGTTGTTGAACTGCGAGAAGCGTAGAGAAAGGAGAAAGGAAAGGGCGTGGAGGAATCTCTCTGCGTCTGTTTCGTCGACGATTGACAATTAGTGCCTGGGCCTCGGCCCGGGCACCACGACCAATTCCAGAAGGATCTAGACCCCAGAGACACTGAAGATAATGATGAGTCTAAAGAAAGTCAAGCTTCTCCAGCCGAGCTGACGATTGACGTTCCAATTAAGGATGATGATGATTCAAAAATGTTGAAAATTGGGTCTCAGCTAAACCCACAAGCACAACGGGAATTGGTCGAATTTCTCCAAGCAAATCTAGACATGTTCGCTTGGACGCATTCTGATATGTGTGGAATCTCGCCGGACATCGCGAGCCACACCTTGAATATTGACCCACGGTATATCCCGGTCAAACAAAAAAGACGTGGTATGGATCCAGAGAGATCTGCCGCCCTCAAAGAAGAAGTTGATAAGCTAAGAGCGAATGGGTTTATCCGAGATGCTTTGTACCCGGAGTGGGTATCCAACCCAGTACTTGTCCGAAAACCAAATGGGAAATGGAGAACGTGCATCGATTACTCTGACTTAAATAAGGCTTGTCCGAAAGACAGCTTTCCACTTCCCTGAATCGATCAACTTATGGACTCAACGGCCGGGCACGAATTATTGTCTTTTATGGATGCTTATTCTGGTTACAATCAGATACCCATGCATGTGCCCGATCAAGAACATACGAGCTTCGTAACTGACCTGGGACTATACTGCTACAAGGTCATGCCTTTTGGGTTAAAGAATGCCGGAGCGACTTACCAATGCTTAGTCAACCGAATGTTTGCCGACCAGATCGGAAAGACTATGGAAGTTTATGTAGATAACATGTTGGTAAAATCACGATACTCCACTGATCACGTCAAAGACTTAGAGTCAATGTTCAATGTCCTCCGGGGATATAGGATGAAGCTTAATCCGCTAAAATGTCATTTTGGAGTCGCATCCGGAAAATTCCTTGGGTTCATTGTCAACGCCCGAGGAATAGAGGCCATCCCCGAAAAGATTTGGGCGATCAGGAATCTTAAAACTCCAAGGACCATAAAACAGGTTCAGAGCCTTAATGGAAAGGTTGCAGCACTAAGCAGATTCATCTCGAAATCAACTGACAAATGCATACCCTTCTTCGACCTGATCCGAAAAGGGAAACGAAACTTCGAATGGACTACGGAATGTGAGGGCGCATTTCAATCACTAATTCAACATCTTTCCACACCGTCGATTCTTTCAAAACCTATTGATCATGAACAGTTATACCTCTATCTGGCAGTATCTGAAAACGTCATCAGTGCTGCGTTAGTTCGGGAGGAAGACCGAGTGCAGAGACCGGTCTACTATGTTAGTAAACGATTAACCGGAGCCGAGAGAAATTATCCAAGGTTAGAAAAATTTGCATACTGCCTAGTCATCGCCTCGAGGAAGCTTCGTCCATATTTTCAGGCTCATCCCATCACCGTGTACACCGATCAGCCATTACGATAAGTCCTCACACGAACTGAGACGTCTGGCAGGTTGCTAAAATGGAACATTGAACTGAGTCAATTCGACATCACATATACTCCGAGACGAGCCATACACGGTCAAGTCCTAGCAGATTTCATTGCCGAATTCACTATTCCTGAAGACTGACCTGAAACTAGTAAATCCCCCGAATACATATGGAAGCTATATACTAATGGTGCATCCAATGATCGGTGCTCGGGCGCAGGGATAGTGCTTGAAACCCCTGAGGGCCGATCCATATGCTGAGCTTTAAAGTTTGATTTCTGTGCAACCAACAATGAAGCTGAATATGAAGCTTTGCTTACTGGGTTGAAGTTAGCCCGTGACCTAAGAATTATTGCTGTGGAAATCTACTGTGATTCCCAGTTGGTAGTATGCCAAGTTCGGGGTGAATACCAGGCCAAAGATCGAAGATTAGCCGCTTATCTAGCACGAGTCCGGGAAATGCTTGATCAATTCGATTATTATACCATTTTCTACGTACCCCGAGAGCACAATCAGAAAGTCGATTCGTTGGCAAAGTTGGCAAGTACAGGCGAAGCTCAACACTTGGGACTCGTTCCTGTCGAGACTTTACCCTCTCCAAGCATTGATCAAGCAGAGAATGAATTCACATTTGAAGCAACTTCCAACAGGGAATCGTGGATGACCCCCTACCAAGATTACATTGAACGTGGCATATTACCCGAACGTCGAAGTGAGAAAAGACAAATTCTTCGAAAAGCTTCACGATTTGTCAGTCAGAATGGAGTTTTGTATCGAAGGGGATATTCTATTCCCCTTCTCCGGTGTATCGCATACGACGAAGTCAAACGAGTGTTACACGATATGCACGAAGGAGAATGTGGCAGTCACACTGGGGGGCAATCACTTGCCAAAAAAATACTCCAATATGGATATAACGGCCTATCGTAAATCGCGATGCCATGGGATGCCAAAAAATGTGATAAATGCCAAAAACACGCTCGGATTCCTAGAGCCCCGCCTACTGAGATAACCCAAATGGTCAGTCCATGGACATTTGCAATATGGGGGGTTGATATAATTGGTGCATTACCTTTAGCTAAAGGTGGCGCGAAGTACGCCATCGTCGCAGTTGATTACTTCACCAAATGGGCCGAAACTGAACCTCTTGCAACGATTACGACAAAGAAAGTAATCAACTTCGTGGTACGCAACATCATCTGCCGGTTTGGTCTCCCGCATACTATTATCACCGATAATGGAGCCCAATTCGACAGTGTTGAATTCAAGAACTTCTGTCAACGATTTCACATCCACAAGAAATTCTCTACAGTAGCACACCCTCAAGCAAATGGTCAAGTTGAAGCCGTCAATAAGGTTATCAAGTCTATTTTGAAGAAACGACTGGAGAAAGCCGGGGGCAAGTGGGTTGATGTACTGCCTATGGCTTTGTGGGCTTACCGAACGACTCACAAGACTACAACCGGACACACTCTATTTTCTCTATCTTATGGCTCTGAAGCCGTTATTCCAGTCGAATGAGAAGTTCACTCTCATCGTGTGACATATTATGATCCAAAAACGAATGTCATATTACTTGCTGAATCTCTAGATCTACTCGATGAGAAGCGTGAAGAAGGTGATTTGAGGGCAGCCGCATATCGGGGTCGAGTCGCTTGAATATACAATGCCAAGGTCCGACCATGAACCTTTGAACCGGCGATCTCGTACTCAAGAGAATTTATCCGGTCCCTTCGCACATGAATCCAAACTGGGAAGGGTCGTACGTGATTTCACAAAAGCTCGGAGATGGCACGTTCAAGTTGTCAACCATTGACGGTCTTACTTTACCAAGAGCTTGGAATAACGAAAGTCTCTGTCGCTACTACACATGACAGGCTTTATTTATCTATTTTTAGTCAATTTCTTCCTTAGCATTTTATTTCTGCATTTCGAAGTTTGAACTTGTAATAAGGCAACTAATTTTTCCATGTTTCTTTTATTTCAGCAATAAAATGCCATCTCTTCGAGCCAAGAGTTGTGATTCACTGAAAATGACGTATAATATCACGATGCACGGAGAGCTAAGTTCCATCACGCGGTGGGATTTATTCAAATAGGGAGTGACTGTGATACTACCGGTCACTCACTAAGTGAAACCCGAGCTCGGAGACAGAACACTACACCAGCATTTACAAGGATTGATACACGACAATCCTTTTACTAACTCCAACTTCCCAGAGTGCGAATTGGAGTATAAACATTCAATAACTCGTTCCCAGAGCGCGAACGGACTCCAACTTCCCAGAGTGCGAATTGGAGTATAAACATTTAATAACTCGTTCCTAGAGCGCGAACGAACTCCAACTTCCCAAAGTGCGAATTGGAGTATAAACATTCAATAACTCGTTCGCAGAGCGCGAACGGACTCCAACTTCCCAGAGTGCGAATTGGAGTATAAACATTCAATAACTCGTTCCCAGAGCGCGAACGGACTCCAACTTCCCAGAGTGCGAATTAGAGTATAAACATTCAATAACTCGTTCCCAGAGCGCGAACAGACTCCAACTTCCCAGAGTGCGAATTGGAGTATAAACATTCAATAACTAGTTCCCGGAATGCGAACCTAACTATCAATACTAACTCCAAGTTCTCGGAGCGTGAAGCGGAGTATAAACATCAATTCCAGGTTTCCGAAGTGCAAACCGTGTTACAAACATCGATAACTCTCAAATTCCCGGAGTGCAAATCGGACTATCGATCTGAAATTATCCTAAGTCCCCAGAGCGTGGACATGTGCTTAAGATTCGCAATAAGTGCGATCAACCACCAAGACGCAAATGTTGTTCCCCGAAACTTGGGGGCAAAAAAGCTTAAGTGTTAATCGCTAACTGAAGAAGTACAATGCCCGGAGTTCAACTCATTCATCAAATCATGACACCAAATTATGTTTTTCATACTTGGCAGATAAAAAACAAACACTGCAAAACACTTAAGTAAAAGAAAAGAGCAACTTCCCATTCCATCAACTAACAAAAACAGGTTTGATTACATGGCAAGTCAAAAGATTTCAATTAAGTGGAGGCCGAATCCACACATATACACGGCTCTAAAAGAACAAAAGAAGAAATAAAAGAATTGCTATTTACAACTACATGATAAATCAGGAAGCTCACTCCTTCTTTCGAGGCTTCTTCTTTGGAGTCAAGCCGCTGGACCCACTACCCGGCTTCCTACGAGATTTCTTGCCCTTCTTTGGAACATCCTCCGGATCTGGCATAATATCAACGTCTTCCTCAGAGCTGGAGGGGACAGAGATCCTTTTGGAAGGACGAACTGAAGGCATGGGAGCTGTGACAGGTGTCTGTTCGGAAACGCTTGAGACGGTCACCGTGCCACCGGGAGAGATCACTATTAGAGAAGATAAGCTTGAGGGGGCAGTGTCGCTTCCAGAACTACCGACCGTTATCATCGTGGTCATCTCATTGCTTATCTCAGCTAAAATCTCTTCTTCTCGAGACAACTGAGCTGCGCTGGACACGCTGGTGGTCGTCATGACAGAACTGAAAACTGGAGCAGCTCCACTCATCGCGAATGAAGGATCAGGAATAGGGTCAAGAGAATGACCAAGTAGCTCTTCAATCATTTGAGCATCGAATGACATCGAGCTCCCCTCTCCAATATCACCGGCCATGGCAGCAGTTGAAATCGCTTCGGTGACAATAACTCCATGCGTAGGATATAGGACCAGAGGAACTGGGGGCACGAATGCGGCACTCTCAGTCACTGAACAAAGGAGAGCAAAAATAATCAGTCCAGTAAATTCTCTCAAAAATCATTACTTTAAGACATGAGGGAAATAATCAAAGTACCTTCCTTACCTTGCCTTGAAGCTTGAACAGGTTCGGAGACAGCAGTCTTACCAGAAGATAACCCCGGTTGGTCCGGATTGTAAGCAAGAATGACTTGTGGGTCAACCGCGGCGATAACTTCGGACGAAGTCGGGATAGGAACTTTGATATTCTCATAATGATGCGCGACACCCGAACCTTCGCCGATCTCCGTTTGATGGATGCCAAGTTTTTCTTTCTCGACGGAGATTATCGCCTTATGAAGAGTTCTCCTCTCTTCCTCGCTAAGAAGACGTGACTCGAGCTCAAACTCATCTAATACTCCATCCAGGCAAGACATCCTCTTGTTCTCCACTAATTTTTTCCAGGCACTGTAGAGAAGCATAGAGTAATCCCCTAGCCAGGCGAGATTTCTGTGCTCTAACACGTTGGCATTATATGTATCTAGGAGTTCATCAAATTCGGCCTCCATCTTGAACCTCTCTGCTTGGACTTTCTCCTTCACTTCCGTGTCAACCTCCTTAACCCTTGCGACTGCTGCATCGCGCTCAGCCTGAAGAGACACAGCTTGCTCACACGCTTCTTGTGTAGCCGTATTAGCATCATCTTTTTCCTTGTTTATATCACCAAAGTTAGCCTTTAATTCCTCTAGTTCTTTAACTGCCGCATCCCGCTCGGCCTCAACATTTTTGTATCGATGGCCCAAGTCTTCTACTAAAGTGCAATGTGCCTGTTGCATCTTGGCCATCTCAAATAATGTCTCATCAACCTTTTTAAGCGACTCAACTTCGGCCTTACGGGAGGATTCCTCCTCAGATTGAAGTATATCGACAATACGATTCTTCTGAGCCAAGTCGGCTTCCAGTTTCTCGATAATTTTGGCCCGATCAAAGGTTACTTTTGAAGATTTAACAGCCGCCTTATACCATTCCTTGTACTGAGCATAGAAATCGTGGGTATAACTAAGTGTTGTGGTCACGGCGTCTTCGGGAATTCTTTTAAGATTAGGAGGAAAAATACAAGCGTCGAAGCAAATTTCCGGGAAGTCCTTCTTCAATTGAGCAAGTCTGATAGCCCCTTCATAGGATGGTTCAATAGGGGCCTCCTCCGCAGCAGTGGTCGTAACAACCTCAGTTCTAAAACGATGTGACTCAAGCCTCGAAACCTGTGAAGACGGTTGCTGTCGTAGAGGCTCAGATACCTGAATATGGCTTCGGGGTGGCGGAGAGAACGAGAAGGGGAGCGGTATCTCCGATCTCTGTCCGAGCGCTCCTGGCTAGAGTAACTACGTGGATGATCCCTTGCATAATATTCCTGGCCATGATACCTCCGTTCGCGATCGCGATCGGAGTCCCCACGTCGAGATTCATAATAAGACGAAGGGTGATGCGCTCTTCGGAGTTTGTCTAGTGTAGATTGACAGCCAGACATAACACTTGAAAAAGAGAAGCAATTCAGTTAAATACCAGGCGAAAGCAATACGATCTGTGCGGAAGTCGTGTAGTGTTATGAAAGTGTATGCAAATGTGCAAAAACGTCGACCAACCAGAAGTGTCGACTGCACCAACGGGTAAAGGCTTGCTTATTTCTAACGCTTCCCGGAGTTCATCCAACCCAGACTCGTGGTGGAGAGATACGTATTCCGGGATAGGAATGTCATCCAGTCCTATAAAAGCGTTTCCTGATTGACAAGGAGCAGCGTCAGAGATAGTAGCTCCGGGGATCAAACGAGATACGACTACAGACTTCCATCTCTTAAATTTAGGGACAACAACCTTGCCTTTCCGCTCCTATTCTATTCGGGAAAGATCGGCCGCTAGCTCGGTATCAGTGGGTGTCCTCTTGTCGTCGCTCATTTCTCTTATTACTATGTCGGGCCTTCTTTTCACCGTTTTCTTCTTTGTCTTCGAAGCCGGTTTCGCCAACCCCTCGATAACAATGCTCTGGTTCATCTCAATTAAACCCAGCGCCTTAAGTTATCGTCAGTTAACACCGAGTCGATGTGCCGCAAATCACTCGGGACCTCTTGTAAACTTCGGACAACGCCTTTGTAATATCCACCATCAGGCCTTGAGATGATAGCTGCAAGAAGAACACCTGATATTAGTACAAGTATTGATAACGACTGTTTAAAGAAGGCTTGTGCAATTTACGACACATACGTCTAGACAGCCATTGCCTAGCAAACCCTGGGGGGCATCGAACAAAAAACCATTCATTTTTAAAATAATTGAGTCTGGTCCAGGCTCCCGTCACGATCTGGCAGTTTCTAACTACTTCCAAAAAGGTGAAAGATGGGCTATCGCCCCTGCTCTTGAAGTTAAATATGTGCCTAATCTCGGTTGGCCTTGGCGGACGAA
Source organism: Allium cepa (assembly GCA_030765085.1). NCBI lineage: Eukaryota > Viridiplantae > Streptophyta > Magnoliopsida > Asparagales > Amaryllidaceae > Allium > Allium cepa. The sequence goes on from CM060928.1 coordinate 272,859,314, forward strand.
AGAGATGGTCCATAAATAGGACAAAAACACTGTTCAACAATGCGTGTCCATTGGGATGAAGTTGTGAGGGGGCGATTCCAATGAACGGTAACATCTCCCTGATATATTGGTTAAATGGAGGGAGAGTTCCAGCCGCACAGGCATGACGATAGAAAGCAGTATACCCCTCGGGCGGGTTGTGAGGTCTGTCATCAACGCCCGGTATCAAAACGTCGTCGGGGGATAAGTTATGTTTCAAGCAGATCCGGCCCAGTAAGGCTTCAGAAATACTGGACGAAATGGAGTCGATAGGATCCTCGATAAATATGGCTTCTGGCACTTCGTCCGGAGCCGGACCAACTACTTCGGGAGGAATGTCAGGGATTTCAAGTATTTCTGGAGGAGGCGAACTCTGTACTTCTTGTTGTTGAGAGCTCGAAGATTCCATAACTAACTAACTCATCCGAAAGCAACATTAAGCATATAGAAAACCCGTTCATTCCCAGTGTAAAGTGTGTGCGGTGCAGTGTAGTGTTGTGCATTACTTAGAAAGATTCTATAGAGTTAGAGAAAATTTGCAAACGATAGGATGTGCGAACGACAAAACTCTGAAAATCGAGACCGGAAATGACCGTCATCGCTGACCGTCACATCCTCGTCATCCAGATGTTACCGACCAATTCAAGCACAAGTCCGTTATATTTTGGTTAAGCCACAGTTCCATCGACGAGCTTCAAAAGATAGTCAAATATGCAGCCCTACATTCAAGTTCAATTACGCAAGGCAGAAGCTCGTCGGAATCAAGTATTCAAGTGTGCTAAGATTCAGCTTGAAATTAGTCATAGTTCAAGTGTTGGAGCAAGTCAGGGACAATGTTTTTTCGCATCAAGTAGGGTCGAATCGATCGCTTCGTATCGATGCAGCTCGACTCGATAAGCTTCGTATCGATCAAGGCTGGCCCGGCACGTCTTTGCATCGATGGACCTTAGATCGATGTTATTTGTATCGACCAAAGTCCTTCGAATCCATAGGGAAAATGTTCGAACCAATCAAAAATAAGAGCCTCAAATCGACCAAGTTTAAGGTCTTCGAGTCGATCGGTCTATGTGTTCGAATCGACCACACGTTACAATGGACTGATACGAACTCCAACTACCTTCAATCGATTCGAACCACTTCACCCCACAAACAATCGATACGAAGTCATGCATCAAGATCGACTCGAACTATCCCACCCTGAATCGATACGAAGCAAAAAAGTAATCAGAATCTCCTTCTTCTCCAAGAAACATCAACACTTTGCCATGATCCATCCCTTGATTCGATCAATTCCGCTCAGATCTCACAATCCTTCGTAATTGATCTCAGAAGAATTCAAGAATGATGGCAATTCCAATTTTATCATTCTCGGCTTGGCCTTATCCATTAGTTACCTGATTTGTTTTGATTATGATCGAAGGATTGAAGGCAAGATCGATTCGAAAGAGTGTCTTTCTCGAGCCTGGGGATCGATGCGAAGAGGAAGGAAGAGTAACAAGTAAAAAGTAAAAAGTGAAAGTGAGATAATCCCCACGTATTTATATGGATCCAAGGAAGGAAGAGAGACGCTTCGCCTCCAGGTTGACCTGACCGATTGTAACAGGTCAAACACCGATCGATTCGAACGAGCGCGTTCGAATCCACCATACTTCGAATCCATCAGGGTGGCGTTGCCACGAAGCTTCAGCGATACGAAGTGATTGAACAAAAGCTGAATTAAAGCCGAGAAATCCTATCGATTCGAAGTGCCAATTTCATGACCATCGACCCTAACGATTCGAAGATTGTCGATTCGAACGGTCATTACGAATTCATCAGAAACCATTGATGAGAATGAACGCATCGCTTCGATATGAAAAAATTACTTGTCAACCTTCTATATTAGTTCAGGAGAGGATCAATACGAAGGGACTTTTCAAAACAACCATCAAGCGTTGTCTCAACTCAAATTTCCAAATCGGTTCAGGAGAAAATCGATACGAAATTCAATATCAGACAAAACTGACAACGACTCGTGGATGCACGACGTTAACAAGGCTTAAACTAACATATGTGCATATATGTCGGACTAACATTCGATTTTAAAGATTCACAAGGATCGAATACTCATCTGGTTACTGTTACAACAACCAGCAGCCAGACACTATCCTGCAGCAATCAATCATATCAAAGCAAGGTTACAACCTTCGACAAAAGAGCAATGATTGTTAAGAGAGAAATCACAGCTTTTCAAAGCACATCATGTTCCATAAGGCGTACTTTGGGGGGCAAATGTTATCCCGCTTTTTGGCAAAGCCGTGATACCAAAGGATCGATCGAAAACAAAGGACAGTTCGTCTCCGGGATTGGTCATACTTAGCTTCACTATGGATATCACCGAATTTTGTCTGAGTCCAGATTGAGCTACAGTTGATAGGACATGACAAGAAAAGTCATAAAAGTCAGCATCTCAAATTTCAAGTCAATCCGAGTTCATACGCTCAAGTTGTGATCAATTCAAGTTGGAGGAAATAACCCTAAGTTTGAATCCATCTGAAGATCGTGAGTTCGAATCCATCGGCTTCCTCTTACTTCGAATCCATGGGATCACTCCACTTCGTATCCATCAGGTTGAAGTCCTTCGAGTCCATGAAGTCACTCCACTTCGCCTCCATCAGAGCATATGAGTTCGAATCCATCCCAATGGACTTCCTTCGAATCCATCAAACGACCTCCACCTCGAATCCCTCAAGGCGAGATGCTTCGAACCCATGCAGTTGATTCACTTCGAATCCACCATGTTGAGGAAGCTTCGTATCGATCAGCTATGGGATACCTCGAACGATTCGAACGAGCATCTCCTCGAATCCATTCCCTCGAATCCACTAAGTAGAAGCGTCAAAAACCATGGATTCGACCCAGTAAACTCGGAGAAAAAGCAGGATCAATCCGAGTAGCACGTGCCACGTCACCATTCGCATGCGCAAGCCATCGATTCGACCCTAATCGATTCGAAGGGGATCGATTCGAACGAGACGCATCAACCGAAAATGCAATCTTGAATCGATCATAACTCGAGATCTACAAGACCAAATGCTATTAAATTTTCGCAGGAGCTTGCATACATGTTGAAGAATGTCCACACCAAATTTCACCTCGATTGGACACTTTTTTGATCGACTCGAACTAGAGTTCGAATCGATCCCAAAGTGGGCCCGGACTTCCTGAGGCCAGGCGTGTGGGCCCCCCTCACGTGCCAGAAGCAGTCTCCCTGAATTTTAGGCGAAATATCAGCCTCCTACACCTATAAATAGAGCCCCTGGTAATTCAGAAAGGGGATCGGAGAATTCTTAGAGATAAAGCACGCTCGGACGCTGCCAGAACCACTCCATATCGTCTTCACTGCTGCTGATTTCGAACTTAAGTCTATTACCTGCTGTACTTCGCTCTAGAACACTTGTAAACTTCAAGTATTAAGAAATAAAGTGATAAAACTTCATAGTGGACGTAGGCAAATCGCCGAACCACTCTAAATTATTGTCTTCCGTGCAATTTACTTTTCTGTGACTTGGAGTTTTTGTTAGATAATCCTCATTTCAATTTGATTTCTTCATTTATTATCTCTTCAAAAACTTCCGAAGAGTGTTGCCCGATTTTGGTGCAAACAAGAAGAAGAAAATAGAAAACAACATCAGAATCTAACCATCGCAGCGGAATAAAATATAATAGATATTAACATATCTTTACACCAAAATCAAATATAGCTGTTTATATATTACATCATCAGAGTACATCAATCACAGTTCAACATCAACAACATACAAATGGATACACAGCAACTCAACACAGCGGAATATATATATATATATATACACACACACACACATATATATATATATATAACAAGTACGAAAATACGTATCGTCATCCAGCTCGTCTCCTGAGCTCCACAGCATCAAAACCTGTATCCTATAATACTCGGTCTGACCCGAGCATTACAGTTAAATAACACCCGAGTCAGTCTAGAATACCAGCGTGAGAAAATCACACTCAATTGATTATTAAAGTTTCAAAAATCCTTTGAAAAACAAAAGCGTCTCGTAAGACCACGCCACAAATAAACATGTCGGGTTTTTACCTTACAATAGCTAAAACAGTTTTTATAGAAATCCTCTGATATTATAATAGGGTCTATATACAAATACTTATAAAATAGCCGAAATTGTTACATTATTAAATTCCAGCTACTAGCCACAGAGTGGGTAATACAAACAAAACTCGTACAAGGCTCGTAGGGAGAATGGATTTCCAACTAATGACTAGGCACTGGGGTACCACCTGCCACAGTACGGGGCCTAGATCACCATACCGAGAAGTACGCCTGCTCCCCTGTAACACAAGACCGGGACTACCCCTTGCTGGATAATCCCGAGTGAGATCAACCAGCGGTTGGGATCAGCAACCGCCCACTAAACCGAAATAAAAAGGGACATCTAGACATGAATGACCTCACCCTGCTTGGATGCTACCCACCTAGCCTTGCTGCATAACCCCTGATTTTCAGTCATTCCCATTTGATGAGGCTTGAGGCTAAGCGTTACCTTTTTAGAACATATCCCTTAGAACGCCCACCGTCCACCTGACGATGTTTCGCAAGCATTCATCCATACAAGTCCGTCCCGGGTTCGAACGGAACCGCAGGCACTACTCCTACTACATCCATTTTGGAAATATCCTCAGGATTAGTAGCGACTAGTCCTGGCACTTCACTGCTCCATCTCAGAATCCAAACTCGTTTCCACGAAACGTACAAACCGGATCGAAGTGGTTTTCGAGAAATAAATCTCGATCCCGGTCTCTTCGAAACGATCAACGTATATGTCCAATATAGATAGTCGGTTATTGAACTGTCAATTAATATTCGCAAACATCCATCAAACAATAATAATTTTACAAATTATTTATTTATCCAAAATATCTTTACAAGATATATTTCAGATTTTAACCCCATTTGAAAACAGTTCCAAACATATTCCTTTCTCGGAATAATTTCCCAATATTTATTTCCGCTGAAACACCAAGTATAAAATACTTTTAGATTTCAAAATAATTTAAAAGCACTTAGTTATAAAATATACTTCATAGCCTTAAAAATTTAAAACTACTATAATAATTTATTAAAATATATACTTTAGAAATATTTAATAAATAGGGCTACTTTTATAAAATATAAATCTAGATTTTTCTTTAAAAAAAATACCAAGTCATTTAAAATTACTATGATAATAGTTTTTAAAAATATTTATTTTAGAATTTAAACCTTTAAAAATAATAAATTTTCTAAGATATGCTTTTAAAACAACATTAAAACCTTTAACTTATATTTAAAATTGCTTGAAAATCGTACTTGGCTATCCAGGGAAACACTCTTCTCTTTCACATCCTTTAAAAATGAATCACTATTTATTTTTAAACGAATTTCCATTCCTTTATAAATTTCCACTTTGAATTCATATTTAAAATATCCACCGATATTTTATTTTACTTGATAACCCCGTTTAAAAATTCCAAAATCTCACTTCCCTTTTAGATTTCAAATCCCAAAACACTTTAATCAATTTACAATTTATGCCCAATTTACTTTGCTTAAAATAATTTTTCTTTCTTGCTTTAGTTATTTCAAATTTCATTAACGTTTAGATTTTATTTCCTCATTTTGAGTAAAAACCCTTTTAACTGAAGATACCAATTTAAGATTCCCAAAATTCCTTCTTTATCTCTTAATTAAATTTAATCCTTAAATAAATAAATAAAATAAATTCTTTATTCATTCAAATAATATCACTTAAGCTTTACAATTTATTATTACCCTTAATAATTCAAATTCCTCTTATTCCAAATTTGTTAGAGTTTTGCAATCACTTTTATTTTATTTTCAATTCATTATTAACATATTCCAATTCACTAGAATTATTTTACTTAAAACTTTACTCTTTTATTTCTTTCGAAAATACAATTCTAGAGATTTGATAATTTATTTTACTAAGACATTCAATCCATCCATACCATTCAATACTTCAATTATTCATAAAATCATCACAAGATATCAAATGTTCACAACACAGAACATTAAATAATCTAAATAATTTCGAGGGGTCCAGTTGGATCCCTCCAAACTGTTTTCCCTGCATCCAAAGATGTTAGCACAATAATATGCCAATTCCATAATATAACATACTATAGCACATCAATCAATTTCAACCATTCAAACAATTATTTAAATTTTAATCATTTAAATTTAAATTGAAATTAACTGAGTGAGATTAACTCACCTTTGATTTTGTTTGTAATCCATTCTCATTCCGGCTAGATTTCTTCAAGATTTAGACCTTGAATAAATATTGATATCATTTATTAATACTCTAGCTAAGTGAACAATTAATTTCCATTTGAAAATTTAATTAACCAGTGATGTCATTTCAAACAAATAAATTTACCTTTAAACTAATCTCATTTTTAACAGAATGTTTTAGAAACCAAATATTTAATAAGTTGATTAAATAATTTAATTTCCAAAAATACACTATTTTAAAATAACCTGGTAGATTAAAAACGTGTACATATGTAAATTCATTTCTCTTTGAATTTCATAACACCAAAAACCTATAGAAATTTCGAAACCAACTTTTATATACATATATTATTATCTCTGTTTAGAATCTTGTACGTATATCACTACCTTACTGATTAACACTCATATAAATCTTCTAACTCAAAACTATATAGATTAACAATCGAAAGGGAACTGCCTTACCTTACAGAAAGGAGGCAACCTGGGCTATGACCAACATCTACACCCTTGCGGCCATCACATCAATCTCTGCAATACACACTAGCGCAAAACAGAAACCCCAATCGAACACTCCTGCTTGTCGACACCTTATCCATAGTCGCACCTCAAACCATCAATCTATGAGTCCAACGACTCATCCTAAAACACTGCGACTAGCAAACCCTAGCGCACGCGATGCAAACTCGCCTCCAGCCTTAGCTTCAACTCACACGACTCTCAAAACCCCGTGCTCGTAGATACGACTCGAAAGGATCTCATCGAGGAAGATAGGGAGCCACCTCGACTAGGTTAGTTTCGAATACTCTGATTTTGGTTCGAGCAGCTTTGGGTTCGAACGAAGAGAGCGGCGATATATTTACTTTTCGGTCGAACGAGGGTTAAAAAATTTCATACGAACGAAATCGATTTTTCTTTTTATTTGAATGAACTCGGTATCGCTGAAGAAGAAAAGGAAAAGGGATTTTTGAGGAGCTCGGCCATTCCCTTTTTTTAACTGGGAAAGAAGAAGGTAGGATACGATTTATTAAAGGTAGGTCGCGACTTATAAACTATGAGAGCGGCTTGTTTTAGAAGATTGTCGGCTACAGTACTTCGAATGTGAAAGGGAAAAGTTATGATGGGAAAAATGTAGGCTGACGTTGACCAATGTAAATATAAATTTAAATTGAATTCGATATAGATTTCAACGCGTCTACTTATCGTACGCTCACACACCAACTCCAAAAATTACGAAAATTGAAATCCGATAATAATTCAATATTACGGACCCAATGGAACTGGTTTCGTCGAATTCCGAGACTGTGCCCCGGAAGGCTATTTTTAAATTCAATTTAAACGATAAAATTTCAAAACTAAACAAACCCTTCCAAATTCAATTTCAACACTTTTTACTATCTTTAGTACTATCAATATAAATTTTACAAGCCTTCAAATTATTTTTAACAGGCTTAAAATCCCAGATTTCATATCTTACCCGATTTTAAATTATTTAATTCAATAATTTAATTAACAATTAATTAGTGATATTTGAATTCAAGTTAAAATTTTACCTTTTATATTTCAAATCAATTAAATATCCCAATTTAAATTGCTTTAAAATTCTGGGTCGTCACATATTTCATCATCCTGGACAGGTATAATAACTTGTCCTTATAATTACCGATTGTTTGCGCCAAAATTGGTCACAAACCCCAAGTATTGTGAAAGCACCAGTGTTGGAATATAAATCAGCAATATTCAAACACAAATCACAGATCTAAGCAAGCAATACGCAGCAAAACCGAAATTATGAACAATAACATACGATTTATAGTGGTTCGGCTATCTCCGGCCTACGTCCACTTCAAAGGTTTTAACTTTTATTGATGTTCTTCGCTGGTTACAGTTGAGTACAGCGGGTTACAATGGATTATAGATCTAAAATTCGAGTATAACGGTAGTAGTGGAGTGCAAAGTAGAGTCTGGTAGAGTCTCGGCGCTTTAGAATTCAAATCCAGCAAGAGAGAGATCGATCCTTTTTCTGAATGACCTGGGGCTCTATTTATAGGCGTTGGAGGCTGACATTTCTCCTAAAATCCAGGGAGACCGCTTCTGGCACGTGAGGGGGCCCACATGGCCGAAACCTGGAGATCCGGGCCCACATTGGGATCGATTCGACCCTTGGTTCGAATCGATCAAAAAAGTGTCCAATCGTGATGAAACTTGGCGTGAACATTCTTCGTCATGTAGGCAAACTCCTGTAAAAATTTCATGGCATTTGGATCAAGGGATTGAGAGATATGATCGATTCAAGATGGTGTTCTTCGGCATGCTGGTTGCTTCGACTCGATCCTATGGATTCGTTCGAATCGATATGGTTCGAATCCATGCTCCTGATGACGTGGCGCGCGTTCTTCATGTCGATCCACTTACTTCTCTGAATTGAATGGGTCGATTCCGGGATTTTAGCCGCGTTTACTTGGTGGTTTCGAGTGTTGGATTCGAAGGTTCGCTTCGAATCGATGGAGCTGGTATTCGTTCGAATCGATCGAAATACGTTATTCCGGATCGATTTGAAGTTGCCTTTAATATGGGGATTCGAAGGCAAGTAGGAAATGGAGTCGGAGCTCCCGTGGCTGCATGGATTCGAGGGACTCTTCTTTGATGGTTTCGAAGGTGGGAACGCTCCGATGGTTTCGAGCTTTAGGCATGCATGGATGGATTCGAAGCATGGCTATTGAGGGTTTGCTCGACGGAGTCGAAGTAAAGGCGCTCCTCATGGATTTGAAGCAAGGATACAGAGTGGCTTCAGTTGGATGGATACGAAGGAAGGCCATGGGATGGATTTGAAGTAAATGGAATCGAAGTCGATGGATGCGAGGCAGGCACTGGCTGATGGAGTCGAACGACGTCTCCGCCTATGGATTCGAACATGGTGCCTGCTCTGATGGGTTCGAACTTAATGGATTCGAACTAATGAAGGGGTGGTGGATTCGAACCGAGCAAGGTTCATCAAATCGAATCCATCATAACTTGAGCACACGAACTCGGATTGACTTGAAATTTGAACCACTGGCTTCTACAGCTTTTCTCATCATGTCTTGTCAATTGTGGCCCGTTCCGGACTCGGACAAAATTCATCGATATCCATGGTTATCCTGCAATGCTCAATTGATATTCAAGAATAGTAATCATTGATTTTTAGTAAATTTTGGGTATCTCAACTTTGCCAAAAGTTGGGATAACACTTTGCCCCCCAAAACATGCCTTTTGGTAAAAGGTATGTTTTGAACGTTCTTAAATCGAGTGTAGTAAATTCACGTTTTATTCATAGATTCAGTATTATTAATCAAGTTTATGGCTGTTCGAAGCCGAATCAGCATTCTCTTTTTCTGTTGAAGTTGAGAATGAAGTTCCGTAGTCTCTCCGGACTATTAATGGCTATTTCGAACCCTTACTAAGTCCATTCTAGACTTAGTGATTGAATAGAAAGATCCTATTGTACTCTGGCGTTGCCTTCTATCCCTTGCACTCTGGTCCTGGTTAGGACGTATAGCGATGTCATGGTCGTTCTGGACCGATCATAGCCTCTCCGGGCTCTTGCTGGATCCCATCCTGTCACTCTCCGGTGAAGGGGAAACAGCGCTTAAGTGAGTTGATCCTGCCGCTCTCTTGTGAAGCAACTCACTTCTTGCACTCCGGTTCAGTGTATCTGAACATTAAGCGATGTCCTGATCGTTCGAGACCGATCATAGCCTCTCCGGGCTCTTGCTGGATCCCATCCTGTCACTCTCCGGTGAAGGGGAAACGGCGCTTGAGTGAGTTGATCCTGTCGCTCTCCGGCGAAGCAACTTACTTCTTGCACTCCGGACCCCGTCTCTCCGGGTAGGGTCATAAAGCGATCATGTTTATAGCGGTATTTAATGTTTATCCTTTGACTCTCCAGTCAAAAGGTTTATTGTAAGAGATTCTAATTTATTTATTAAAATTCGAGTTCTAGATGTTCAATCTCAAACATCAGAAAAAGCTAAACATTGCCTCTCCAGGCATATCGGTTTATCTCCATCTCAGAGCATGCCTAGGGATCTCTCCGGTTCCCGTACATGTGTAAGTGGAGTAACCGTTTATTCTGAAAACAAATCTAAATAAAATTATTCGACCAAAGTCCAAATCCTGGACTTGGCCCTTGCCATCTTCAATCAGTGGATGACGAGTCGTGATCCTGATCCAGGATCGTTCCTGTTAGGTGGAGGCGGTAGTTGTTCAGGCCTTGTCGCCGCTGTCCGTTCTCTGACAAATTGCGGCAATCTACCACCCCTGGCATGTTCTTCCACCTCATCCTTTAGGTGGCGGCATTCATCTGTGGTGTGCCCATCCAGCTCGTGGAATAGGCAGTATTTTCCAGTCCTGCGCTCCCGCTCAGTAGGATCCCTTATAGGTGGCTTTCGATAGGGGAGTTGCCCCCGAGTTTTAGTGTAAATTCTTTCTAGGCCTGCAGTTAGATCTATGTATTGCCTGAATCTTGGTTCTCGGGATCTCTTCCGTTTGTCAGGACCATCATATCTGTCATCCTGTTTCCTCTTTCCCTTGCCCGCTCCGGGCTGTTCTCTGGAGGTTCCTTCGCTCTGCGCAACATTTGTTTCCAGCCTCTCGGCTCGTGATTCTTCTAATCGGATGAACTTTTCAGCTTTATGAAAGAACTCTCCGAGATCTTGCGGTGGATCTTTAGTCAGAGAATCTTTAAATTTGGTGCCTTCCGCGACTCCTGCCACCGCCGCCATTAAAATCATTAATGGATCCGGGCAATCTACAGAAGTCACTGTTACATTGAATCTTAGTAGGAAATCTTTTATGGACTCTCCGGCCCTTTGCTTGATCGAAGCTAAAGTCATCATGCTCTTGGGTCGCGTCACATGGACCCTAAACTGTCTCATGAAACAATCTACAAGCTCGCTCCATGTTCTGATTGATCCAGTCTCTAGTTGCCTGAACCAAAGTGCAGCCAAATCTAACAAATATAGAGGGAAGCATCGTGCCATCACTTCCTCGGATGCCCCCAGCACTTCCATGTGCCTAATATATCTGGTAATATGCATGGTCGGGTCTTACCTCCCGTCATAAGGTTCTAGCGTTGGCAGTTTGAATTTTGGAGGGTTCCCCGCGTTTCGGATGTTTGGAGTGAACGGACTCCGACTGACTTCTTCCAGCCCTCCACTAGGCAGTCCTCCTCTCATGATTCGTCGCATTAGGCCAATCATCCTCTCGTCTCCGTCTAGGGGTTGGCCGCTTGTCCAGTTCCTATCCTGCCCCCCGAGCCTTGAAAGGAATTCTAGTACGTATTCTTCTGGTGGCTCGTTAGCATAAGCATTGGCTCCAGCTTGTTGAGCTCCGTCTATTGGCCTTCCAGTATCGGACCCTGAGGGTCTGCCCCCAAGTCCTTGTCGGTCACCTTCAGTTCCTGCATTCTGGCCTTGAACCTGTCCTTCGTTAGCTTCTGTAATCCTGATTCCTTGTCCCGCACTTGCAGTTGTTGTAGTTGGTCCAAGGTTTTGCATATTCGCCGCCCTCATTTGTTCGAGGAAATTCTACAACATCTCCTGTTGGGTCTTCATCATGCTTTCGTGTATTGAATTAGCCATAGCCTCCATCTCGTCTTTAGTGATGTAGACGGAAGCTTGTCCTTCTCCTGCTCCTGAGGATGCTTTTTGGCTTCCTCCTTGTTGGCTCTGATCAACTCTTTGTCTTGTTTGTCGAGTCATTGTCCTTGAATCGGAAGTCTTCAAACTCTTAAATCTGAATTCTGAATCTGTTGTAGCGGGTGCTAGTTCTTCTCAGTGAAAGCACCAAAATGTTTGCGCCAAAATTGGTCACAAACCTCAAGTATTGTGAAAGCACCGGTGTTGGAATATAAATCAGCAATATTCAAACACAAATCACAGATCTAAGCAAGCAATACGCAGCAAAACCGAAATTATGAACAAGAACACATGGTTTATAGTGGTTCGGCTATCTCCGGCCTACGTCCACTTCAAAGGTTTTAACTTTTATGGATGTTCTTCGCTGGTTACAGATGATTACAGCGGGTTACAATGGATTATAGCTCTAAAATTCGAGTATAACGGTAGTAGTGGAGTGCAAAGTAGAGTCTGGTAGAGTCTCGGCGCTTTAGAATTCAAATCCAGCAAGAGAGAGATCGATCCTTTTTCTGAATGACCTGGGGCTCTATTTATAGGCGTTGGAGGCTGACATTTCTCCTAAAATCCGGGGAGACCGCTTCTGGCACGTGAGGGGGCCCACATGGCCGAAACCTGGAGATCTAGGCCCACATTGGGATCGATTCAACCCTTGGTTCGAATCGATCAAAAAAGTGTCCAATCGTGATGAAACTTGGCGTGAACATTCTTCGTCATGTAGGCAAACTCCTGTAAAAATTTCATGGCATTTGGATCAAGGGATTGAGAGATATGATCGATTCAAGATGGTGTTCTTCGGCATGCTGGTTGCTTCGACTCGATCCTATGGATTCATTCGAATCGATATGGTTCGAATCCATAGGGTCGAATCCATGCTACTGATGACGTGGCACGCGTTCTTCGTGTCGATCCACTTACTTCTCCGAATTGAATGGGTCGTTCCGGGGTTTTAGCCGCGTTTACTTGGTGGTTTCGAGTGTTGGATTCGAAGGTTCGCTTCGAATCGATGGAGCTGGTATTCGTTCGAATCGATCGAAATACGTTACTCCGGATTGATTCGAAGTTGCCTTTAATATGGGGATTCGAAGGCAAGTAGGAAATGGAGTCGTAGCTCCCGTGGCTGCATGGATTCGAGAGACTCTTCTTTGATGGTTTCAAAGGTGGGAACGCTCCGATGGTTTCGAGCTTTAGGCACGCATGGATGGATTCGAAGCATGGCTATTGAGGGTTTGCTCGATGGAGTCGAAGTAAAGGCACTCCTTATGGATTTGAAGCAAGGATACAGAGTGGCTTCAGTTGGATGGATACGAAGGAAGGCCATGGGATGGATTTGAAGTAAATGGAGTCGAAGTCGATGGATGAGAGGCAGGCACTGGCTGATGGATTCGAACGACGTCTCCGCCTATGGATTCGAACATGGTGCCTGCTCTGATGGGTTCGAACTAATGAAGGGGTGGTGGATTCGAACCGAGCAAGGTTCATCAAATCGAATCCATCATAACTTGAGCACACGAACTCAGATTGACTTGAACTTTGAACCACTGGCTTCTACAGCTTTTCTCATCATGTCTTGTCAATTGTGGCCCGTTCCGGACTCGGACAAAATTCATCGATATCCATGGTTATCCTGCAATGCTCAATTGATATTCAAGAATAGTAATCATTGATTTTGAGTAAATTTTGGGTATCTCAACTTTGCCAAAAGTTGGGATAACACTGATAATATACAACAACAATAATGCGCAAAGCGGATAATCAAAACAAATATGTGTATACAAAATGAAGATCTCCAGCTCTCCTGCTGAAGCTTCAAAAGCACCAAATTTGAACCTATAAATATACTCGGTCTGACCAGAACATCAAAAGGGAAGAATGCCCAGATCAGTATGGTAAACCAGCGTGAGAGACACACTCAACTGAATTTATTAAATTATTAAACTTTTCCTTTCTAAATAAAGTATCTTTTAAGACACGTCCATACATAAGTACAGACATGTTTTTACCTTACGATAACAAAAACATTTCATATCAAATCATCTTATATTATACTAGTGTCTAGTAACAAATAATATTAATCATAGCCGAAATGGTTACCTATATAGCATTTCGAGGCTATTCATTACGCCATTACAAACAAACCCGCAAGCACGTAGTGTAGTTTGGATTTTTATACAAATGACCAGGTGAAGGAATTACCTTCCGATGGGTACACCTCTAGATGGATGTCCCGAGAAACCATCACAAATTTCCTCTACCAACACAAGACCGGCCTAACTCTATAACTAGATAGTACCGAATATTTCATCCTCCGGTCGTTACTAACTTTTTCCAAGGGACCTCATAGCATACAAACCACAATAATCAGATAAACGACATCATAGCATGTAAAGATATATCTAGAAGAGGATGATCATATCCTACTTGGGAGCGACCCACTTAGCCCTGCTGCATCTAACCATATTTTGGTCATTTTCGGTTGATGAGGCCTGAGGTAACGATTACCTTTCACATATCACATATCACATCACTTTGAATGTCACACGACCATTTTCGTTGGCTACTAATTACCTTCCATAAAAATACAACCATTTAGCTCGTACGTCTCAAGGAGGGTGTTAAGCAAAGAGAAGTTGCCTTCTCCGCCGCCACTGATGTACGTTTGTAAAAACCAATGTACGTAATCTTTAAAAATGCAATGCCGGAAAAACATCCATACAAGTTGTCCAGGAACAGGACAAACCGAAGGTGCTTTCCTACCACATCTTATCGAGAAATCCTTAGGGTTAGTAGCGAATAGCACTTGCATTAGATATTTCATAACGAAGAGACTATTGCTACTAGATATATATTGGGATTTTAACCCCAAACGATCAACAAGTAGTCCTCCACTATGAAAATTCTGAATATCAATATCATCACAATCTCCATAATCGAACGCATATACGTTGGTCCGAAGTGGTTTTCGGATAAACCGATACCGGTCTCTTCGCACCAACAATGCAAAAGCATTTCTCAACCTCACACGGAAACTAAGTCTCATAGACTTATCAAGTCTCCAGCTTTCAACTTGCTATCATTTGGGCCAAGAAGGAAGCTTGATAGATTAGAGTAATACTCCGCACTAGAATCAACATCCTCAACACAAACGAGAATCAAGCCTACATAGAAGGTTATGTACTATGCATACGACTAAATAGTTTCTACATCAAGTCGAGGGGCTGAAATGGCCAAATTTGATAGTGGGTTATTTAACTGTCAAAGCAAATAAACAAATATTTAGCACTATAAGCAATCATTAGGCCCTTTTAAGTAATCTTTTATCAATTAAATTACTTGCCAAATATTCACTTCAAATTATCTTTAAAAAGATATAATCTCAAAACATTTCAATATTTCACTATTGGAAAACATATGCAGATACTTATTGAAAAATAAGTAATTCACAATTCAATTTATTTTCAACACTTAGAAAATATTACATGTACTTAAATTAGGATTAATTATATATTTTATTCTTTAAGGAAAAACATTCTCTTAAACATATTTATTTGGGTCAGAACGAATGTTGCGTAAAACATCGTTACGATAACCCAAAATCACTAGTATAGGGATTCAAAAATTATACAGATATATAAATCCCATATACTATACAAAACATTTCCTTTCGAAAATCATTTACTATAAAAACAATGTTATAGTCCATCATTTTCTTACTTCTCGAAAACGTCTATTTCAACATAAATGTTGAAATCTATGGTTTTAATACTTAACACGTTTTAAAACATGTTTAAACTATTTAACTCCATTTAAAATATCACTTCCCAAAATATTCATTTAACATCAAAAGATTATTCATTGTCCAAAACCATGAATATAGTTCTCTAACCAAATTTATTACTATTGCACATTTAATTTAAAGGATAATTCACTGTCCAAAATCATGAATATATCTCCTTTACCAAATTCGTTACTTCTACATATTCATTAAAGGATTATACACTGTCCAAAATCATGGATGAAACTCCTTTAATAACTTCCACTATTTAACTTATCAAAGTATATTTGATTTCAAATTTATAAAACAATGTTTATAAATTCACATTTCTATATTATAAAACATCAATTTATAAAATTCCTTTACTAACGAATTCCATTAATAACTCAATTACATGCCAAAATCAAAATTATAAGTTAATTCATTTATAATCCCCTTATTTACAAAATCATTCTTTTATATAACTTCATCAATTTATAAATCTAATTTACTTATAAGATTCAATTATAACTTCCTTTTAACATTTACAAAACCCCTTTACAATTTCATTGTTTTGATTTATAAAATATCAATTTTATAAATCTTATACATAAAACCATTTATAATAAGTCAAAAATCTCAATTTTAACTATTTTACAAAATAGTTAACTCCATATTTCAAAATCACATTCTAATTATGTTTCACAAAAATCATAATTTTTTATAACATAAAAATTATAACATTTATTTATATAAATAAATTCATTTCCTTAACAATTCAAAAATAAACAAAACATCTATTTTCAAAATCACTTAAAAATCCTAATAATTTTAATTCATCACTTAAACATTTTAAAATTACCAAAAATAGGCCTAAACTTAGAATAGCACTAAATACATCAATCACGGCATCCAAAACATCATATATCATATGATAACAGCATATACATCAATATCCGTAAATAAAACCAATACTGGTGAGGAATCCAGTTGGATCCCTTGAACCTGTCACCTGCGACAAATATACATATTAGAATATGTGTACAATGTCTGCTTCAAAGCAGACGTGCGTACAAAGGGTCATCCGCTCATACATGGAAACGTGTAGGGTCTCATCTGCTCCAATAGGCGGGAATATATCCAAACACCAATCAATATATATATATATATATATATATATATATATATCATATCTCATCCAAACAATCATCAATTAACATAGAATAAATTTATTCTCACTTATATAAAAGTACCAGTGAGACAGAAAGAGTGAATTGTGCTCACATTGATTCCGATAGCAGTTGTAGTGTTTTATTTCGAATAAAATTAAACGAGCGTTTTATTTTACCCAAAATTTACACTAGCTCCAATCAACTCCAAACCAGCTCTAAAATGTAGTGCTCGTCAATACGAACCTAAAGCAACTTATTTCATCAAAAACGGACTTTGTATGAAGAAGTTATGCATTTTAAAAGTTCATACAATTTATATAATTTAATTTAATTTACATTTTTCTTTTAATTTTTAAAACCTTTGTAATCGTGTGAAACAATAGATCTTAGCTGGCCATCCTTTTTCTTCCCCCATCGTGAAAACTTCTTAGGCAAACACGAAACCCATGCCGCCGTTTATTCTTGAATTTTCACGCCAACATCGTCGATCTAGACGACGATCAGCTATAGCCATTCGAAAGCCCTAGCCCGCGCGTATCTCCACCCTGAAAGCAGTTGAACTCGGTCGCCATCTCGCCTCGAAAATCATGTGCAAAGGTCGAACGAAGGCGATCAATTTGTTGTCAATCCAGCGCTCCATTCTCAATCACAACCATTAGATTTTTCGAGCTCACGGAGCTCTACGTTTTTGTGGTTGAAGATTTCCCAAAATAATTCGTGGACTGGAAGAAAAATGGGAAGGAAGAATCGAGTTTTTCAGCCATTGATTGATAAGGTGGAGGCTGGCTTGAAACCCTAGGGTTTGAGTGAAAATAAGAAAATAATTTGGCCGTATATAGAAAATTTACGTGCATTATTCATCCGAAAATTTTCCAAACTCCAAATGAAGCGTGCCACCTGACGTTTATAATGTTTTACCCTTATTCCAAAGGCAATGGGATATATATCAAGACTCAATTTGATCATATTTGAAAGATAAGTTTTCGAATCGACTTGTTTAAATTAAAATTTCACTTAAACAAATTTCTACGCATTTCAACTTGCCACAGACAAACCATAAATCTGATTGACACGACATTTGAAATCCTATAATACTATAATATTACGGATCTAATGAAACTAGTTTCATCAAAATCTGAGACTGTTTTAAAAATGGCTATTTTGACACGTTAACTAAATATTAAAATACTCAATTTCTATAATTTTACTTTTAAATCAATTTTAAAACTTCACTAACATCTAACTAATACAAATAGAATTTAATTCAACTTTATAAATCATTTTCATTCATATTAAATCCAAATTCCAATTTTAATGCAATTTTGAATATTACATTAACAATTTAATTATCCGATTAAATCAAGATATTCTAAGTAAAAGTTATTCAACTTACAAATTAACTTGCGAATATTTAAAATCAATTAAATAAACGAATTTGAAATGATAGAAATTCTAGGTCGTTACAAAGAGACTAAGGAAATCTAGAGCGGAGCTATTGATTAGAAGTCTATTATTTTCATATTCATATAAAAGTGAGTGATTAAACTCACTCATGCAATAATATATCTACTGATGCAAGTTAAATTAAAATCATGAAGCGATAAACTTTTATTAATTATTGTTTCGTAATTTAATTTGATATTTAAATTGAATTTGAATTTTATATTGAATTAAATAGACATTTAAATTAATATTGAAGTTAATTGCAGTTAAATACCAACAATTGATAACTAGTAACTGTTGTGATATATTGGTTGATTTGGATGTTGGTTGTAGTTGGATGTCTATTGATTGGTGTGTTGGATGAATGGTAGTTATTTATTTGGACATATTACTATTATTACCCTATTTATTATTTGATATCTTGTAAATTGTCACTTGTTATATATTGAAATGACTAAGAAATAGGTTGAAATGATACACACCTTTGACATTTGAATATGGGTTGAAATGATATATAGTCATCCATGTAATTAAATTGAAATTAATGATCACTTGGCCATAAGGTAGAAAATTATATATGGATACCGGATTTGGTTAAATTAAATAATTTTAAAATCTTGAATTTTGAATTGGTTTAAACAGTATTGTTTTAAAGAAAATAAATTTTCAATTTATATGAATGGAATTATTTTCTAATTCGAGATTTGAAATGTTGGAATTGAAACTATTGAAATGAAATTGTTTAAGGATTTAAATTGAAATCTTAAAGTGAAAATTGGGATATAATTTGAATTTATGGGAAGTGATCAAAAGTGAAAAAGTTGGGAAAAAGGGAATAAAAATAGAAAGTAAAATAGTGGGGAAAAGGGGGAAATAAATGAGAAAAGATATTCAAGTCTTTTAAAAAGAAAGCGGAAAATGACCTTAAACTAAATAAGATGTAACAATGAATTGTAGAGAAATGTTGTTAATAGTGAAATGTAGAGGAAGAGAAATATTGTAAACAATGAAATGTAGAAGCACAATAATTGAACAATAATGAATGAAGATATGTATAAACATATATGTATGTATGTATGTATGTATGTATGTATGTATGTATGTATGTATGTATGTATGTATGTATGTATGTATGTATATGTACACATGCAGCCTCAAGTATACGTTTATGATGGGCATGAATTGTTAAAAATTAGTAAATAACTTAGTAAATAAAAATGATACAGTCATTAGTATGGGTTGAAATGCGAGGTCGGTAGTTTTACACAATAGAAGTCTGGCCAATGCAAGAGGCCACTAGCAGTTGTGTATACATTATAGTGAGTGAGACATATCCAACTATAGGAACCATGGAGTTATATACGCTTGCGTATAGGTGAGTGAAGGAATACACTCAGTAGAGTCTGCTTTGGTAAATTAGGGGGTATTGCCTTGATTGCATTAGGTAATCTAAATAGGATGGTGAGCGGCTCCACCTTATGGCAGTGTGTATCGGTACCAAATCAAGGGTAGGATCTCTACGTAGGTTGAGTATGTCATCGGTCCTACATCGTCAATGGAAAGACAGGGTTACACCTCCTACTAGGTTAGATCACGTTAGGTTATGTACCGCTATAGTTGTTTTCTTGTTTGTTTGTTAGGGGCATGGTAGTTAACCCGTTAAATTAATCTTTCAGAATGAATGTGGTAGTCCAAGGAAATGATTCCTCTATAATTTTTGAAGCTAAGTCCATAATAGGAAGCATGCAAGTAGTAAATCCCTAAGGCGAGATAGAATTAGGCACTACGGGAGTTCCATGGTACACACGATGACGATAATGTGATGTTGCGTTTGCGATGGATCTCAATAGGGTGCCATGTTATGGATAACAGTAGGGATAATATCTTGGTCCTAAGGTGGACTGTAGTAATAGACACACATGTATGTAGTTATGGTCTACTTTGGGTATATGGGGTGTATCGAATGCGTATATAGAGTCAAGACGACTAAGTATGCAACGACCCATAATTTTCAATAATTAAATTTGTTAATTTAATAAAATTTTGGTAATTCAATATTGAAAGAAATAAAAATCTGTAATTTAATAATGAAGTGAATACTGAAATGAAGTAACAAATGGTAATTAAAGTTAATAATTAATAATTTGATGGAAGTTCAATTCATTGAAATAATGTAAGTGTTATATTTGGTTATAAAAGTGGATATAAGAAACAAAGGTAAATATTGAATCAACCAATGAAACATGACAAATTTCATGGTAATTGAATACAATCAATATGATGTGAGTAATTAATATATTTGGTTGAAAATAAGAAACCCTTACAAGTGTGATTTAGGTTAATGGTAACAATTATATGTTACCTGTTTATTTAGTCTATTAAACTTAATTGATGTCAATTGAAATTAAGTGTAGTTATATATTACATTTATGTGAGTTAAGACAATAATGGAAATTTGTGAATGTAATAAAGTGAATAGAAATGTTAATTATATTCATAACATAATAATTGATTTAATAAAATAGTGAAATCAAGATAAATAAATTAATTGGGGTTCTAAATTTTAATAAATGTGAAAAATTGTTAAAATTTAATATAAATGGAAATATAATAGTTAATACAAATCAAGATGAAAATTGGAGTATATTAAGGTAATGAAAGTTAGAACAAATATCAAGTATGATTATTTGAGTAATAATTGATTTGAATATAAAGATTGAAACCAAATAAAAACAATTATTTGAATTAATTATAATTATTGGATTTATTAAAATTGACATTTGACCTTATAATCAGTGGAATATTCAATATCAAATCGATATAGGAATTTGTTATAAAGGATAATAAACTTCCTAGAAATCCTAAGTGATAGAAATTGTAAATAATGAAATATTGAATACCACGGTGAATTAATTAATTTAATATTAATTTATTTAATTTGTGTGAAAATAGCCATTTTGGCTACTGACTAGGATTTCGACGAAACCAGTTTCATCGGATCCGTAACAGTGAATTATTGTAGGAGTTCAAGTTTCATAGCGATCGGACTTGTCATATGATCGTATGGACTCGAAATGCCTAGAAATCAATTTGATTAAAATCAATTGAAATCAATTTAAAATAAGCTGATTTTAACGTAACTTCTTCATACTATGGAATTAGGACTTGAAACATGTTCCATTGAACTTCAAATATTTGAAAACATCTATTATGATATATGGGTTGACCCATTTTCGTTCCGCAGGCAGAACGGGCTTTTTGGGTCGTTTATCATTCCAACCCAAATCAAATCTGATCCATTATTTCTATTTTCTAACCTTTCTATAAATATCTCATCACAAATCCTAGGCCTTTTCTTTTTTTTTTGTACGTACATTTTAGTCTCCTCCTCCTTCTTAATGGCAGACAAACAAATTTCCAACTCAAATTGCAAATCCGAATCAAAAAAATCAAATTGAAAATCAGACTCCACAAAATATATCGAATTATATATCGATTTGAAGCTCTCGACGAGCGCAGGTCAAATCTACAGTTTGTTTTTCGATTCGGGTCACTGTATGCTCAGAATTTGATGAATAAATGTTAGTCGTTCATATATGGTTGTCGGTTTGGACGGTGGATCTACGTCCTGGGAGCGATCGGAGGGTTGCGTTGCATAGAGGAAGGATAGGGATTTGCATCGGTGGTGTTTGGTTGCTCCGTTGATGCTGGGATTTTGCCTTAAAATTCAGGAAAGGAGGCGGGGTTGGCCGTCAAGGGGAGAGCCGCCCTCGGTCGCGAGGCCTGCGTTGGGGTCGACCTATAGTGGGTGATGTGGCGTCGTTGCTTGATGATGGCCAGAACGTTAGAGGAGATGGCAGTTTTGACCATCGTGCGGCGGCTAGGGTTCCATCGAGTCTGAGAAGGCTCGTACGCGTGAGTGATGAAGCGTGCTGACGTGTAGAGGGTGAGTTGTCCTTTTTTATTTAAATTTTAAAATTCTAAATTCAAATTGTTCTAATCACCGTAACATTTGCATACGAGGTCTGTTTCATGCGCGGTTTTCTCCGCCAGGATCGTATTGAAATTTCTGACATTTGAACGCTGGTTTGGATGAATTCGGAGACTGCTTGGATTTTGGGTTTAAATTGGATTTAAATAAGATTTAAATTCAAAGGTATTTTAACCCACTCACAACTTGTAAAAAAATTTGTGTTTGTTAAATTTTATTTATGATGTGATTATAAATTATTTATGACTGTTTAGTATATTTTAATCATCATCTTAGTTAATTTGAATTTATTTAAATTAAATCATTATTTAATTTATCATTGAATATAAATTGCCAATTAAATACCTGTTATTGATCATCAGTTCTATATTGATATTTATTGGTTGATTTGAATGATGATTGTGATGGATGTTGATTGTTGATATTAGATGAATCGATGTTGTATTTCATATCATTATAAACTGCAAGCTCACTATGGATTGAAATGATACATACCCGAATGATTTATAGATTAAGGAAAAATCGTTATGGGTTGAAATGATAAACTCGAGCGGTTTTATGGATGTTATTTACTTCGAGATTGCAGTTTGAAATGATATATAACCGTAAAATATTAAATTGCGGATTGAAATAATAAATATCTGTATCACTTGACCCTAGGGTAGAGAATTATATATGGACACTGGATTGGTTAAATTAAATGATTTTAAAATCCTCGATTTTTGAATGTAATAAATGATATTTTGAAATGAAAATTTGATTTACATAAATTGAAGTTTATTGGAAATCAAGGTTGTGTCGAAATGTGAATTGGTTAAAAAGGGAATTGATTTAAGAAATTAAATTGGAAGTTTAAAATTAAACTTTTTCATGAATGAAATTCTATCGAAATTGAATTATTGAATTTGTTTGAAGATAACTATGAAATATTTTGAAATTGGAGTAATCCATAATGATATTTTGCACATGAATTGAAACAATATATTGAAATTTGGTTTGTCGATTTGGAAATTGAAATGGTCCAAATATGTTGAAATGAAACGAATAGTTTAATTTGACATTAATTTCAAACTCATGTTTTAATATAAATTGTTTTTAAAATATATTATTTTAAAATTTCTAATTATTAAGATTTTCAAATTTATTAAACTATTTAACTAACATTAACTATATGAATTATTTTAATTTATTTTAAACCAATTTAATTTATTTTAAACTAATTAAACTATTTTAATTTATTTTAAATCTAATTAATCTATTTTAAAGCTATTCAATCTAATTTAATTCTATATTAATTATTTATAACTATTTTCTTCCAGATTCCATACCAAGTAAAATGGATGGGTTTATATTCAAATTTCTTGATTTTTAAAGTGAATATTGTTAATGATGTCATAACATAAGTTGGGATTTAAAAGTTATAACCAATTGAATATGATGATTTTAGAGTAAGGGTTTTACCTATTTTTGAAGCATGATTTTTGAAAGAACTCATGATTTTTGAAACGATAATGATTTGAAAGTGATATAGTTTTGAGAATACGATATTTTGATATAAATTGTGAATTTGACTTTGAAAGGAAATATAATTATCGAACTATGATTTCAAAGGCGATTTCAAAAGTAAGTAATGATTTCGAATGTGATATGATTTGAATTGAATATGATATTTTGATATCAATTATGAAATGATTTTGAAAATGCAAAAGAACCATCCGGTATGTAATAAGAGATTGGTTGTCAAAGACACCGGGATTGGATGTTGTCATACTCTCTGTCAATACCGAAAACCACTTTGACAACTGTGTACGCGATGGAGATTCCAAAATGAAGTAGGATGGTGGCGACTATCCTATATGAGGTATATACGTGGACTCGACTCCCATGAGTTGGCTTAAGGTGGCTAAAACAGGAGCAATCGACGGGCCAAGCGAGGTCATTCCTCCGACCAGACACACTCCATCGACACTATATTCTGACTTTAGATTTCTTTGTTGGTCACTTTTCGATTTTACTTGGGAGTGTGCTCCGAGGTGGGCGGTAGTAGCTGCTATGTGTTACCACTAGTCCGCAAGTTTAATTAGTATATCTACCCTGG
Source organism: Allium cepa (assembly GCA_030765085.1). Lineage (NCBI taxonomy): Eukaryota > Viridiplantae > Streptophyta > Magnoliopsida > Asparagales > Amaryllidaceae > Allium > Allium cepa. The sequence continues at coordinate 272,883,793 of CM060928.1, forward strand.
CATTGCCTAGTTGTGCCGTGTCACCTACCCTAGTGCACCTTCTACGAGTTTGTTTTGTACCATACCTATGGAGTGCCCACTGACGACACCCAGCACGGGTGGGATTACAGTACTCTATAGACTACGGGAATATATAAAATGTGTTAAGGTGGTAAATCTAAAGCCTTAACGCTATTTTAATACTTTTACATTACTTTAGACATATTATAATAGCGTGTTGTACTACATAGTAGATAGATGCCGTTCCACTCATATTTACTTACCGTTGATTTAACTTACATAAGATTTTTTAGTTCTGACTCGAGTGTTTTGTCTTTTCAATTTGCTCGGGTCAGCCTGAACATTTCAGGATTTGAAGACTTATTCCGAAGGATGAAGACGAAGATTTGTAAAAAACTATTGACTATATTATTCCACTGCATTATACTGATCCACTGCATTATTACTTATTTATCTCTGATATGTGTAACTCTGATACTATGTTGTATAAGTATAATCAAAGGTTTTGTAAACAGCTTCATGAACTGTTATTTGATTATTATATTTTGCCATTCTGCTGTGAGATTCGGTTTTATTTTATTTCTTTCTCCTTTTCTTATTCACCCCAATAACAATCCGCTTTTCTTCATGGTTTGAGTTGCACGTGTGTCTGCTTAAAGCGTCCAAAAAGCCGGGATATTACAGTAGATATCGGAGCTTTGGTTTAGCAGAAACCTTAGCTTTGTGGGGTCTGACTCTTTTATTAATAGGGTAGTAATTCCCTAAAATGAGTCGCTGAGAGTATATATGAGAGAGCGTATTTATTAGTGTTATAAAAGGTTTTTGTATCGTATTAATTTGTTCTGTTTTGTATTTATAAATTCTGGTTGGTGCATAGGACGCTATAACATCGGTAGATATTTCTAAACACTTAATAGGACAAACCGACACAATATTTGTTTTGAAATATAGGTAAATGAAATAATTTTACCTATTGTATATTTTGAATGTAAATTTTTTATAAAGGATATATTTGGTTGTAATATATTTATTTGTCAGGTAATGAAATTTATAAGTATTGGTTGTAAAATAAAATTTACAAATAAAATGAGAGTAAATTGGAAATTTTAGAACTTAATTTTGGGGGTTTTTAAAAATTTCTTTCGAATGGTTTTGGAATATAATAATAACATTATTTAGAAGTATTTTCTGATATAAATATTTCAACATAATTTGAAAGAACTGCTTTAAAGGAATTTTGGAAAGAAACTAGTTCTGTACTCCCCTGTCTGTCGTTGGAAAATAATTTCAGTGATGAGTGCACGCATCATCGACATTCATTTTCGAGTTTCGAAGTGGGAAGACCGTTGTAGTTGTTTACTACACATTTGTTTTGATAAATAAATATAAATTATATTTCCGAATACGATTTAATACATATAAAAGATATGATATATATGTTATTTTAAATGATTTGAAATGGAACCCGACATTTAGTTCTTAAATTTATATGAATTAGATATTTGAATTATTATAATCGAATAAAATATTAACTATTTTATAACTGAAACTTCTAAATTGAAGTAAGAAATTATATGCTAAGTATAGCTGAATATATAAGGAATTAAATTTGTAACCTGTAAATTAAACGGGATATGAAATTAAGAAATGAAAACTATTGAACATTTTGCCAATTAAAATAAAATAAGATTCACTTGTGTAATTTTCAATTGCATCCTTAAAAGGCATATAGGTAACTTACCAAATTGTTAAAAGTTGTAATGTTTAATAAGAAAATGTAATGGAATGTTATGTAAGTAAAATTAAATAATGGAAGTGTTCAATGAACTACTTTTATAAATAAGAATTTGATGTTATAATTGTTATAAACTTAAGTTATAATTGAAATGTTATTATAATAAAGTGTAATAGAAAGAAAGTATTGTAAGTAAGTAAGTAGAAAATTAAGTAAATGAATTGATATGCTGAGTAATTGAATTGAACATGAGTACTATGGATAAATGAAAGTAAATAACTGAAATTAAGTAATGAATGAATGAATATAATAAGATTGGTTTATGAAGTAACAAAGCTTCTGCTAAAGATGCTTAAAAGATTGGTTTATGAAGTTTGGCAAGAGAGAAATAATAGAATATTTGGTAACAGTATAAGGAATTCCTCACAATTGTTTGCTCAGATTCACAGGAATATTCTTTGGTTTTTAAGAACTGATACTTGTTAAGATTATTATTATTTTCTTTACAGTTCTCAGTTGTTCACTTTGTTGTCTACTGATTCTTTTTAAGTTTGGCAAGAGAGGTTTCTGGAAGCATTTACAGAGTGAAGCTTTCACTGTTATGCTGTTTTTCATATGGAAGTTGCCTATTATGTCTGTTTGGTGAAGCATTTACAGAGTGAAGCATTTTCAGAGTGAAGCATTTACAGAGTGAAGCCTTATATGCTGATGGTTATGTCTGTTTGGTGGCTTAGGAGTTTGCTTGCTTTGCTTTTCTTTCCTGAAGCTATCTTGATTTCTTGGTTTCAATGCTGCTGCCTTGTTATTCCAATATAGTTGTTATATAACTGTTGTTTGATGTTTAAGTCTTTTTTCTGTTTGTAATCTGGTCATGGTTGTAAGTCAATTTCTCTAATTATATTCTGGTCATGTATGTGTTCATGGTTGTAATCTGGTCATAGTGTGGTTGGGTGTAATCTGGTCTTGATTTGTAATCTGGTCATGGTTGTGTAATTGTTTTTGCTTGTAGGTCATTTTCTTTGGTTGTAATATTTCATTAGTTAATAAAGTGAGCTTTTTGCTCTTGCTTTTCAAAAAAAAAAGAATGAATGAATATAATGCAATAAAAAGAAATTTATATAATATGGATAAATCAAAATGGATTTTTGTAAGTAATAAATGAAATAAACACTGAATGAATGAATGGAAATTGAATGTTATAAGGAATAAATGTAAATTAAAGAAATGATCACTGAGAAATGGAAGTAAAAAAGAATGAACTTGACTTATTGTTTGAAATTATTGTTCGTTTGGTTTATAGATTGTTTGGGAAATGATGCTTCTAATTGTTTGGATGTATGAATAATCTATTGAGTTTTATCTAAGACTGTTGAGTAAATGATATACTTAGTAGTTATTTGTCATTCTATGCAATGTAAAAGTGTCTAAGCCCGAACAAACTATTTGTTTTGGCTGATATGGATGGATAATTGATTTGTTTTGATTTCATGTGATGTTTGTATGCTGTGGTTGTAAGTGATTGTTGTTTTATTCGATTTTTTTGTTCATGGTTGAAACAACTTTAAATATTTCATTTTAACTCTTTTTGGATTATATAAGTGTAATACAGGTTATGGAAGCAATTGTTACTGCTTTTGGTTTCATAATTAAGCGTTGTTTGCCCGACAAATAGGTACGTTCTCGGATTATGGTTTTATAGCGATATTATATCGTTTTTCCCGTGTTGGGATATATTGTTTTGGAAAATATATGTTATTTGATATAATAAACTCTCCCGAGCCTCTTACAAAAGAGACTCTACCAAAAAAATTCGTGAATTTTGGAAGTTTTTTCGGAAATGTTTTTCTAAACTTTTGTTAGCTTGGAAATAAAAGATTTAATTGTTCATAAATTTATATATTTTTCTTAAAATATTTTATTTTGTAAATTGATTGTTTATAAATTTAATATTTTGAATAAGATATATGACTTTCTTAATTCCTTCTTTTTCCTTCATTTTCCTTCTTTTCCTTTTTGAGGACGAAAAGTTTTGAGTAGGGGAGAGTTTAACGACCCGTAATTTTCGATAATTACATTTGTTAATTTAATAAGATTTTGGTAATTCAGTATGGAAAGAAATAAAAATCAATAATTTAATAATGGAATGAATACTGCAATGAAGTAGCCAATGATAATTAAAGTTAATAATTAACAATTTGAATGGAAGTTCAATTAATTGAAATAGCGTAATTGTCATGTTTGGTTATAAAAGTGGATATAAGGAACAAATGTAAATATTGAATCAACCAATGAAACAATACAAATTTCATGGTAATTGAATACAATCAATATGATGTTAGTAATTAAAATATGTGGTTGAAAATAAGAAATCCTTACAAGCGTGATTAAGGTTAATGGTAACAATTACATGTTACCTGTTTAATTAGTCTATTAAACTTAATTGGATGTCAATTGAAATCAACTATATTTATATATTACATTTATGTGAGCTAATACAACAATGGAAATTTGTGAACGTAATAAAGTGAATAGAAATGTTAATTATATTCATAATGTAATAATTGATTTAATAAAATAGTGAAATTAAGATAAATAGATTAATTGGGGTTTTAAATTTTAATAAATGTGAAAAATTGGCAAAATTTAATATAAATGGAAATATAGTAATTAATAAAAATCAAGATGGAAATTAGAGTATATTAAAGTAATGAAAGGTAGAATAAATATTAACTATGATTATTTGAGTAATAATTGATTATAGTATAAAGATTGAAACCAAATAAAAACTGTTTATTCGAATTAATTATAATTAATTGGATTTACTAATCAGTGGAATATTCAATATCAAATCGATATAGGAATTTGTTATAAAGGATAATAAATTTCCTAGAAATCCTAAGCGATAGAAATCATAAATAATGAAATATTGAATACAAAAGTGGGTTAATTAATTTAATATTAATTTATTTAATTAGTGTGAAAATAGCCATTTTGGCCACTGATTCGGAGTTTGACGAAACCAGTTTCATCGGATATGTAATAGTGAATTATTGTAGGAGTTCAAGTTTCGTAGCGATCGGACTTGTCATTTGATCGTACGGACTCCTAGAAATCAATTTAATTAAAATCAATTGAAATCAATTTGAAATAAGCTGATTTTAACATAATTTCTTCATACGATAGAACTTGGACTTGAAACCTATTCCATTGAATTTAAAATATTTGAAAACATCTATTTTGATATATGGGTTGACCCATTTTCGTTCCGGAGGCAGAATGGGCTTTTCGGGTCGTTTATCGTTCCAACCAAATCAAATCCGATCCATTATTTCTATTTTCTAACATATCAATAAATATCTCGTCATAAACCCAAGGTCATTTCTTTTTTTATTTTTTCTATACGTACAAGACAAACAAATTTCCAACTCAAATTGCAAATCCAAATCAAAAAAATTAAATTGAAAATCAAACTCCACAAACTATATCGAATTATACATCGATTTGAAGCTCTCGAAGAGCGCAGGTCAAATCTATAGTTTATTTTTTGATTTGGGTCGCTGTATGCTCAGAATTGGATGAATAAATGTTGGTCGTTCATATTTGTCGTCGGTTTGGATGGTGGATCTGCGTTCTGGGAGCGATCGGAGGGTGGTGTTGCATAGAGGAAGGATAGGGCTTTGCATCAGTGGTTTTCGCTTGTTTTGATGATGTTGGGGTTTCACCTAAAAATTCAGGGAAGGAAGCGACGGGGGTCATCAACGGAGAGTCACGTTCGGTCGCGAGGCCTGCGTTAGGGTCGGCCTATAGTGGGTGATGTGGCGTCGTTTCCTAGTGATGGCCAAAACGTTGCAGGTGACGGTAGTTTTGACCATCGTGCATCAGCTAGGGTTCAATCGAGTCTGAGAAGGCTCGTACACGTGAGTGATGAACCGTGCTAATGTGTAGAGGGTGAGTTGTTCTTTTCTTTATTTTGAATTTTAAAATTCTGAATTCAAATTGTTCTAATCCCTGTAACTTTTGCATACACCTTTCACACAATGTTTTTTCTGCTAGGATCGTATTAAAGTTTCTGACATTTGAAGGCTGGTTTGGATGAATTCGAAGACTATTTGAATTTTGGGTTTAAATTGAATTTAAATACTATTTAAATTCAAAGGTGGGTGTTTTAACCCACCCACAACTTCTAAAATTTATTGTGTTTGTTGAATTTAATTTATGATGTGACTAGGAATTTATGACTGTTTGGCATATTTAATCATCATCTTGGTTAATTTGAATTTATTCAAATTAAATAATTATTTAGTTTATTATTGAATATAAATTACCAGTTAAATACTTGTTATTGATTATCAGTTCTATATTGGTATTTATTGATTGATTTGAATGATGATTGCGATGGATGTTGATTGTTTGTATTGGATGAATGGATGTTGTATTTTATATCGTTATAAACTACAAGTTCACTATGGGTTGAAATGATACATATCCGAATGATCTACAGATTAAGGAAAAATCGTTATGGGTTGAAATGATAGACTCGAGCGATTTTATGGATGTTCTTTATTTAGGGATGTAATGTCCCGCCTTTTCACACGCTTTAAATCGACACACATGCCAATTCAAACCATACGGAAGGGTGGATTGTTATGGGGTAAATAAGAAAACAAGAAAGAAATAAATAAAAATTAATAGAATCTCACAGGGGAAGGGTAAAATATAATAATCAAATATACAGTTCATGAAGCAGTTTTACAAAATATTTGATTTTACTTACACAATGAATATCAGAGTTACACATACCAATACAATGCAGCGGAACAATATTGAGTGTAGTGGAATAATATAGTAGATAATAATACTACAAATCTTCGTCTTCGTCCTCCAAATAAAATCTCCAAATCCTGAAACGCTCGGACTGACCCGAGCGAATTGAAAAGACAAAACACTCGAGTCAGAACTAAAAGATCTTATGTAAGTTAAATCAACAGGAATGAATATGAGTGCAGTAACTCAAGAGATGCTCGGGATTTACATCTCCTAAGGATCCGTTAAACTATTTAATATGTAGTATATTGCGCTATTATAATAGTGTCTATTTGTAAAATAAACTTACTTTTAAATAGCGTTAAGGCTTTACATTTTCCACCTTAACACAGTTATATATTCCCATAGTCTATACAGTACCGTAATCTCCCCCGTACTGGGCGTCGTCAGAGGGCACTCCATAGGCATGGTACAAAACCAAAATCGTATAAGGCGCGCTAGGGTAGGTGACACGGCACAACTTGGCAATGCAGGGTAGATATACCAATTACGCATTCAGGCTGATGGTAATGCATATCCGCAGCTACCGCCCACCTCGAACAAACACCCCCAAAATAAAAAAATCAATAGTGGCCACCGAATCAATCCAAAGTCAGAGTATAGTATCGAAGGAGTGCGTTCGATCAGAGGAATGACCTCATTGGCCCGAGAATCGCTCCTGTTTTAGCTACCTTATGCCAACTCACGGGAGTCGGGTCCACGTATTTACCTTAAAGGAAACGCCGCCACCAACCTACTTCATTCTGGAATCTCCACCGCGTACACGGTTGTTAAAGTGGTTTTCGGAGTTGGCAGAGAATATGACAACTTCCGATCCCGGTCTCTTCAACAACCAAACGTTATTATAACACCGCGGTCCTTTAAGAATAATTTATACTTTAAAACCAGAATAAAATTTTCCATTTCAAAACCCATAAATACGATATCATTCCCTTTTATAACCCAAATAAAATGATATCGTTTTATTTCATATATATTTCTTTTCGAAAATCATGCCACTTTTCAAATTTATAATACTCGAAACCAAATATTTAAATTTTAACTTTCAACATAATACTTCGAAATCCATAGTTTAAAACCATAACTTTCAAACTTAAATGGTTTGGATATTCAACAATATATAAAATAAAACAGTTGAATCTAAAATTTCTTTAAAAATAAATAAATTCCACTCCTTCACAATTTTTACTCACTTTAATCCAGTTTAAACCCATAACTTTTAGATTCACTTTCCGTTTAAATAAGACATTTCGATTTCAATATTTTCTAACTTTGAGGATTTAATGAATTTCAAAACCGAGGTTGTGAATTTAAATCAACAATTCATTTTCCTATTATTTAGTTTGAAAGGTTTACATGATAAATCCATAACCATTTAAAATAAACTAAATTTATTACACTAAAATTTTCCTTCCATTTATTTATACTAAAATTATTTATTAAATCCCGTCATAAATATCATACCTTTCAAATTTCTAACTTTAACAAGTTAACATCAACTTATGGAGTTAAATTTTCAAATAAGCTCAATTTATATTAAATTTCAAATTTATCTTTCAAACTTTATTGATTTAAAACATTTAACTCTATATATATATATATACAAGATCTTAAACCTGTACTTAAACGTATAATAAATTATCAATTGCCATTTTTCAACTTATTTATTTTTATTTAACAGATTTATGCATAGCTTAAATTCAACAATTTAACTATGTATGTATATATAAAATATATTTATATCATATCCAAATTTAATATTTATTTAACCGTATCATATCCAAACCATAAAAATAATTTCAAAAATAATTTTATATATATACCGCGGTGCCTGTATAAAATTTTCTATCCTATGGTCAAGTGATACGGATATTCATCATTTCAATCCGCAAATTAAAAATGAAATGCGGTTGTATATCATTTCAAACCACAATCCCGAATGAAATGAAAATGCATGATAACTTGCAGTCTATATAAGATAGAACACATCATCCATTCACCCAATATCAATCATCAACCAATTTATTTCAATCATCATTAATTTATTTCAATCATCGTCAATTTAAACAACATCAATATATAGCATATGCAATATAACAGGAAATAAATGACAGTTATTAACTAACAGTTTATATTCAAAATAAATTTAATAACTATTTAACTAGCAGTTTTATGCAAGTAAATAAATTTTAACTATCAAATTTATATGCAATTATAAAATTAATTAACAGTCAAATTAAATAAATACGATTTAACAGAGATAATGAATAAAACATGCCAAACAGTCATAAACAAATTTCTACTCATATCTAAAATCAATTTAACAAACATAAGAACTTTTAGAAATTGTGAGTGGGTTAAAATACTCACCTTTTGAAAAATTGAATTTAATTCCAATTTAAACCCAAAAATTTGACGGTCTCCAAATTGGTCCAAACCAGCGTCAACAGATCCGAAATTTTATTACGATCCTAACAAAAAAAATTCGCGTGAAACGGATAAAGTATGCAAAAGATATTAGAGTTAAACGAGTTGAAAATCAAATCAAATTAAAAACAAAATAAAGTAAACTAACCCTAGATAACACTTGCCACGTCATCAATTAAATTGCGCACGTCCCTCCCTTTGCAGCCGAGCCCAGGTGAAAAAAATCGAACCCACTCCTCACGTTTGACCGAAGCTTTGACCGTAGATTCCCATCAACTCCGACCACCTGGCCGCCTCTAACCACCACCACCTCGAAGCCCTTGCCGAGCCGCACCTCCACCCCCTGACCGGCCTCCCCAAGTGTCGTGCGCCGCCGCTTTGCAACCCATAGCCGAAACCCAAATCCAATTGTTTAGCGCGATCCCACCGTTGATTTCCCAAACGAACACTCCCGATGCAATCCCCACGACCCTCTCCACAATACCCAGAAGCGATTTCCCTATCTGACAAATTTTTGTGACGACGTGATGAACGGCCGATAATTCATTGATTTCTTCTGGTCAAACGACAAACCAAAATGAGAAACGAGTTGTACCAACAGATCACGTATTCCCAGAGCTTTAACATATAATTTTTAGAAATTTTTCTGAGATGTTTGAGTTTTTGACTTTTGGTTTGGATTGAACTGGATCTAGGGTTTGCAGCCATTGGAAAGGAGGAGTTGAGGGAAATGAACGCACAGAGAAATGAATATAGATGGAGGCTAGGGTTTATAATTGGGTTTATATAGATAGGTTAGAAATAGAGTGGATGGATCTGATAAACAAACGTGTTGAACGATAATTGGCCCAAAAAGCCCATTCTGACCCCGGAACGAAATTTGTTAAACCCATATATCGAAAAAGGTGTTTTAAAATATTCTGAACGCGATGGAAAAAGTTTCACATCCAAATTCGATCGTATGAAAAAGTTATGCTGAAATCAATATTTTTAAATTGATTTCAATTAAATCGATTTCAAGGAGTTTCGTGTTCGTACGATCAAACGATAAGTCCGATCACTACGAAACTTGAAACCCTGCAATAATTCACTGTTACGGATCCGATGAAACTGGTTCCGTCGAAATCCGAGTCAGTGGCCAAAATGGCTATTTTTATATTAATTAAATAAATTCAAAATAAATAAATAAAATCAAATTTTACATTTAGATTCTAAAATTTTCCCATTTTATCACTTTTAAAAATTCTTAATCATTTACAAAATCCGAACAAGTTTAGATGTCAAATTAAAGAAGGTAAATTTTAAATTTCAATGTAAATCCTTAATTTCATTTAATTCCCAAATTATAAATAATATCCTGAAATTTCGTTTAGTTAAATAAATTAATTAGTATTCCCTTCATTCCTATCAACAGATGGATTTAAATATTGGATTCCAAATTATCACACAAATTTCTCACATTATCTTTATTTCAAATAACGAATTATTTAACTATATTCAATCTCATTTAATTGCAATTAAATTCAATTATTAGACTTTAAGTTTCCATATAAACAAATAATTCCTGATTCCCATTCTTAAATTCACTATTTATCATATTACCATCCTGGGTACCATTTATTTTAATATATATATATATATATCCAGATACTTTAACATTTTCCAATTGTTTATCTCAATTGCATGACATTAAATTTACATTTATTGCAATGGTTTCTGATTTAATTGAACGAACTAAGTATATAACTCATAATAATTGTTGTAAACTCTCAATCCCACATTTATAAGTTTGTTATTTCCACTCAAATATTATAGATATTTACAGGTATAGGTTTTTTATTCAATCATTATTTATTATATATTAATTAGATAAATTCACTATTTAAGTCCGTTTAAATTTATTACCAAATACCCATTTACCTTTCCCATCAAATTTGAATTCCATTCAATTAATATAACCAATCAAATTTCCATCCACACTTTAATATAAACCTAAAAATTGCAATTCATTATCTTGTATTAATGTCATCCAATTTCTATTTATTATTATAGCTTACAAATCTATATACATTTATTGATTGATTTCTATTTGCCTTTGTTTCCTTATATTCAGTTCTTAGCTTAGTATGCCAAATTTATGGTACTCCATTAAATTGACAATTCATTTTAATTGTTAATACTTAGTTAAATTTTCTACGGTTGCAATTCATCTACACTTCCGTTGCTACGATAATAATTAGTAACTTTTATATCATCAACACATTATAATTGCTTACCCTTTAAATGCGTTTGGTTTCCTAATAAATTTGTTGACCACTTAATTAGGCAAATTTATAATAATTTGTTATCATACCCATAAATCTACGCTTATACTAAGTCCTACATTTGAATAAATTTATTAAATTGAAATGGTCATTAAAGTTTATAAATTATTAACTTGCATTAGCATGATTCCTTAATTTATTCCAATTACCGTTTACAATCCTTTATTGCATCACATCAGTTTAATACTTTCATTAATTTCTCATATTAAATTTTATATCCAGGTAGGAATCTTTTTCTACTTAATTCATTTGAATTTCATTCCAATTTCTATAAATAGGCCTTAAGTCACCATTTACATAATTTAATTTAGCGTTTATTTCAATATTTGTTTATTATTTAAGGTTTCTACTAAATTAAATTACAAAACTTATAAATTTTAACCAATTTTAATCGACTAAATTTACGGGTCGTTACACTCTCCCCCACTCAAAACTTTTCGTCCCCGAAAAGGAAAAGAAGGGAAAAGAAGAATTAAATAACACTACATCTTATTCAAAATATTTAACTTATAACCAATAATTTACTACATTTATTTCCTTAAATAAAATATACCCATTTTATAATCATTATATCTTTTTATACTTAAATAAATAAAGTTTTGGAAAACATTTTCAAAATAATTTCTAAGTCCAAAATTTACAGAAAATTTTGGCAGAGTCTTCCCTGTACGGAGAGGCTCGGGAGAAAATATAATATCAAAATATAACAATTATTTTATATATTATCCAAAATATTATATCCCAACACGGGAAAAAATATTTAAAAAAAATAGCGCTATAAACCGTAATCCGAAACGTACCTATTTGTCGGGAAATTTACGCTTAATTTATGGAACCAAAAGCAGTAGCAATTGCTTCCATAACCAGATTACACTTATATAATCCAAAGGGTTAACAATTTATATATAGTGAAATATTTAAGAGGTTTCACTACTAACAAAAATTAATATAACAACCATCAATTTCAACAAACAACATACTCAACAAATACAAAACAACCATACAATCAAACAAATAGTTGTTCGGGTTCAAAACTTTCAAATTGTACGAAATGAAGAATAAACTACTAGCGCATCATTTATTCAACAGTCTTAGATAAAAACTAAATAGATTATTCATTCACTCAAACCAATTTTAAAGTATCCTTGCCCAAACAACCATCACTAAACAACAACAAATCCAAACAACAATCAACTTAACTTATTATTAATTTCATTTCATACCTTTGTTGTTTGATTTTCTTTTTATTTATACAGTGATTTATCCCTTTTAAATTTACATTTACTCATTAATGTTTGCTTCATTTATTTTTACTTATTACTTACAATTATTCAATTCCATTAACTCAGGTCATGCCAGTTCCTTTTATTTCGTTATAATTATTCATTCATTTATTATTGCATGCCCTCATTTATTTACATTTGTTTATCAATAGTATTCATGTCCCATTTAATTTGTTAGCATTTCCATTTTATTTACTTAAGTTGATAATCATCTATTTGAATTACTTACCTTTAATTATATTAACTTATAGTAAAATTTCAATTGTAACTTAAGTTTATAACATTAAATTCTCATTTATAATAGCAAATTCATTGAATACTTCATTTCCTACTTTTACTTGTACAATTTTCATTACATTTCCTATTAAACATTTTAACTTTTAATATTTGGTAAGTTATATATGTTTTTAAAGGATGTACTTGAAAGTTACACAAGTTTCCTCATTACCTATGATTAATTTAACGTTCAATAATAATATCCCTTATTTCGTAGGTTATAATTTCAAATTTCATTTAATACCATTTATAACCTATCATTAGATCTCTTATTTCCTTCAAAGGTTTTAATTTATTAATTTCCTATGTTTCAATTCACTACAATAATTGAAACAATTAATATATAGAAATTTAAGAATTTAATACCGGGTTAAATTTCAAATTATTTTAAAATAATAGATAAATATATTCTTACAACTTATATATCTCTAATTATATTTAAAACAATCCAAAATTTATATATTTTTCAAAAATGAATCTGCAGTAAAACTACTACAGTGGCCTTTCCCCTTCGAAACTCGAAAATGAAAGTCGATGATGCGGCCGCCATCACCTAAATTATTTTCCAGCGACAAAGAGGAAAGTACAAAACTTATTTTCTCCAAAACTTTCTTTAAAACAATTTTTTCGAATTATATTGAAATATTTATATCAGAAAATACTTATAAACAATATTATTATAATCCAAAAAATTTATTCGAAATATTTCAAAACCCCGGAACTTAAGTTCTAAATTTCTGAATTTCATTTATTTTATTTTTCAATCTTTTCTATTATTATTTATACACTTTATTAGCTAACAACCAGTCTATTGCAACCAAATATAATATCATTGAAAAAATTTATTTTATATAGAAAATATAATAGGAAAAATTATTTCATTTACCTATATTAAAAACAAATATTATGTCGGTATGTCCTATTAAGTGTTTAGAAATCCCTATTGATGTCACAGCGTCCCATGCACCAACCAGAATTTATAAATACAAAACGGAACAGATTAACACAATATTAAAATCTTTTTATAACACTAACAAATACGCTGTAACAACCCGCATATTTATCGACTGAATATTTAAATATTTTATTTAAATATTTCATCGTTCGTCGGATTCTGGTCCGAAAAGCTACTTTTTTGCAAACAGTCGAATTGGGACTCGAGACCACCCCCATTGAGTTCAAAATGACGTTTGCGACCTTTTTGAGTATAAACATTGATATGTTTGGAGTTAGTCGAATTTTGCTATTTTTCACTTAGGGCTTTAGGTTTGGGTTCAGCCCACTAGCCCAACTCTGGTTATATCATTATCCCACCCCCCCTCTTCTTCATTACTTCACTTTCATTTCCTAATACATTCAAGCTTCTCATTCATTGTTTTCGGATTCAAAGGTGAGATTTTTATCTCACATCTATGTCTATAACTATCTTTGATTGTTGGGTATGAATTCCTAACACTTATTTATGTTCATTTGCTTTTGATTTGGATTGAATTGGTGAATATTCCAATTTTTGGTGATTTGTAGTCAAATCTTTAAAAGTCCAATTTTTGATGTTTGAACATTTTTGGTGATGCATCGAAGAGCCTATAGTGCTGGGTTGTCGATTGGCATAAATCCTTAGCATCCATCGCTCGTTCGATCGCATTTCGGTTTGGATTTGCCATTGTTGGTCTAGGCTGTTTTTTTGCGTAGCTGAAGATTTCAGATGTCTGAAACCAAATCCATACGTCTGAAACCAAATCCAGACGTCTGGTTGAATAATCCAGACGTCTGGAAAGGGGTCTGGAAAAGGCAGAGACTAAATCCAGACGTCTGAAACAAAATCCAGACGTCTGAAATCAAATTCAGACGTCTGGTTGAAAATTTCAGACGTCTGAAATGGCCCAGGAATTAAACATAGAAGGGAGAAAACACATATACTTCCAGATACTAGGGCCAGACGTCTGGGAACACCTACCAGACGTCTGGAACTGTTTAATTTGCCTATCTTGGCTATTTTTGAGTATATTTCCAACTTTAATCGATTCGTGTTGATTCCCTTTTTGTTGTTATCATTTATTATGGACTTTGATGACATTTTCATCGTGATTTTTGGGAATATCCATTTTGATGGATTCGGTATCGATTTCTTTGGATTTTATTCACGTCTTCGAATGTGAATTTTTATGATTTATTGTTTCTACAATCAATTCTATGATTTGTCACTTTAAAATATAAAGGTTTTCTATACTAGTAGTAAATATCAAAACTCTTTCCTCAAAACGATTTCAACTCTATTTTCAATACCAAACTCGTTTATAAAACGGTTTTCCAATCTACTAGTATATACAAACCTTTACCACACTCATATGAGAAATCTATTTAAACGGCTTAGTAAAACAAGTGGTATGAAACGCTTGCATTTACTTCGTTGGTTAATTCTTGGACTTGTTCGATTGAATCTCTTGTGACAATTTTCTAGTGGAGATCTACAATTTGCTCGCAAATATTTAAGTTAAGCTAGTGGTTATGGGACATGATGCTAAACTCATATATTTACTAGCTTATTGTAATTGACACTTCTTGATGTTCAATGAAGATCATTCCTGTGATTTAGACTAGCAATGTGCGATTTCTGTTCGATCCATTGGATGTACCGTTTGTACTACATCAATGTCTTTGCTATTTGATTCATTGGATGTACCGTTTGTACTACATCAATGTCTTTGCTTCTTGATTCATTGGATGTACCGTTTGTACTACATCAATGTCTTTGCTATTTGATTCATTGGATGTACTTTTTGTACTACATCAATGTCTTTGCTATTTGATTCATTGGATGTACCGTTTGTACTACATCAATGTCTTTGCTTTTTGATTCATTGGATGTACCGTTTGTACTACATCAATGTCTTTGCTTCTTGATTCATTGGATGTACCGTTTGTACTACATCAATGTCTTTGCTTCTTGATTCATTGGATGTACCGTTTGTACTACATCAATGTCTTTGCTTTTAGATTCATTGGATGTACCGTTTGTACTACATCAATGTCTTTTCTTTTAGATTCATTGGATGTACCGTTTGCACTACATCAATGTCTTGGCCAATCCTTTTATTGTGATTTCTGGATTTCTATTTGATGATTTCTGGAATTTGTGTTTCACCACCTTTCTCAGTTGGCATTGATATGTATGTCATTTATTGTGGCTTGGTGAATTAAATAAAGAATATGACATTCTTTTTGATGCTATGAGATTCTTGAGATATTGTATGACTCTTGTGGATTTTCTAACGTATACTTGTCGTAGTATGACATTTTTGGTTATCATACGTTTTATTATTATATCTCTTCTTATATCTCATTTTATCTGATAATTATAACTAGACTGATCCATTTATTATTTTTTTCTTAAATAATACTCGGGTCAGACTGAGATTTTACAGGTGCTTCTGCTTGACTCCTTATCGGACCTCCATCTGATCCTTTGGCTAACTACTTTAGTTTAGTAGTTTTTGTTGTATACTATTGAGATATAGACTCCTCGATGCATACGTATCCTTTTGTCTAGAACATGTATCTATTCTTTTTGATATTGTGGGTCTTGTTTGACCAATACTCTGATGTACACTTCCATGTGTTATATTCATATCTATTTCCGCCTTTGTGATATGAGTTATCTGTGACTGATTTGTGTTATGTTTATTTCTATATTTGTTTCCAAAGACCTTTATAGCCAATGTGTAGTAGCTTTGTGTTTGTGTCGGTATGCCGGATTACCTCTTGATAAAGAAATGCATGTAATACTATCTGGCATAACGATGCTCGCACAAAGCAATTACACGGATGGTCGCTCCTCAACAGCCTTATTCTCCGCGCTAGTTGACAGCATTACACCGTAATGTCCTTGGCTAGCGTGGGTATAGAGGTGGGGCGTCACAGCTTGGTATAAGAGCCAAACTTCGAAACAATGTAGAATAATTTAACAAGGATCATCGTCCTAAGTCCATCTTAGGAGTCGTGCTTTAGGATTTAATTCGGGTCTTCGTACCGATTCATCCTATTTTCTTTATGATTCCTTGTTTTATCAATCAAGTTTGATTGAAATTTATTTTGAGAATAACTTTTTCCTCTTCTTTCTTTCTTTCTTAAAGAAGAGAAATGGTTAGACCTAGCCGTCCTAGCGCCGGTCAATCTACTGCTACTCCCCAAGATGGAGTTTTCATGTCTGCCCAGCAGCTTCTAGATCTTGTAAAGAACGCTCAAGCAGCCGGTCCCAATCAAGAGCCTACTCATCCTAGATCTGGTTTTGCATGCTTGTGCAGAGACTACACTGATTTGGGTGGAAGGCCATTCAAGGGATCTGAAGGTGTTACAGAAATTCAAGCTTGGCTCAAATCATGCGATCGTATCTTTTCTCGCATGAACCTTATTGATCTACATCGAGTCCAGGTGGCTTCTAGCATGCTCCAAGAAAGAGCATTGGATTGGTATGAGCTTTTAATTTCTAAAATCGTTGAAGCGGATCTCACTTGGGAGCAATTCCGAGAAAGATTCGAACTGAAATTTGTGCCGAAGGCTGAAAAAGTAACTTTGGCCCGGCGTTTTATTGACCTTGTTCAAGGTGAATCTTCTGTGACAGACTATGTCGCATCTTTCGAATCTCTTTCCAAATATGGGGTTGAGTACATTAATGCCCCATTGAAGAAAAATCAGAGATTTATCTATGGCTTGAATAAGAATCTTAAGAAGCCATTACTCCTGAAACTTGAGGTTTCATTTGATCAGCTTATTGATATCGCTCTTCGTCTTGAAGAGGCTGATAGAGAAAGTGATGTCGAGGTTGGGAGTGCCAAACCGCAACAACAACAAGAAGAGGCGTCCATTTATTAGGTTCGAAAGTCCTAATCCTAACAAGAGGGCGAAGCAAGAGACTTCTATAGCAAATACTCCCATCCCTAATCGTGGAGAATGCTACAATTGTGGCTCTAGGGACAACTATATAAATAGGTGCCCAAGGCCTATTTCTTACCTCTATTGCAAAAGTGCGGATCATTATATATCTTCGTGTCCCAAGTGTCAAAGCAGGAGAAAAGGAAAGCTGCAAGCCCCTAGCAACTCTTCTCTCAGTCAAGGTATTTTACATTCAATCCTTGATGGCATTATTTATTTCGTGACCTTCTTATTCGAGTTCTTTTTGATATGGGTTTCATCTCACTATTTTTGTATCAAAAGAACTTGTCGATTCTTTTTCTTTGAATGTTTTGGGATTGATGACTTCTTTGAGGGTTGTGAATCCGGATGGTAGATCCGCAACACTCAATTTGTCTTTATTGATGTCGAAATTATTTTATGTGATTTTTCTGTCCGAGCCGATTTTTACTTAGGCTTCGGAATTTACTCTTGTAAGGATTGGCTTAATTATTATGAGGCCATATCCTTTGTCCCGTGTGGACTATTCATCTTTGACATTTTCAATCTGTTAAGCAAATTTCTATTTTTCCTTTATGATTTTGATTCCAACTTGATGGCATCATTTTATTCCTTAAGCCCACTTATAAGGAAAGTGTTATTTCTCTCATTCATGTAGTTTGAGAAATTTTCCGGTATTTTTGAGCTTGTCTTAGGATTATCACCTAAGTAATCTTTTGTGCGGTGCTAAGGTCTTTTCAGTTTGACCTTACCACCGGTTTTCATTTGCTACGAGTTACGGAAGTTAGCATTCCACTTACCGCATTCTGCACTTGTTATGATTCCTATGAATGAATTATTATGTCATTCAGTTTGTCCAGCTTATTTCATCCATTTTAGGTATCGAGCATTCTATCGAATATCTCGATGATTCCATTTTTGCATTTATTGATTTTGGATGAAAATAGCAATTTAAAATTTTGCAAAATCTTTTTCATAAGATTTATTTAGAAGTATAACTGGATTTTTGTTCTTAAAACGAACAAAGAATATTCTTAGAAGTTTTTGAGAAACTTACTTATCCTATAGAATATGATTTTGTGATTGTATTGCCCATTTAGTGTTTTAAGAATTCTGGTCGATGCGCTTGATCAACGTTATCGATAAGAATCTCCTAAACGCTTTGATGAGACAGTCAGACACGATATATTGACTTGTAAAAATGTAAATTTTTGTAGAAAGATTATTACATAAAAATAAAATTGTAATTTTGAAAGTTTTAACTTTTCGGGAAAGAGGATTATTTACAAGAACTCTTCCTTTCGATACTCTTATTCTTGTGATTCCTGAAGGGGAACCAAAACTTTGCTATTTGTACCGATACTAGTCGTATTGGTTTGGATGCCATTCTCTTGCAAAGGAGAACGTGCTATCACTTGTGCTTCTAAATCATTATAGCTTATCGAGACTATATATGCCACTCATGATCTAGTGCTCGCGGCTATTGTTTTTACTTTTGGAATTTGGCATCATCATATTTAGATGAAAAATTTGTTCTCTACCTCGATTATAAATCTTTGGAATATTTATTTTCTCATAAGGAACTTCATGTCGACTCGAGTTCCTGGCATCTTATGATCTTGATATTCTGGAAATCGTGTTGCCAACGCGCTTTGTCGTAGGCAACAAGTTGTTGATTCTTTGATGTTGTCTGAATGGAATTATCTTTTATCAAGTTCATCGAACGTTTTGATATACTTCGTTTTATTGAGCTTTATCTCATTTTTTATTTATGGACTAGCGTCCGATGTTCTTTTACGGTGTTCGGTTCATCGGATGTACTGTTATTATACTACATAGATGTTCCGTATTATCTGGATCAATGGATGTACCATTATTATACTACATCGTTGTTCCGGTTTATCGGTTCATTGGGCGTACCCTTTTTGTACTACGCTAATGTCCCAAATTATTTGAGTTTCTAGTTTATCGGGCGTACTGTTATTATACTACGTCGTTACACCGGATCAATTTTCTGATATTCATGACGTTTTCCCACGTCTTTGTACTACGGAAATGCCTTAGGGATTTCGATTTTTATTCTTGATCCCGGTGTTATTGTGGAAATTGAAGTTTCACCAGATTTGATTTATGAGCAACATTCCATTCGCATCATTGCTTCGGAGGTTGAGCACCTTCGGAATAAAGATATTCTTCTTGTGAGAGTTCTATGGTTCTCAAATCTTAGGGATTACTCTTGGGAATCTAGAGAATTCATCGAGCGATCCCGTTCGTGCTAACTCTTTCGTGCTCTTTATGGTGAACTTCCTATTTCAATTTTCTTTTGTGTTGATATGCTTTTATGGTTGTTACTCTTTATTTTCTTCTTAAGTATTGCGAGGACGCAATTTCTTTAAGGAGGGGAGTCTGTAACAACCCACATATTTATCGATTGAATATTTAAATATTTTATTTAAATATTTCATCGTTCGTCAAATTTTGGTCCGAAAAGCTACTATTTTGCAAACAGTCGAATTAGGACTCGAGACCACCCCCATTGAGTTCAAAATGACTTTTGCGACGTTTTTGAGTATAAACATTAATATGTTTGGAGTTAGTCAAATTTTGCTATTTTTCACTTAGGGCTTTAGGTTTGGGTTTGGGTTCAGCCCACTAGCCCAACTCTGGTTATATCATTATTCCACCCCCTCTCCTCTTCATTACTTCACTTTCATTTCCTATTATATTCAAGCTTCTCATTCATTGTTTTCGGATTCAAAGGTGAGATTTTTATCTCACATCTATGTCTATAACTATCTTTGATTGTTGGGTGTGAATTCCTAACACTTATTTATGTTCATTTGCTTTTGATTTAGATTGAATTGGTGAATATTCCAATTTTTGGTGATTTGTAGTCAAATCTTTAAAAATCCAATCTTTGATGTTTGAACATGTTTTTGGTGATGCATCGAAGAGCCTATAGTGCTGGGTTGTCGATTGGAAAAAATCCTTAGCATCCATCGCTCGTTCGATTGCATTTCGGTTTGGATTTGCCATTTTTGGTCTAGGCTGTTT
The DNA here is from genome assembly GCA_030765085.1 of Allium cepa. Taxonomy (NCBI): domain Eukaryota; kingdom Viridiplantae; phylum Streptophyta; class Magnoliopsida; order Asparagales; family Amaryllidaceae; genus Allium; species Allium cepa. Next base: position 272,904,627 of record CM060928.1, read on the forward strand.
TTTTTGCCTAGCAGAAGATTTCAGACGTCTGAAACCAAATCCAGACGTCTGAAACCAAATCCAGACGTCTGGTTGAATAATCCAGACGTCTGGAAAGGGGTCTGGTAAAGGCAGAGACTAAATCCAGACGTCTGAAACAAAATCCAGACGTCTGAAATCAAATTCAGACGTCTGGTTGAAAATTTCAGACGTCTGAAATGGCCCAGGAATTAAAAATAGAAGGGAGAAAACACATATACTTTCAGATACTAGGGCCAGACGTCTGGGAACACCTACCAGACGTCTGGAACTGTTTAATTTGCCTATGTTGGCTATTTTTGAGTATATTTCCAACTTTAATCGATTCGTGTCGATTCCCTTTTCGTTGTTATCATTTATTATGGACTTTGATGACATTTTCATCGTGATTTTTGGGAATATCCCTTTTGATGGATTCGGTATCGATTTTTTTGGATTTAATTCACGTCTTCGAATGTGAATTTTTATGATTTATTGTTTCTACAATCAATTCTATGATTTTTCACTTTAAAATATAAAGGTTTTCTATACTAGTAGTAAATATCAAAACTCTTTCCTCAAAACGATTTCAACTCTATTTTCAATACCAAACTCGTTTATAAAACCTTTACCTCACTCGTATGAGAAATCTAATTAAACGGCTTAGTAAAACAAGTGATATGAAACGCTTGCGTTTACTTCGTTGGTTAATTCTTGGACTTGTTCGATTGAATCTCTTGTGACAATTTTCTACTGGAGATCTATAATTTGTTCGCAAATATTTAAGTTAAGCTAGTGGTTATGGGACATGATGCTAAACTCATATATTTACTAGCTTATTGTAATTGACACTTCTTGATGTTCAATGAAGATCATTCCTGTGATTTAGACTAGCAATGTGCGATTTCTTTTCGACCCATTGGATGTACCGTTTGTACTACATCAATGTCTTTGCTATTTGATTCATTGGATGTACCGTTTGTATTACATCAATGTCCTTGCTTCTTGATTCATTGGATGTACCGTTTGTACTACATCAATGTCTTTGCTATTTAATGTCTTTGCTATTTGATTCATTGGATGTACCGTTTGTACTACATCAATGTCTTTGCTATTTGACTCATTGGATGTACCGTTTGTACTACATCAATGTCTTTGCTTTTTGATTCATTGGATGTACCGTTTGTACTACATCAATGTCTTTGCTTCTTGATTCATTGGATGTACCGTTTGTACTACATCAATGTCTTTGCTTCTTGATTCATTGGATGTACCGTTTGTACTACATCAATGTCTTTGCTTTTAGATTCATTGGATGTACCGTTTATACTACATCAATGTCTTTGCTTTTAGATTCATTGGATGTACCGTTTGCACTACATCAATGTCTTGGCCAATCCTTTTATTGTGATTTCTGGATTTCTATTTGATGATTACTGGAATTTGTGTTTCACCACCTTTCTCAGTTGGCATTGATATGTATGTCATTTATTGCGGCTTGGTGAATTAAATAAAGAATATGACATTCTTTTTGATGCTATGAGATTCTTGAGATATTGTATGACACTTGTGGATTTTCTAATGTATACTTGTCGTAGTATGACATTTTTGGTTATCATACGTTTTATTATTATATCTCTTCTTATATCTCATTTTATCTGATAATTATAGCTAGACTGATCCTTTTATTATTTTCTTCTTAAATAATACTCGGGTCAGACTGAGATTTTACAGGTGCTTCTGCTTGACTCCTTATCGGACCTCCATCTGATCCTTTGGCTAACTACTTTAGTTTAGTAGTTTTTGTTGTATACTATTGAGATATAGACTCCTCGATGTATACGTATCCTTTTGTCTAGAACATGTATCTATTCTTTTTGATATTGTGGGTCTTGTTTGACCAATACTCTGATGTACACTTCCATGTGTTATATTCATATCTATTTCCGCCTTTGTGATATGAGTTATCTGTGACTGATTTGTGTTATGTTTATTTCTATATTTGTTTCCGAAGACCTTTATAGCCACTGTGTAGTAGCTTTGTGTTTGTGTCGGTATGCCGGATTTCCTCTTGATAAAGAAATGCATGTAATACTATCTGGCATAACGATGCTCGTACAAAGCAATTACACGGATGGTCGCTCCTCAACAGCCTTATTCTCCGCGCTAGTTGATAGCATTACACTGTAATGTCCTTGGCTAGCGTGGGTATAGAGGTGGGGCGTCACATACGCTCTCTCATATATATGCACTCAGCGCATAGGGTATTACTACCCTATTAATAAAGTGTCAAACCCCACAAAGCTAAGGTTTATCGCTAAACCAAAGCTCTGATACCAGATGTAACGTCCCGCCTTTTCACACGCTTTAAATCGACACACATGCCAATTCAAACCATACGGAAAGGCGGATTGTTATGGGGTAAATATGAAAACAAGAAAGAAATAAATAAAAATTAACAAAATCTCACAGCGGAAGGATAAAATATAATAATCAAATATACAGTTCATGAAGCTGTTTTACAAAATATTTGATTTTACTTACACAATGAATATCATAGTTACACATACCAATACAATGCTGCGGAACAATATTGAGTGTAGTGGAATAATATAGTAGATAATAATACTACAAATCTTCGTCTTCCTCCTCCAAATAAAATCTCCAAATCCTGAAATGCTCGGACTGACCCGAGCGAATTGAAAAGACAAAACACTCGAGTCATAACCAAAAGATCTTATGTAAGTTAAACCAACAGGAATGAATATGAGTGCAGTAACTCAAGAGATGCTCGGGATTTACATCTCCTAAGGATCCGTTAAACTATTTACTATGTAGTATATTACGCTATTATAATAGTGTCTATTTGTAAAATAAACTTTCTTTTAAATTGCGTTATGGCTTTACATTTTCCACCTTAACACAGTTATATATTCTCATAGTCTATACAGTACCGCAATCTCCCCCGTACTGGGCGTCGTCAGAGGGCACTCTATAGGTATGGTACAAAACCAAAATCGTATAAGGCGCGCAAGGGTAGGTGACACGGCACAACTAGGCAATGCCAGGGTAGATATACCAATTACGCATCCGGGCTGATGGTAACGCATAGCCGCAGCTACCACCCACCTCGAACAAACACCCCTAAAATCAAAAAATCAATAGTGGCCACCGAATCAATCCAAAGTCAGAGTATAGTATCGAAGGAGTGCGTTCGATCAGAGGAATGACCTCATTGGCCCGAGAATCGCTCCTGTTTTAGCCACCTTATGCCAACTCACGGGAGTCGGGTCCACGTATTTACCTTAAAGGAAATGCCGCCACCAACCTACTTCATTCTGGAATCTCCACCGCGTACACGGTTGTTAAAGTGGTTTTTGGAGTTGGCAGAGAGTATGACAACTTCCGATCCCGGTCTCTTCAATAACCAAACGTTATTATAACACCGCGGTCCTTTAAAAATAATTTATACTTTAAAACCAGAATAAAATTTTCCATTTCAAAACCCATAAATACGATATCATTCCCTTTTATAACCCAAATAAAATGATATCATTTTATTTCATATATATTTCTTTTCCAAAATCATGCCACTTTTAAAATTTATAATACCTCGAAACCAAATATTTAAATTTTAACTTTCAACATAATACTTCGAAATCCATAGTTTAAAACCATAACTTTCAAACTTAAATGGTTTGGATATTCAACAATATATAAAATAAAACAGTTGAATCTAAAATTTCTTTAAAAATAAATAAATTCCACTCCTTCACAATTTTTACTCACTTTAATCCAGTCTAAACCCATAACTTTTAGATTCACTTTCTGTTTAAATAAGACATTTCGGCTTCAATATTTTCTAACTTTGAGGATTTAATGAATTTCAAAACTGAGGTTGTGAATTTAAATCAACAATTCATTTTCCTAATATTTAGTTTGAAAGGTTTACATGATAAATCCATAACCATTTAAAATAAACTAAATTTATTACACTAAAATTTTCCTTCCATTTATTTATACTAAAATTATTTATTAAATCCCGTCATAAATATCATACCTTTCAAATTTCTAACTTTAACAAGTTAACATCAACTTATGGAGTTAAATTTTCAAATAAGCTCAATTTAAATTAAATTTCAAATTTATCTTTCAAACTTTATTGATTTAAAACATTTAACTCTACATATATATACAAGATCTTAAACCTGTACTTAAACGTATAATATAAATTATCAATTGCAATTTTTCAACTTATTATTTTTATTTAACAGATTTATGCATAGCTTAAATTCATCAATTTAACTATGTATGTATATATAAATATATTTATATCATATCCAAATTTAATATTTATTTAACCGTATCATATCCAAACCATAAAAATAATTTCAAAAATAATTTTATATATACACCGCGTTGCCTGCATAAAATTCTCTATCCTATGGTCAAGTGATAGGGATATTTATCATTTCAATCCGCAAATTAAAAATAAAATGCGGTTGTATATCATTTCAAACCGCTATCCCGAATGAAATGAAAATGCATGATAACTTGCAGTTTATATAAGATAGAACACATCATCCATTCACCCAATATCAATCATCAACCAATTTATTTCAATCATCATTAATTTATTTCAATCGTCGTCAATTTAAACAACATCAATATATAGCATATGCAATATAACAGGAAATAAATGACAGTTATTAACTAACAGTTTATATTCAAAATAAATTTAATAACTGTTTAACTAGCAGTTTTATGCAAGTAAATAAATTTTAACTGTCAAATTTATATGCAATTATAAAATTAATTAATAGTCAAATTAAATAAATACGATTTAACAGAGATAATGAATAAAACATGCCAAACAGTCATAAACAAATTTCTACTCATATCTAAAATCAATTTAACAAACATAAGAACTTTTAGAAATTGTGAGTGGGTTAAAACACTCACCTTTTGAATTTAAATTGAATTTAATTCCAATTAAACCCAAAAATTTGACGGCCTCCAAATTGGTCCAAACCAGCGTCAACAGATCTGAAATTTTATTACGATCCTAACAAAAAAATTCGCATGAAACGGATAACGTATGCAAAAGATATTAGAGTTAAACGAGTTGAAAATCAAATCAAATTAAAAACAAAATAAAGTAAACTAACCCTAGATAACCCTTGCCATGTCATCAATTAAATTGCGCACGTCCCTCTCTTTGCAGCCGAGCCCAGGTGAAAAAAATCGAACCCACTCCTCACGTTTGACCGAAGCTTTGACCGTAGATTCCCATCAACTCCGACCACCTGGCCGCCTCTAACCACCACCATCTCGAAGCCCTTGCCGAGCCGCACCTCCACCCCCTGACCGGCCTCCCCAAGTGTCGCGCGCCGTCGCTTTGCACCCCATAGCCAAAACCCTAATCCAAATGTTTAGCGCGATCCCACCGTTGATTTCCCAAACGAACACTCCCGATGCAATCCCCACGACCCTCTCCACAATACCCAGAAGCGATTTCCCGATATGACGAATTTTTGTGACGACATGATGAACGGCCGATACTTCATTGATTTCTTCTGGTCAAACGACAAACCAAAATGAGAAACGAGTTGTACCAGCAGATCACGTATTCCGAGAGCTTTAACATATAATTTTTAGAAATTTTTCTGAGATGTTTGAATTTTTGACTTTTGATTTGGATTGAACTGGATCTAGGGCTTGCAGCCATTCGGAAGGAGGAGTTGAGGGAAATGAACGCACAAAGAAATGAAGATAGATGGAGGCTAGGGTTTATAATTGGGTTTATATAGATAGGTTAGAAATAGAGTGGATGGATCCGATAAACAAACATGTTGAACGATAATTGGCCCAAAAAGCCCATTCTGACCCCGGAACGAAATTTGTTAAACCCATATATCGAAAAAGGTGTTTTAAAATATTCTGAACGCGATGGAAAAAGTTTCACGTCCAAATTCAATCGTATGAAAAAGTTATGCTGAAATCAATATTTTCAAATTGATTTCAATTAAATCGATTTCAAGGCGTTTCGTGTTCATACGATCAAACGATAAGTCCGATCACTACGAAACTTGAAATCCTGCAATAATTCACTGTTACGGATCCGATGAAACTGGTTCCGTCGAAATCCGAGTCAGTGGCCAAAATGGCTATTTTTATATTAATTAAATAAATTCAAAACAAATAAATAAAATCAATTTTTATATTTAGATTCTAAAATTTTCCTATTTTATCACTTTTAAAAATTCTTAATCATTTACAAAATTCCAACAAGTTTAGATGTCAAATTAAAGAAGGTAAATTTTTAAATTTCAATATAAATCCTTAATTTCATTAAATTCCCAAATTATAAATAATATCCTAAAATTTCGTTTAGTTAAATAAATTAATTAGTATTCCCTTCATTCCTATCAACAGATGGATTTAAATATTGGATTCCAAATTATCACACAAATTTCTCACATTATCTTTATTTCAAATAACGAATTATTTAACTATATTCAATCTCATTTAATTGCAATTAAATTCAATTATTAGACTTTAAGTTTCCATATAAACAAATAATTCCTGATTCCCATTCTTAAATTCACTATTTATCATATTACCATCCTGGGTACCATTTATTTTAATATATATATATCCAGATACTTTAACATTTTCCAATTGTTTATCTCAATTGCATGACATTAAATTTATATTTATTGCAATGGTTTCTGGTTTAATTGAACGAACTAAGTATATAACTCATAATAATTGTTGTAAACTCTCAATCCCACATTTATAAGTTTTTTATTTCCACTCAAATATTATAGATATTTAAAGGTATAGGTTTTTTATCCAATCATTATTTATTATATATTAATTAGATAAATTCACTATTTAAGTCCGTTTAGATCTATTACCAAATACCCATTTACCTCTCCCATCAAATTTGAATTCCATTCAATTAATATAACCAATTAAATTTCCATCCACACTTTAATATAAGCCTAAAAATTGCAATTCATTATCTTGTATTAATGTCATCCAATTTCTATTTATTATTATAGCTTACAAATCTATATACATTCAGTGATTGATTTCTATTTGCCTTTGTTTCCTTATATTCAGTTCTTAGCTTAGTATGCTAAATTTATGGTACTCCATTAAATTGACAATTCATTTCAATTGTTAATACTTAGTTAAATTTTCTACGGTTGCAATTCATCTACACTTCCATTACTACGATAGTAATTAGTAACGTTTATATCATCAACACATTATAATTGCTTACCCTTTAAATGCGTTTGGTTTCCTAATAAATTTGTTGACCACTTAATTAGGCAAATTTATAATAATTTGTTATCATACCCATAAATCTACGCTTATACTAAGTCCTACATTTGAATAAATTTATTAATCCTTAATTTATTCCAATTACCGTTTACAATCCTTTATTGCATCACATTAATTTAATACTTTCATTAATTTCTCATATTAAATTTTATATCCAGGTAGGAATCTTTTTCTACTTAATTCATTTGAATTTCATTCCAATTTCTACAAATAGGTCTTAAGTCACCATTTACATAATTTAATTTAGCGTTTATTTCAATATTTGTTTATTATTTAAGGTTTCTACTAAATTAAATTACAAAACTTATAAATTTTAACCAATTTTAATCCACTAAATTTATGGGTCGTTACAAGGGATTACGGTTTGAAATGATATATAACCGTAAAATTTTAAATTACGGATTTAAATGATAAATATCAGTATCACTTGACCCTAGGGTAGAGAATTATATACGGACATTGGATTGGTTAAATTAAATGATTTTAAAATCCTCGATTTTTGATTGTATTTAAATTATATTTTGAAATAGAAATTTAATTTATATAAATTGAAGTATTAATGGAAATCAAGGTTGTGTCAAAATGGGAATTGGTTAAAAAGGGAATTGATTTAAGAAATTAAGTTGGAAGTTCAAAATTAAACTTTTTCATAAATGAAATTCTGTCGAAATTGAGTTATTGAATTTGTTTGAAAATAACTTTGAAATATTTGAAATTGGAGTAATCCGTATTGATATTTTGAGCATGGATTGAAACAATATGAAATTTGATAGTTTACTGAAATTTGGCTTGTCGACTTGGAAATTGGAAATGGTCCAAATATGTTGAAATGAAATAAATAGTTTATTTGATATTAATTTCAAACTCATATTTTAATATAAACTGTTTTAAAAATATATTATTTTAAAATTTCTAATTATTAAGATTTTCAAATTTATTAAACTATTTAACTAATATTAACTATATGAATTATTTTAATCGATTTTAAGCCAATTTAATTTATTTTAAACTAATTAAACTATTTTAATTTATTTTAAATCTAATTAATCTATTTTAAAGCTATTTAATCTTTTTTAATTATATTTAATCTATTTTTAATCCATATTAATTATTTATAACTATTTAAACTATTTTCTTTCAAATTCCAAACCAAGTAAAATGGATTGGTTTATATTCAAATTTCTCGATTTTTAAAGTGAATATGGTTAATGATGTCATAGCCTAAGTTGAGATTTAAATGTTATAGCCAATTGAATATGATGATTTTTGTGAAGACCCGCAAATCCGTACTCCTTGAATATACACTAATCTCCATAGATTAACTCAAGATGAACAGAAATACGAATTCTCATTGTTTAAGAAAAAGAAAAAGAGGTAGAAGAAGAGAGAAAAAGATAGAAAATAGAGAGAAAAGAAAATAGAACGAAACAAAAAGAAAACAACAAAACGACATCTGAATCTCACAATCGCAGCGGAACAACATATAATAAATAAATGAATAATCTTTAACAAAGAACTATATCAGTTATTACATTACATCACATTACATTACATTACATCAGAGTGTACAACAACAAACAGCAACAAACAGCGGAAAAGAAATACTATATACTAATAATACGCCATGCCATCCAGCTTGCCTCCAGCAACTCCTGAATTCCAGAATATCTTGATAAACCTTAACTCTTGACTGTCCGTGTGGAAATTGGTGGGAACCCAGAGTTTAGGAAGGAAAACAATAAACTCCGAGTCAGTCATGTGACTGGTGTGAGAACTCATAACAGTTTATTTTTCTTTAAAATCAAAATAGAGGAATATTTTTAAAGTCAATTCGCAATGCTTTTAAAAATGAGACTACCATAAGGCCTCCCGCCACACACACAATGCAAACACAGAATTGGAGGAGATTTCTCCTTATGATAGTCAAAGATGCTTGATACGCATTAAAAAGAAACATTTGATATTATTATTAGTGCATAGTGTAGGAAAAAAAATCATTTCGAAAGTAGAATATAAATCTTAGCCAGCATAGGTACCATTATATTATGCCTACTATAGCTACCATATTAAATGGCAGGTTCTACAACTAAAACCGTACAAGTCTCGTATTGTTTCTTTGGATTTCCGACAAATGGTCAGGCCAAGGAACTTCCCATTGCCACATGAGAACGCCTCTGGAAGGACGTCCCCGAGAACCAAACCGGGTCTCTGCCAACACAAGGCCGGGTTACCCGTAACTGGGTAACTACTGACACGAGTATGCCATCCCCCGATCCTTTGGGACCTTTATCCGAGCGCTCGTAATCAACATCACACCATAATAATAAAGTGTTTCAACATGAGTAAGTATCTGGGTTCCATACCATGATACCACCCTTTTCCAGAAGGAAATGCACATACCCTAAAGGCAGCTACCCCTCATAAACTTGCCGCATCTTTCATGTTTTGACCATTCCGGGGTGTGAGGCTCGACGAAGTCTCGTCCACAAAGCCACGCTTTATACAAAAGCTGTGCTTTGGGTCAACAAATGATCATAGAAATGATCATAAAGATAAGTGATCAAACAAATGATCATATCACAAATGATCAAACAATGATCATTTCACAGCAACACTCAGCATGTCACATTACCAAATTGGGAATATATCGCTGATAACCTTCAACTACATAACCTCTGAGCTCGTACGTCTCAAGAAGGGTGTTAAGCTAAGAGAATAAATTCTCCGCCACCAACAGAAATATATTTGAAAGAAATCAGCTTTATATCTCAATTTGTAATGTCAGACATATAATCCATACAAGTCTGTTCCAGGCTCGAACAGAACCGAAGGCACTTACAAAGAAGTCCTTGCAATCCGGATATCCATAATCCTGATCGGATTCCCCATCACATATGAAGAACTCTATACCGGAGCAACTCGGTGCATAGTCAATCGACAGGTCATTCTATCGCTCTCGCAAATACCCGGTCTTCAACACCGGTCTTCAAATGCAATTTATAACGACGTATCACATATTCGGAATGGGTTATACGACCCCAAGGTCCTTTCCCGGCTAACCCGAATAGTGAGCGCTTATTCAAAAATAAGTGTGGCATTCAAATTCAAGCAAATCACAACAAATACCTTTCAAAGGTAAATATTGATAGTCGGTTATTGAACTATCAATGGATATGCACAACATCACCAGATTCCAAATAATTTCCCAAATTATTTATTTCCCAAAAATATCTTTACAAGATATAAAATTTCAATACCTAAAAAATAAATCAATATTTATTTTTAAAAAAATTCCCCTTCCTTTTATAAATTCCATAGTCAATTTACCTTCCAAAATATCTACGAATATACGACTTCAATTATTCATTTTCGATTTATCTTCAAAAAGATAAATTCCTAAAATATTCACTTCATATTGGAAAACATGTCCATACTTATTTAATAAGTAATTCACAAACCTTTTTATTTTCTACACTTGGAAAATATTCAATATACTTAAATCGAAATTAAGTATATATTTCATTCTTTAAGGAAATCATTCTCTTAAACACATTTGTTTGGGCCAAAACGAATGTTGCGTAAAACATCGTTACGACAACCCAAAATCACTAGTATAGGGATTCAAAATTAAAATAGATATATAAATTCCAATACTATACAAAACATTTCCTTTCGGAAATCGTTTACTATAACAACAGTTTTATTGTCCATCATTTCCTTCTATTTCTCGAAAACGTCTATTTCAACAAAATGTTGAAATCTATGGTTTCGAATCTTAACACATTTAAAAGATCGTTAGATCGTATTAATTCTATTTAAAACATCACATCTAAAACATTTCCTTTAACATATTATTCACTATTCAAAACGTGAATATACTTCGGTAACCAATTTCATCATTTCTATTCATTTTATTTTAGTGGATTATTCACCGTCTAAAATGTGAATATAACTCCATTAATAAGTTACAACAATTTACTTATCAAAATTAGTCGTTTGCGGATTTATAAAACAATGTTTATAAATTCCATTTCTATTTATTTTATAACAACTTTCATTTATAAATTCCTTTATTAACCTATTCAATCCATAAATCAATTTATAAACCAAAAGTTCTATTCAAAAATCGTTCTTTGAAACTTCCCAAATTATAAATCTTATAACTTATAAGATTCATTTATTTACCTAAATTTATTCTTTTAATAACTTTACAAATTTTATAAACCTACTGCTTATAAAATTCCATTTATAACTTCACCATTTATAATCCTATAAATTTCATTCATTTTTGAAGTTCATTTACAATTCATCCTAACACTTATAAAAACTCGTTTTATACTTCAAATATTTTAATTTATAAATATGTAACGACCCGTTAAATTAGACAATACTGAATAAATTGAATTTATATGTTTTCTAATCTAATCCAGGATGAAATAGAAGCCTTAGGATTTTTAAGGAAATGAAATGTAAGGGTTAGATAGTAACTGTAATTAAAGTTAATATATTTAAATGTTATATGACATAGATTGAAATAACTGAAATTTGTGATTGAGGTTATTGTCATAATTTGTTGATTTTTAAACGGTATTAATGAAACTATAACTGAATTTGGATTGCATAGACATAAACATTAGAAGATTTATTAGGTGGACTAAAATTTTTAAAGTTCATAAGTTGTGTAATTCAATTTAGTAGAAACTCTAAATTATAAACGAAGATGTAAATAAACGCTAAATTTAACTATGTAATTGGTGACTGAAGACCTAGTATAGGAATTGGAATATAACCCAACTTGAATTTAGTAGAAGAAGGATTTGATTTAATATGTAAATTATTGTTCAAGGTATTGAATAAATATGGGGAATCAAAATTTAATTAATGATAATAACGTTAGTATTGATTAATAAATAGATTTCAATGCAGTAACCAAATGAATGGAATAAAATGAGTATATATTGAATAGAAATGAAATGTAAATTGTCACATTTGGTTGTAGTAAATTTCAAGAAACATATAGATGTTGAATCAGTAAACATTAGTAAAAATATTACCTAGAATAAATTTCATTAATATAAGAATTCAAAAGTGGAAGATTTACATTTGGATTGGAAAATGGATAGTTACAAATTAAAAGTGACCATTGAATAAATTTATGCAAATGCGGGACTTAGGATAAGCGTGTAATTATGGGTAGGATAACAATTAGTATAAAATACCTATATATTGGAAACACGTTTGTAAAGTATAATTAATTGAATTTGGTAAATTGGGAATTAAATTCAAAGGTTACATTAAAATGAATATGGATAAAAAGAGGTTAGACTAAGAAAGTGGCATTAATTGATTTTAAGGCTTAATTAATACGTTAATCGACAAGACTCCGCATTTATACATTTATACAAAGCTAAGTCGTAAATAGAAGCACAAATGTGATATAATGTAAATAGATGGGGATCAACTTTTATTTATGTGTCTAATGGAATTTAATTTCTATAATATGATAATCCAATTAAATGAAGTTGGAATAGCAAATTTAGACGTTAGTTGAAATTTAGCTAGAATATGTAGATATTGGATGAAATAGTGAAATTAAATGGAAATAAAGTTTTCAATTATACATTGGAATTCATATTCACCATAAAAGGGTTAATCGAAACCAAAGAAGTTAATATAGGAATCAAACCTTATGTATTAATTTGGATTTATTGCAATAGTTAATTCCATAAAATAAGTTGAAGCTAATTCAAATTTTTATTTGACCATTGTCGATATAACTATAGTAAGCAAGATTTTATTTATAATTTGAGTATTCAAATCAACAAATGGTATTTACCACAAATAAAATAGAATTAAACGTAAAATATTACGTTATTGAATTTAAAATGGAATTTGTAAACAAATTGAGTGAATTTAGTAAATTTATCAAACTTATAATATTGAATTCATTAAGATTGGAACTAATAATAGATAAGGAAATGAGGGAATGATATTTGGAATCATTGCAATAGATATAATTCAGGATTACCTTAAATAAAATTAAGGCGAATAAATGGAGAGAAAGTTTATTAATAATTTGGAATTTAATGTATGGTAAAAAGTTTATTTGCAATCAAATGAGTTGGAATGGTAATCAAATCTATTTATCTAATTGGATTTTTGTTGAGAGTATAAGAATATAAGCTTTAATAATTGAGTTTTAGAATATAATTTATAAAATTCCCAATTAATAAGAAAGTGCAGATATTAACACTGCAAATTTATATACTTATGGATTTTAATTCACATCCAAGCTTGTTAAATCAATTGAAATTGATTGAATTATATATAATGAATCTAGCCAATATTAGAAGTTGAAATATAAAAATTGGATTTTTATGATTTATCTAATTGATTTAATAAATATTAAAAATAGCCATTTTTGTCACGGACTCGGATTTCGACGAAACCAGTTTCATCGGATCCGTATCGGTGAATTATTATAGGATTTCAAATTTCGTTTCGATCAGACTTGTCGTTTGATCGTACGGGCGCGAAACGCCTTGAAATCAATTTTATTAAGAATCAATTTGAAATCAATTTGGAAATCTTGTTTTCAGCATAACTTCTTCATACGATCGAATTTGGTCGTGAAACTTTTTCCATCGCGTTCAGAATATTTTAAAACACCTATTTGGATATATAGTTTTAACAAATTCGGTTCCGGAGGCATAGCGGGCTTTTTGGGCCATAATTTGTCACGCACGTTCATTCTACAGCCTATCTACCCTATCGCTAGCCTATCTATAAATATATAGTTATAAACCCTAGCTCCTTTCTTTTTCATTTGCTTACGTTCATTTCTTCACTCTTTCCTCTTCCCCCAAATGTATACATCTCAAATCCACTTCCAGATCTATCCACAGTTCAAAATCAAAAGTCAAAACTCAAAAATTTCAGAAAATTCCCAAAAAAAAATATGGCGTAGTGTTCATCAATACGAATCTACATCTGTTGTTCGTTTTTCAAGATGGTGTCCGGATTCACCAGAAATCGCGGTCAAAATCAGAAATTCGTAACCCATATGGCGAATTGGGCGTTTTCAATTTTGGCATCCATCGAGAAATTAGTTTCTGGGTTCTGGGGAGATCGAGATGCCGAGTGTTTTGGTGGTGGTCGCAGCCTTTATCGTGGAGCGTGGCAACCGGAATTGGACGATTAGGGTTTCGAAAACCCTAAGGGGCACTGGCGGCGGCTGGCACCAGAGGAGGCCGGAGTTTGGCCATAGGAGCGGCCAGGGAAGGGGGTTGCATCGGTGGTAGAGGCATGGTCAATGGACCCAGAGGGCGGCGTGGAGAGTCGGTCAAAGTGGGGGAGCGAACGGTTTTGCCTGGATTCAAATTTCTCTAACGCGCGTGATGATGACTGGTCTCGCGGTGACGTGGCAAGCATTTGGATTGGTGATGTTGTTTCTTTTGTTTATTTTAATTCTGTTTTCATATCGATTTTTCGGCATAACTTTTTCATACGACATCGGATTCACACGATTTTTTTTGCGTTAGGATTGTAATTTAATTCCGGACTTGATGACGCTGGTTTGGACAAATTCTGAGACCGTCAAAATTTTGAGTTTAAATTGAAATTAAATTCTATTTAAATTCCAAAGGTGAGTGTTTTAACCCACTCACGATTACTAGAAGCTTTTATGTTTGTTAAATAAATTTTAGAAATGCATAGAAATTTATTTATGAAAAATTGGCATGTTTATTTCCTTCATATCTGTTGAATTGCATTTTATTAAATTAAATTTTTAGTTTAATTGATTTATTGCTTATAAATTTACGGTTAGAAATTCTGTTTGCATATGAATTGCTAGTCAACAGTTATATAAATTATTACTGAATATAAACTATTAGATTAATAGTTGATAAATTAAATTGGAATAAAACTGCCAGTTATTACCTGTGTATATTATCAAACCCATTTTGTTGTTGATTGATATTGTTTGTGGATTTTGATTGGATGATGGATGATGTGATGGATGTTTATTTGTATATCATTATATTGCCAATTATCATGCATATTTTATTTCATTCGGGATTGCGGTTTGAAATGATATACAACCGCAGTTTATTTTAAATTGCGGATTGAAATGATAAATATCCGTATCACTTGACCATAGGCTAGAAAATTATATACAGGCACCGCGGTCTATATATAACTATTTTTAAATGTGATTTCTATGGTTTGAATGGAATACGGTTTATAAAATCTTAAATTTTATACTGAATAAATGTTTTCTTCCATATTTATATACATATGAAGTTGAAAAATTTGAAATAAAAAGGTGTATAAATCTCTTTATTAAAATGGAAGAAAATTTAGAAAATGGAGTTTGGTAAATTTATATCCTATGTTTAAATGTAAAGTTGGAAATTTTAAGATATGATATTTGTAATTGGATTTTTCAAAATAAATAGAAATGGATATTCTAGTATAATTTGAAGTGGAAAAATTCTATATATATATATATATATATATATATATTACTAGAAATTGAAGTCTTATTAATTATGGATTTTATGTGAATGGTCAAGATTAATTAATAGAATAGTGATTTTGAAAGGATAAAAAAAATCCAACTTTAGTTGAAATATTAATGCTCAAAAATGGATATAAATATATATAAAATTTGAAATGGTTTTGGGACTTGAAATAATATTTTGGATTTTGGTTTAACTTTAAAAGAAGAAATATTTGGAAAGCCATGTAATTAATTTCTTTATAAAGCAACAGTAAAGTTAAATTTTTTTTTTATTTTGCATACCGTTGAATATCCAAACCATTTAGTTTTGAAAATAATGGTTTTAAAATACTATGGATTTTCGAAGAATTATGTTGAAAGTTACAAACAAAATATTGGTTACATGGGATATTAAATAATAAAAAGTGACATAATTTTGGAAAGGAAAATTTTATTTGGGAAACGATATCATTGATTTGGGCTTTTATAAAATAATATGAAGATAAATTATTTGTGTTTTTAAAGAAAAATGATATCGTAATATTATGGTTTTGAAAGGGATTATGTTCTGGTTTTAAAGTATAAACTATTTTTAAATGACCGCGGTGTTATAATAACGATTGGTTGGCAAAGAGACCGGGATCGAATATGGACATACTCTCTGTCGATACCGAAAACCACTTTGACTAACCGTGTACGCGGTGGAGATTCCAGAATGAAGTAGGTGGTGGCGACGTTTCCTGTAAGGTAAATACGTGGACCCAACTCCCGTGAGTTGGCAGAAGGTGGCTAAAACAGGAGCGATTCTCAGGCCAATGAGGTCATTCCTCTGATCGGACGCTCCTCTTCGATATTATACTTTGACTTGGATTTGATTCAGTGGCCACTTCTATATTTTGATTTTGGGGAGTTAGTCCGAGGTGGGCGGTAACTGCGGCTACGCGTTTCCACCAGCCTGGATAGCAATTGGTATATCTACCCTGGCATTGCCTAGTTGTGCCGTGTCACCTACCATACCGAGCCTTGTACGAGTTTGGATTTCTCCCGTAGCCCGTGTGGTATCCTCTGGTGGCTTCCCGATCAGGAGGGACTATGATATTGGATGGACTACTGGGACTATTACGTGTTAAGGTGGAAAATGTAAAGCCTTAATGCTATTTAAAAAGTATGTTTATTTTATAAATAGACACTATTATAATAGCGCAATATACTACATAGTAAATAGTTTAACGGATCCTTAGGAGATGTAAATCCCGAGCATCTCCTGAGTTATTGTACTCATATTTATTTCTGTTAATTTAACTCACATAAGATCTTTTAGTTCTGACTCGAGTGTTTTGTCTTTTCAATTCGCTCGGGTCAGTCCGAGCGTTTCAGGATTTGAAGTTTTAGCTCTGGAGGACGAAGACGAAGATTTGTAGTATTACTATCTACTATTTTATTCCACTACACTGTATTCCGCTGCATTGATATTATTGGTATGTGAACTCTGATATTTAATTGTATAAAGAAGAATCAAATGTTTTGTAAACAGTTTTATAAACTGTATATTTTACTATTATATTTTATCCTTCCGCTGTGAGATTCTATTTTGTTTTATTTCTTCTCTGTTTTTCTTATTTACCCCATAACAATCCGCCCTTCCGTATGTTTTGAATTGACACGTGTGTCTGTTTAAAGTGTGCGAAAAGGCGGGATGTTACAGTTGGTATCAGAGCTTTGGTTTAGCGATAAACCTTAGCTTTGTGGGGTTTGACTCTTTGTTAATAGGGTAGAAATATCCTATGGGAGTCGCTGAGTGTATATATATGAGAGAGCGTATTTGTTAGTATTAATAAAAGATTTTGATATTGTGTTAATCTGTTCCGCTTTGTATTTATAAATTCTGGTTGATGCATGGGACGCTATGTCATCAATAGGGATTTCTAAACACTTAATAGGACAGACCGACATAATATTTGTTTAATATAGGTGAATGAAATAATTTTGCCTATTATATTTTCTATATATAAAAATATTTTTTTAGATATATATATATATATATATATATATATTTGGTTGCTATAGATTGGGTGTTAGGAAATAAAATATTTATATTAACTGAAGCTAAGTGAAATCATAATAAACCCAATTTGGAGATTTTAGAACTTAAGTCCGGGGTTTTTGAAAATTTGTTTCCAAAGAATTTGTGAAATTTATTGATTTAGTTTATAAAGTAATTTCCTATATAGATATAGTATAATTTTGAAGCATTGTTTTAAAAGAAGATTTTGGAAAAGTTAAATTCTGTACTTTCCTCTCTGTCGCTGGAAAATAAATTCGGTGATGACGGCCGCATCATCGACTTTCATTTTCAAGTTTCGAAGGGGAAAGGCCACTGTAGTACATTCTACTACAGATTTATTTGGAAATTGTCTAAAAAATTTAATTGTTTTAAAGATAATTAGAGGTGTAAGAGTTGTAAGAAATTAATTATCTATTATTTTAAAGTAATTTTGAATTTTAACCCGGTATTTAATTCTAAATTTTTCCGTTAATTAATTGTTTAAAAAATTATGTTAGTGAAAAAGGGGTTAAGTAATAAATGAATTGAAACCTCTAATTTAATTAAGAGAAGTATTGCAAGGTTAGAAAGAGAAATTGAATACGTAGGAGAGAAAAAAAAATATGGATCAACATTGAATCAAATTAAAAGAATGGAGATTAAACTTGTATAAGTTCAATTGCATTTTCTTTAACATAAATAACTTACCCAAATATAAAAGTTGAAATGTTAAAAGAGAAACTAGAATTTAATATTTTACAAGTAGGAACTTAGGAAATAATGAAGTATTCAATAAATTACCGTTATAAATAAGAATTAAATGGTATAAACTTAAGTGATAATTAAAATTTTATTGAAAATAAAGTTAGGTATTATTAATAGTTGACATGTTGCAAGATTATTTACTTAAGTATGTTTTGATCTCCCCTATTCTAATATAATAGAAGTAGGAAGAATTGAAATGACTGTAACCTATAGTTAATAGATAAATAAAAACTTCCACTTATAAAAATGAATGTTAGCAGATTTAGAAATTAAGGGAAATCTTACAAGTAAAGATATTCAAAATATTTGTTGTTATTAATGAGAATTTATTTTATAAACTTAAGTAATAAAATGGAAACCTAAGTAATAAAAAGGAAATACAAATGTAATGAATCTAGTGATAATTGGAAAATAAAACTTGTAAGAAACAAAGAAATCCCTCATAAATGGAAAAAAAAAAGGGATCAAACCACTGAATTATGAAATAAATGTATAATAAGCTATTTTGGTGTTGGTTTGAATTGTTTTGGGTTGGATGTATGGTTGTTGGGTAAGAAATTTTGAAGTTGTTGGATGGATAGATAATCTATCTTTGTTCCATCTAAGACTGTTGAGTAAAGGATGCACTTGATAGTTATTTTTCATTTGTACAATTTCAGAACTTGAACCCGAACAACTAATTATTTGTTGATTAAATGATTGTTTGTTTGTGGTGTGTGCTATTTGTTAAAAATCTATGGTTGTTGCATTTGATTGGATATGAATGATTGAATCCACCTAAACATTCACTGTAAAATAAATATTTAACCTTTTAGATTATATAAGTGAATACAGGTGTTGGAAGCAACTGCTACTGCTTTTGGTTCCAAAATAATAAGCGTATATTGCCCGACAAATAGGTACGTTTTCGGATTACGTTTAAAGCGCTGTTTTATATATTTTCCCGTGTTGGGATATTTTATTTTGGATATATATGTAATATATTTGTATATTTGGATATTATATTTTATCCAGAGTCCCTCCGTACAAAGGAGACTCTGCCAAAAATTTTCGAAAATTTTGGACTTAGAATTTTGTTAAAAATATTTTTCCAACTTTAATAATTCAAGTATTAAAGGATATAATGATTATAAAACAAGTATATTTCATTAAAGGAAATTAATCCAGTAAAATACTGTTTATAAATTAATATTTGAAATAAAATGTACTGTTTATTCTTCCTTCTCCCTTCTTTTCCTTTTCGGGGACGAAAAGTTTTGAGTGGGGGAGATTGTAACGACCCGTTAAATTAGACAATATTGAATAAATTGAATTTATATGTTTTCTAATCTAATCCAGGATGAAATAGAAGCCTTAGGATTTTTAAGGAAATGAAATGTAAGGGTTAGATAGTAACTGTAATTAAAGTTAATATATTTAAATGTTATATGACATAGATTGAAATAACTGAAATTTGTGATTGAGGTTATTGTCATAATTTGTTGATTTTTAAACGGTATTAATGAAACTATAACTGAATTTGGATTGCATAGACATAAACATTAGAAGATTTATTAGGTGGACTAAAATTTTTAAAGTTCATAAGTTGTGTAATTCAATTTAGTAGAAACTCTAAATTATAAACGAAGATGTAAATAAACGCTAAATTTAACTATGTAATTGGTGACTGAAGACCTAGTATAGGAATTGGAATATAACCCAACTTGAATTTAGTAGAAGAAGGATTTGATTTAATATGTAAATTATTGTTCAAGGTATTGAATAAATATGGGGAATCAAAATTTAATTAATGATAATAACGTTAGTATTGATTAATAAATAGATTTCAATGCAGTAACCAAATGAATGGAATAAAATGAGTATATATTGAATAGAAATGAAATGTAAATTGTCACATTTGGTTGTAGTAAATTTCAAGAAACATATAGATGTTGAATCAGTAAACATTAGTAAAAATATTACCTAGAATAAATTTCATTAATATAAGAATTCAAAAGTGGAAGATTTACATTTGGATTGGAAAATGGATAGTTACAAATTAAAAGTGACCATTGAATAAATTTATGCAAATGCGGGACTTAGGATAAGCGTGTAATTATGGGTAGGATAACAATTAGTATAAAATACCTATATATTGGAAACACGTTTGTAAAGTATAATTAATTGAATTTGGTAAATTGGGAATTAAATTCAAAGGTTACATTAAAATGAATATGGATAAAAAGAGGTTAGACTAAGAAAGTGGCATTAATTGATTTTAAGGCTTAATTAATACGTTAATCGACAAGACTCCGCATTTATACATTTATACAAAGCTAAGTCGTAAATAGAAGCACAAATGTGATATAATGTAAATAGATGGGGATCAACTTTTATTTATGTGTCTAATGGAATTTAATTTCTATAGTATGATAATCCAATTAAATGAAGTTGGAATAGCAAATTTAGACGTTAGTTGAAATTTAGCTAGAATATGTAGATATTGGATGAAATAGTGAAATTAAATGGAAATAAAGTTTTCAATTATACATTGGAATTCATATTCACCATAAAAGGGTTAATCGAAACCAAAGAAGTTAATATAGGAATCAAACCTTATGTATTAATTTGGATTTATTGCAATAGTTAATTCCATAAAATAAGTTGAAGCTAATTCAAATTTTTATTTGACCATTGTCGATATAACTATAGTAAGCAAGATTTTATTTATAATTTGAGTATTCAAATCAACAAATGGTATTTACCACAAATAAAATAGAATTAAACGTAAAATATTACGTTATTGAATTTAAAATGGAATTTGTAAACAAATTGAGTGAATTTAGTAAATTTATCAAACTTATAATATTGAATTCATTAAGATTGGAACTAATAATAGATAAGGAAATGAGGGAATGATATTTGGAATCATTGCAATAGATATAATTCAGGATTACCTTAAATAAAATTAAGGCGAATAAATGGAGAGAAAGTTTATTAATAATTTGGAATTTAATGTATGGTAAAAAGTTTATTTGCAATCAAATGAGTTGGAATGGTAATCAAATCTATTTATCTAATTGGATTTTTGTTGAGAGTATAAGAATATAAGCTTTAATAATTGAGTTTTAGAATATAATTTATAAAATTCCCAATTAATAAGAAAGTGCAGATATTAACACTGCAAATTTATATACTTATGGATTTTAATTCACATCCAAGCTTGTTAAATCAATTGAAATTGATTGAATTATATATAATGAATCTAGCCAATATTAGAAGTTGAAATATAAAAATTGGATTTTTATGATTTATCTAATTGATTTAATAAATATTAAAAATAGCCATTTTTGTCACGGACTCGGATTTCGACGAAACCAGTTTCATCGGATCCGTATCGGTGAATTATTATAGGATTTCAAATTTCGTTTCGATCAGACTTGTCGTTTGATCGTACGGGCGCGAAACACCTTGAAATCAATTTTATTAAGAATCAATTTGAAATCAATTTGGAAATCTTGTTTTCAGCATAACTTCTTCATACGATCGAATTTGGTCGTGAAACTTTTTCCATCGCGTTCAGAATATTTTAAAACACCTATTTGGATATATAGTTTTAACAAATTCGGTTCCGGAGGCATAGCGGGCTTTTTGGGCCATAATTTGTCACGCACGTTCATTCTACAGCCTATCTACCCTATCGCTAGCCTATCTATAAATATATAGTTATAAACCCTAGCTCCTTTCTTTTTCATTTGCTTACGTTCATTTCTTCACTCTTTCCTCTTCCCCCAAATGTATACATCTCAGATCCACTTCCAGATCTATCCACAGTTCAAAATCAAAAGTCAAAACTCAAAAATTTCAGAAAATTCCCAAAAAAAAATATGGCGTAGTGTTCATCAATACGAATCTACATCTGTTGTTCGTTTTTCAAGATGGTGTCCGGATTCACCAGAAATCGCGGTCAAAATCAGAAATTCGTAACCCATATGGCGAATTGGGCGTTTTCAATTTTGGCATCCATCGAGAAATTAGTTTCTGGGTTCTGGGGAGATCGAGATGCCGAGTGTTTTGGTGGTGGTCGCAGCCTTTATCGTGGAGCGTGGCAACCGGAATTGGACGATTAGGGTTTCGAAAACCCTAAGGGGCACTGGCGGCGGCTGGCACCAGAGGAGGCCGGAGTTTGGCCATAGGAGCGGCCAGGGAAGGGGGTTGCATCGGTGGTAGAGGCATGGTCAATGGACCCAGAGGGCGGCGTGGAGAGTCGGTCAAAGTGGGGGAGCGAACGGTTTTGCCTGGATTCAAATTTCTCTAACGCGCGTGATGATGACTGGTCTCGCGGTGACGTGGCAAGCATTTGGATTGGTGATGTTGTTTTTTTTGTTTATTTTAATTCTGTTTTCATATCGATTTTTCGGCATAACTTTTTCATACGACATCGGATTCACACGATTTTTTTTGCGTTAGGATTGTAATTTAATTCCGGACTTGATGACGCTGGTTTGGACAAATTCTGAGACCGTCAAAATTTTGAGTTTAAATTGAAATTAAATTCGATTTAAATTCCAAAGGTGAGTGTTTTAACCCACTCACGATTACTAGAAGCTTTTATGTTTGTTAAATAAATTTTAGAAATGCATAGAAATTTATTTATGAAAAATTGGCATGTTTATTTCCTTCATATCTGTTGAATTGCATTTTATTAAATTAAATTTTTAGTTTAATTGATTTATTGCTTATAAATTTACGGTTAGAAATTCTGTTTGCATATGAATTGCTAGTCAACAGTTATATAAATTATTACTGAATATAAACTATTAGATTAATAGTTGATAAATTAAATTGGAATAAAACTGCCAGTTATTACCTGTGTATATTATCAAACCCATTTTGTTGTTGATTGATATTGTTTGTGGATTTTGATTGGATGATGGATGATGTGATGGATGTTTATTTGTATATCATTATATTGCCAATTATCATGCATATTTTATTTCATTCGGGATTGCGGTTTGAAATGATATACAACCGCAGTTTATTTTAAATTGCGGATTGAAATGATAAATATCCGTATCACTTGACCATAGGCTAGAAAATTATATACAGGCACCGCGGTCTATATATAACTATTTTTAAATGTGATTTCTATGGTTTGAATGGAATACGGTTTATAAAATCTTAAATTTTATACTGAATAAATGTTTTCTTCCATATTTATATACATATGAAGTTGAAAAATTTGAAATAAAAAGGTGTATAAATCTCTTTATTAAAATGGAAGAAAATTTAGAAAATGGAGTTTGGTAAATTTATATCCTATGTTTAAATGTAAAGTTGGAAATTTTAAGATATGATATTTGTAATTGGATTTTTCAAAATAAATAGAAATGGATATTCTAGTATAATTTGAAGTGGAAAAATTCTATATATATATATATATATATATATATATATATATATATATTTTACTAGAAATTGAAGTCTTATTAATTATGGATTTTATGTGAATGGTCAAGATTAATTAATAGAATAGTGATTTTGAAAGGATAAAAAAAATCCAACTTTAGTTGAAATATTAATGCTCAAAAATGGATATAAATATATATAAAATTTGAAATGGTTTTGGGACTTGAAATAATATTTTGGATTTTGGTTTAACTTTAAAAGAAGAAATATTTGGAAAGCCATGTAATTAATTTCTTTATAAAGCAACAGTAAAGTTAAATTTTTTTTTTATTTTGCATACCGTTGAATATCCAAACCATTTAGTTTTGAAAATAATGGTTTTAAAATACTATGGATTTTCGAAGAATTATGTTGAAAGTTACAAACAAAATATTGGTTACATGGGATATTAAATAATAAAAAGTGACATAATTTTGGAAAGGAAAATTTTATTTGGGAAACGATATCATTGATTTGGGCTTTTATAAAATAATATGAAGATAAATTATTTGTGTTTTTAAAGAAAAATGATATCGTAATATTATGGTTTTGAAAGGGATTATGTTCTGGTTTTAAAGTATAAACTATTTTTAAATGACCGCGGTGTTATAATAACGATTGGTTGGCAAAGAGACCGGGATCGGATATGGACATACTCTCTGTCGATACCGAAAACCACTTTGACTAACCGTGTACGCGGTGGAGATTCCAGAATGAAGTAGGTGGTGGCGACGTTTCCTGTAAGGTAAATACGTGGACCCAACTCCCGTGAGTTGGCAGAAGGTGGCTAAAACAGGAGCGATTCTCAGGCCAATGAGGTCATTCCTCTGATCGGACGCTCCTCTTCGATATTATACTTTGACTTGGATTTGATTCAGTGGCCACTTCTATATTTTGATTTTGGGGAGTTAGTCCGAGGTGGGCGGTAACTGCGGCTACGCGTTTCCACCAGCCTGGATAGCAATTGGTATATCTACCCTGGCATTGCCTAGTTGTGCCGTGTCACCTACCATACCGAGCCTTGTACGAGTTTGGATTTCTCCCGTAGCCCGTGTGGTATCCTCTGGTGGCTTCCCGATCAGGAGGGACTATGATATTGGATGGACTACTGGGACTATTACGTGTTAAGGTGGAAAATGTAAAGCCTTAATGCTATTTAAAAAGTATGTTTATTTTATAAATAGACACTATTATAATAGCGCAATATACTACATAGTAAATAGTTTAACGGATCCTTAGGAGATGTAAATCCCGAGCATCTCCTGAGTTATTGTACTCATATTTATTTCTGTTAATTTAACTCACATAAGATCTTTTAGTTCTGACTCGAGTGTTTTGTCTTTTCAATTCGCTCGGGTCAGTCCGAGCGTTTCAGGATTTGAAGTTTTAGCTCTGGAGGACGAAGACGAAGATTTGTAGTATTACTATCTACTATTTTATTCCACTACACTGTATTCCGCTGCATTGATATTATTGGTATGTGAACTCTGATATTTAATTGTATAAAGAAGAATCAAATGTTTTGTAAACAGTTTTATAAACTGTATATTTTACTATTATATTTTATCCTTCCGCTGTGAGATTCTATTTTGTTTTATTTCTTCTCTGTTTTTCTTATTTACCCCATAACAATCCGCCCTTCCGTATGTTTTGAATTGACACGTGTGTCTGTTTAAAGTGTGCGAAAAGGCGGGATGTTACAAAATATCAATTTATAAATCCCTTATATAAATCAATTCATATTATCATTTTAAAACGTCTTTAAACTCCTTTATAATTTCATCATTTTGATTTATAAAATAATTAAATTTTATAAATCCTATTTTTAAACTTTTTACAATAAATCCAAAAATCCCAATTTAAACTATTTTATAAAATCATTAACCCCATATTTTCAAAAATCAACTTTTAACTATATTTCTCAGAAATCATAATTTTTATAACATTAAAATTATAACGTTTATTTATTTAAAATGAATCAATTCCAAAAATATTTTATAAACGTATACTCTTCAAAAAATCACTTTAAAAATCCTTTTAAAATTCCAAAATTTGGTCCAATGATGCTACACACCAAATAGTCAATCACGACTACAACGACATCACATATCGATATGATGATCAACGAATATCAAAATATCCATAATCAAGTAATACTGTTGAGGAATCCAGTTGGATCCCTCCAACCTGTTTCCCTGCATCCAAAGATGTTAGCACAATACCAATTCCGTTCCAGTACGAAATTATCGCGGTATATGGGATTTAAAATATTATCCACTTAATAGACGGCGCAATAGGGTCTCATCTGCTATATACTGCGGGAAAATCAATCAACTGCAATATATACATATGCCAATATATATATATATATATATATATATATATATATATATATATTGCTATATATATAGATATATACTACAATATCTAATATCACAACCAAACAACAATCAATAAATAACTGCAAATCCAACTTTAAATTTTTGAGTGAGAAGTTCTCACCTTTGCTTTTATTAGCAATCCATTTTCCATCTTGACTCGATTTTCTTGATTTATACCTTGTATAAATATTTACGATTTATTAATATTCGAATATATCGAACAATTAAATTCCCATTAAATAGATTTAATTAACAAATTATTTTATCAACCTAGTAAAGCAAATCTTATTTTTTTCTTCATTTCAACTGCATATAGGTTAAAATCAAATTTTCATATAAACTCAAACATTTAAACTTTGCATTTTTCTGTAACATTTAAACCTCCAATATAAATATATATAACCTGCCTTTAAAAATTTTTTGTACTGTAATAATACATTTCCTGTATATTAAAATAAAAACCCAAAAACTGCATTTTATGCCTTACCGCAATTTAATAATCTATCCTCTACAGCAATCATCACCACGCGGCCATCGATCTTCAGCCCGCTGCTCGTACATCAACCATCTGCTCGAGGACATCCCCTACAGCATCGTCGCCGCCACTTCATTGCCCTAGCCGCCATTGTCGACCGCGACTCAGTAGCTCCCCACGGTGCTCCCACCGATTCTTGCGAAGCCCTAGACTTCGTCGCCCCTAGCACGGGCCTCCACGCGCTCGCGGCCTTCCTATGCTGCCATCATCGATCGAGCTCCCCTCATCTTGAAACCCCTAATCGAGTTCGCGACCATGATTTCGTTTGTTTTTTTTTTCTGAAGAGGATTTTGATTTTAAATGAAAAAAGAAGAGGGGCGTCGGCATCCCATTGTTTCGCCATTTTTATTTTGTTTGCAGAGAGAGGGATTTTTGAATCGAGGATTGGAACGAGAAAAAAAGGGGGCTTCGGCCATTTTTATTTTCTTTGAGATTTGTTTCCATTTGAATCTGAAGAGGGATTTTTAAAATGGAACGACGCATGGTCTACACGATTTTTGGCATGAATCCTTGCGTGTTTTAAGGAAGAGGAATAGTTGATGTTGACCAATTTAAATTTTATATTTAAATTGAATCTTGATAAAAATTCAATGTGTTTACATGTCGTGTGCTCACAAATCAACTCTGAAAAATACGAAATTTGAAATTCGATAATAATTCAATATTACGGACCCAATGGAACTGGTTTCGTCGAAATCCGAGACTGTGCCTCGGAAGGCTATTTTAAAATATCGATTCAAACGATAAAAATTTCAAAACTGAACAAATCAGTTTCAAACTCAATTTCGAAGCTTCTATTATCTTCAGTATTATCAATATGAATTTTACAAGCCTTTGAAATATTTTTAAATCAGCTTAATATTGAAGATTCAAATTATTATTCAACTCTCAATGGATTAAATTCTATAATTTAATCGCCAAATTCATTCTGAAAATTTGAAATTCAAGTCAAACCATCATTCAAATATTTAAAATAAATTAAATATTTCATTTTCAAATGTTCAAAAATTCTGGGTCGTTACAATCTTCCCCCCTTAAAATAATTTCGTCCCGAAATTACAAGTTAGGAAAAACGATCCTTAACTCGTCTACTATTTTTCACAATTCAAATAGTTTTATCAACTTACTAACCTAAATCTTTTTACTAGAGATTCACAATCATTTCAACTAGCTTTCCAACTTCAATTATAGGTTCCAAACAATATTGTTTCCCTAACAATTCAAATTTAAATTTAAATTTCAAACTTTCAAAATTTTCTCAAAATTTTTCTAACACCCTAAATTTTCGAAAAATTTCGCCAGCGTCTCCTTTGCGCGGCTAGCTCGGTACAACTACAAAATGGCTCTACGACCTCCCAATTTCAAAAAGAAAAGAAAAAGCCAAGCGGCTAGACGAGAAAATCATCAAATCCCATATTGAAATTCAAATACGTACCTTTTTGTCGAGCAATTCAATTTTATCTTCGAAATCAAAATCCCAATTCCATTTCTTTTAATACACCTGTATATCCTGCTAGCCATAATATCCAATTCCAACATTCCAACCATTTTGCCAATTCCATTTGCTTATATTCATTCAATTTGGTTTAACACCGTCACTTTCAATTGGTTTAATTAAATTGATTTTCATTCAATTATTCAACTTCCAATAATATTAAATTTTAATGAATTAACACCTACATTCATTTTTTCATATCAACTTAATTTACATTCAATTTGATTAACATTCAATCCATTAATTCAATTCTTATAATTCTTTTTACTTATACAATAATTCTTTTATTTAGATTATTCTAAGAACCTTTTAATTAACTTATATATGTATTCTTACATTTTTGACGATTAAACAATCAACCTATATACACTTTAATAATTTTGAAAAATTATTCCTTTATATATAAAATATTCTCAAGGTAAAATTATTTCATTTACCCAATTTAAAACAATATCGTGTCGGTTTATCTTGTTTAAGAGTTTAGAAACCCCTATCTACGATAGTTAGCAAGACTACATCGACCGGAATCTATAAACAATCAACCGATAAGTCAACACAATACAAACAATTTTATATTCACTAACAAATACGCTCTCATAGCTATTATTACACTCAAACTCATTCTAGAGTACTACTGACTCTATCTCTAATGAGTAATACCCAACAGAGCCATGGTTGTCGCTTAACCATATGCTCTGATACCAACTGTGAAGACCCGCAAATCCGTACTCCTTGAATATACACTAATCTCCATAGATTAACTCAAGATGAACAGAAGTACGAATTCTCATTGTTTAAGAAAAAGAAAAAGAGGTAGAAGAGAGAAAAAGATAGAAAATAGAGAGAAAAGAAAATAGAACGAAACAGAAAGAAAACAACAGAACAACATCTGAATCTCACAATCGCAGCGGAACAACATATAATAAATAAATGAATAATCTTTAAACAAAGAACTATATCAGTTATTACATTACATCACATTACATTACATTACATCAGAGTGTACAACAACAAACAACAACAAACAGTGGAAAAGAAATACTATATACTAATAATACGCCATGCCATCCAGCTTGCCTCCAGCAACTCCTGAATTCCAGAATATCCTGATAAACCTTAACTCTTGACTGCCCATGTGGAAATTGGTGGGCACCCAGAGTTTAGGAAGGAAAACAATAAACTCCGAGTCAGTCATGTGACTGGTGTGAGAACTCAAAACAGTTTATTTTTCTTTAAAATCAAAATAGAGGAATATTTTTAAAGTCAATTCGCAATGCTTTTAAAAATGAGACTACCATAAGGCCTCCCGCCACACACACAATGCAAACGCAGAATTGGAGGTGATTTCTCCTTATGATAGTCAAAGATGCTTGATACGCATTAAAAAGAAACATTTGATATTATTATTAGTGCATAGTGTAGGAAAAAAAATCATTTCGAAAGTAGAATATATATCTTAGCCAGCATAGGTACCATTATATTATGCCTACTATAGCTACCATACTAAATGGCAGGTTCTACAACTAAAACCGTACAAGTCTCGTATTGTTTCTTTGGATTTCCGACAAATGGTCAGGCCAAGGAACTTCCCATTGCCACATGAGAACGCCTCTCGAAGGACGTCCCCGAGAACCAAACCGGATCTCTGCCAACACAAGGCCAGGTTACCCCTAACTGGGTAACTACTGACACGAGTATGCCATCCCCCGGTCCTTTGGGACCTTTATCCGAGCGCTCGTAATCAACATCACACCATAATAATAAAGTGTTTCAACATGAGTAAGTATTTGGGCTCCATACCATGATACCACCCTTTTCCAGAAGGAAATACACATACCCTAAAGGGAGCTACCCCTCATAACCTTGCCGCATCTTTCCTATTTTGACCATTCCGGGGTGTGAGGCTCGACAAAGTCTCGTCCACAAAGACACGCTTTATACAAAAGCTGTGCTTTGGGTCAACAAATGATCATAGAAATGATCATAAAGATAAGTGATCAAACAAATGATCATATCACAAATGATCAAACAATGATCATTTCACAGCAACACTCAGCATGTCACATTACCAAATTGGGAATATATCGCTGATAACCTTCAACTACATAACCTCTGAGCTCGTACGTCTCAGAGAACGGTGTTAAGCTAAGAGAATAAATTCTCCGCCACCAACAGAAATATATTTAAAAGAAATCAGCTTTATATCTCAATTTGTAATGTCAGACATACAATCCATACAAGTCTGTTCCGGGCTCGAACAGAACCGAAGGAACTTACAAAGAAGTCCTTGCAATCCGGATATCCACAATCCTGATCGGATTCCCCATCACATATGGAGAACTCTATACCGGAGCAACTCGGTGCAGAGTCAATCGACAGGTCATCCTATCGCTCTCGCAAATACCCGGTCTTCAACACCGGTCTTCAAATGCAATTTATAACGACGTATCACATATTCGGAATGGGTTATACGACCTCAAGGTCCTTTCCCGGCTAACCCGAATAGTGAGCGCTTATTCAAAAATAAGTGTGGCATTCAAATTCAAGCAAATCACAACAAATACCTTTCAAAGGTAAATATTGATAGTCGGTTATTGAACTATCAATGGATATGCACAACATCACCAGATTCCAAATAATTTCCCAAATTATTTATTTCCCAAAAATATCTTTACAAGATATAAAATTTCAATACCTCAAAAATAAATCAATATTTATTTTTAAACAAATTCCCCTTTCTTTTATAAATTCCATAGTGAATTTACCTTCCAAAATATCTACGAATATACGACTTCAATTATTCATTTTGAATGATTCTTCAAAAAGATAAATTCCCAAAATATTCACTTCATATTGGAAAACAAGTCCATACTTATTTAATAAGTAATTCACAAACCTTTTTATTTTCTACACTTGGAAAATATTCAATATACTTAAATCGAAATTAAGTATATATTTCATTCTTTAAGGAAATCATTCTCTTAAACACATTTGTTTGGGCCAAAACGAATGTTGCGTAAAACATCGTTACGACAACCCAAAATCAGTAGTATAGGGATTCGAAATTAAAATAGATATATAAATCCCAATACTATACAAAACATTTCCTTTCGGAAATCATTTACTATAACAACAGTGTTATAGTCCATCATTTCCTTCTATTTCTCGAAAACGTCTATTTCAACAAAATGTTGAAATCTATGGTTTCGAATCTTAACACATTTAAAACATCGTTAGATCGTATTAATTCTATTTAAAACATCACATCTAAAACATTTCCTTTAACATATTATTCACTATTCAAAACGTGAATATACTTCGGTAACCAATTTCATCATTTCTATTCATTTTATTTTAGTGGATTATTCACCGTCTAAAATGTGAATATAACTCCATTAATAAGTTACAACAATTTACTTATCAAAATAAGTCGTTTGCGCATTTATAAAACAACGTTTATAAATTCCATTTCTATTTATTTTATAACAACTTTCATTTATAAATTCCTTTATTAACCTATTCAATCCATAAATCAATTTATAAACCAAAAGTCCTATTCAAAAATCGTTCTTTGAAACTTCCCAAATTATAAATCTTATAACTTATAAGATTCATTTATTTACCCAAATTTATTCTTTTAATAACTTTACAAATTTTATAAACCTACTGCTTATAAAATTCCATTTATAACTTCACCGTTTATAATCCTATAAATTTCATTCATTTTTGAAGTTCATTTACAATTCATCCTAACACTTATAAAAACTCATTTTATACTTCAAATATTTTAATTTATAAATATCAATTTATAAATCCCTTATATAAATCAATTCATATTATCATTTTAAAACGTCTTTAAACTCCTTTATAATTTCATCATTTTGATTTATAAAATAATTAAATTTTATAAATCCTATTTTTAAACTTTTTACAATAAATCCAAAAATCCCAATTTAAACTATTTTATAAAATCATTAACCCTATATTTTCAAAAATCAACTTTTAACTATATTTCTCAGAAATCTTAATTTTTATAACATTAAAATTATAACGTTTATTTATTTAAAATGAATCAATTCCAAAAATATTTTATAAACGTATACTCTTCAAAAAATCACTTTAAAAATCCTTTTAAAATTCCAAAATTTGGTCCAATGATGCTACACACCAAATAGTCAATCACGACTACAACGACATCATATATCGATATGATAATCAACGAATATCAAAATATCCATAATCAAATAAATATTGTTGAGGAATCCAGTTGAATCCCTCCAACCTGTTTTCCTGCATCCAAAGATGTTTGCACAATACCAATTCCGTTCCAGTACGAAATTATCGCGGTATATGGGATTTAAAATATTATCCGCTTAATAGACGGCGCAATAGGGTCTCATCCGCTATATACTGCGGGAAAATCAATCAACTGCAATATATACATATGCCAATATATATATTGCTATATATATAGATATATCCTACTATATCTAATATCACAACCAAACAACAATCAATAAATAACTGCAAATCCAACTTTAAATTTTTGAGTGAGAAGTTCTCACCTTTGCTTTTATTAGTAATCCATTTTCCATCTTGACTCGATTTTCTTGATTTATACCTTGTATAAATATTTACGATTTATTAGTATTCGAATATATCGAACAATTAAATTCCCATTAAATAGATTTAATTAACAAATTATTTTATCAACCTAGTAAAGCAAATCTTATTTTTTTTTTCTTCATTTCAACTGCATATAGGTTAAAATCAAATTTTCATATAAACTCAAACATTTAAACTTTGCATTTTTCTGTAACATTTAAACCTCCAATATAAATATATATAACCTGCCTTTAAAAAATTTTTGTACTGTAATAATACATTTCCTGTATATTAAAATAAAAACCCAAAAACTGCATTTTATACCTTACTGCAATTTAATAATCTATCCTCTACAACAATCATCACCACGCGGCCATCGATCTTCAGCCCACCGCTCGTACATCAACCATCTGCTCGAGCACATCCCCTACAGCATCGTCGCTGCCACTTCATTGCCCTAGCCGCCATTGTCGATCGCGACTCCGTAGCTCCCCACGGTGCTCCCACCGATTCTTGCGAAGCCCTAGACTTCGTCGCCCCTAGCACGGGCCTCTACGCGCTCGCGGCCTTCCTATGCCGCCATCATCGATCGAGCTCCCCTCGTCTTGAAACCCCTAATCGAGTTCGCGGCCATGATTTCGTTTGTTGTTTTTTTTTCTGAAGAGGATTTTGATTTTAAATGAAAAAAGAAGAGGGGCTTCGGCATCCCATTGTTTCGCCATTTTTATTTTGTTTGCAGAGTGGGAGATTTTTGAATCGAGGATTGGAACGAGAAAAAAAAGGGGCTTCGGCCATTTTTATTTTTTTTTGAGATTTGTTTCCATTTGAATCTGAAGAGGGATTTTTAAAATGGAAGGACGCATGCTCTACACGATTTTTGGCGTGAATCCCTGCGTGTTTTAAGGAAGAGGAATAGTTGATGTTGACCAATTTAAATTTTATATTTAAATTGAATCTTGATAAAAAAATTCAATGCGTTTACACGTCGTGTGCTCACAAATCAACTCCGAAAAATACGAAATTTGAAATCCGATAATAATTCAATATTATGGACCCAATGGAACTGGTTTCGTCGAAATCCGAGACTGTGCCTCGGAAGGCTATTTTAAAATATCGATTCAAACGATAAAAATTTCAAAACTGAACAAATCAGTTTCAAACTCAATTCCGAAGCTTCTATTATCTTCAGTATTATCAATATGAATTTTACAAGTCTTTGAAATATTTTTAAATCATCTTAAAATTGAAGATTCAAATTATTATTCAACTCTCAATAGATTAAATTCTATAATTTAATCGCCAAATTCATTCTGAAAATTTGAAATTCAAGTCAAACCATCATTCAAATATTTAAAATAAATTAAATATTTCATTTTCAAATGTTCAAAAATTCTGGGTCGTTACAATTTTGGAGTAAGGATTTTTCCTATTTTGGAAGTAAGATTTTTGAAAGAAATCATCATTTTTGAAACGATAATGATTTGAAAGTGATATAGTTTTGAGAATATGATATTTTGTGAATTTGACTTTAAAACGAAATATTATTATCGAACTATGATTTCAAAGGCAAATATCATTTCGATAGTAAGTAATGATTTCGAATATGATATGGTTTGAATAAAAATGATATTTGGATATCAATTATGAAATGATTTTAGAAATGTAAAAGAACAATCCGATGTGTAATAAGCGATTGGTTATCGAAGAGATCGGGATCGGACGTTGTCATAATCTCTACCAATATCGAAAACCACTTTGACAACTATGTACGTGGTGGAGATTCCAGAATGAAGTAGGATAGTGGCGATGATCCTACATGAGGTATATACGTGGACCCGACTCACATGAGTTGGCTTAAGGTGGCTAAAACAGAAGCAATCGACGGGCCAAGTGAGGTCATTCCTCCGATCGGGTACATTCCATCGATACTACATACTGACTTTTGATTTATTTGGTGGCCACCCTATGATTTTACTCGAGAGTGTGTTCCGAGGTGGGCGGTAGTAGCTGCTATCGTTACCACCAGTAGGAAAGTATAATTGGTATATCTACCCTGGCATTGCCTAGTTGTGCCGTGTTACCTACCCTATCGCGCCTTCTACGGGTTTTTTTGTACCATACCTATGGAGTGCCCTCTAACGACACCCGGTATGGGTGCGATTACGGTACAGTACGGCATAGACTATGGGAATATATAAAATGTGTTAAGGTGGAAAATGTAAAGCCTTAACGCTATTTTAATACTTTTACATTACTGTAGACATATTATAATAGAGTATTGTACTACATAGTAGATAGTTTAACGGATCCTTAGGAGGTGTGAACCCCAAGCATCTCTTAAGTTACTGCACTCACGCTAGACACTGGATAGGAGTTGTCGAACCCCGTAAACATCTCTGATGCCGTTCCACTCATATTTATTTACCATTGATTTAACTTACATAAGATCTTTTAGTTCTGAATCGAGTGTTTTGTCTTTACAATTCGCTCGGGTCAGCCTGAGCTTTTCAGGATTTGAAGACTTGTTCCGAAGGACAAAGACGAAAATTTGTACTACTACTATTTACTATATTATTCCACCACATCATACTGATCCGCTGCATTATTATTTATTTATCTTTGGTATGTGTAACTCTGATACTGTGTTGTATAAGTATAATCAAAGGTTTTGTAAACAGCTTCATGAACTGTTATTTGATTATTATATTTTATCATTCCATTGTGAGATTCAGTTTTGTTTTATTTCTTTCTCTTTTTCTTATTCATCCCAATAACAATCTGCCCTTCTGTATGGTTTGAGTCGACACAAGTGTCTGCTTAAAGCGTCCAGAAAGGCGGGATGTTACAAAGTATAATAAAAAGACATAACATGTGATGGAAGGCAACCGGTATAAACTAGTATTATGGGTAAAAGGTATAATTTACCAGTCATCGGAACATTGTTTTGATACCCTCCTCATTACAACCCACGGGATAGCTTTAAGAAAGACAGGTACTAGTGCGAGGCGAGAATAATTGAAGGACAGGTTTCCTTATGCCTGCTTGACACTAACAAGGATATTCAATCTTAAAAGTGTCGACTTTAGTCAGTAACTATATGTTTTATTATAATTAACTATTCTTCTATAAGTATATCAATAGTGCTTTGATTGCATTTATTTATTTTCAGGATACCATATCAACGATCTGCTTTTTGGAAGACTTGAGTTTTCCATTTCGCAAAAATTTGGACCCACTGATGTGCAGGTTATTGCACTTGGTATTAAATCTTAGGTTAGTCAATCTATAAAAATTAGGAACATTGAGTGAGTGTATTTATATTTTTACCTATAAATATAAATACAATATACGTCAAATCCTATAAATTTCGATTATAGAGTAGTTTCAACCATCACTAAAAGATGGATATGTTGATTAAGAGTCAGAATAATAGATAAAGTTGAAGATATACACCTACCCTGATAACCCCATGGGAAATAGGTCATACCGAGAAAGACGTTGACTTAAGAAGAGCATGAGTGCAGCATATGGAATGTCCCTGAAGCTGGATAGTACGTGATTCCCTAGTTGGCCCCTCGATAGCCAATGGTTGTAGATCCTCGTATGATTGCTGATTGATGATATACAATAAGTCCAAATAACGAGAAAGTAAGAGTCAATATGTTGTATATGTTTAGAAGAAATAAGTTTCCGAAGGAAGGCATGTAGGAGTCACTTCAAGATGATAGCCGAATTTAATATTTAAAAAAAGGAGATAAGTCAAAAATGTAAGTAGAAAAGAAGGAAAGTCCAAAAGAAGGGACGAATAAAATTCCACTCTGAGTCTGAACCCTTGTAAAAGAATTTAATATGAAGATATTTTAATATAAAGATGTGAGAAAATATGTAAATAGTATATTTGAAATGATTTTCAAAGAAATTATTTAAAGGTAGAAAAACCCTATTTTTGAAAAGTAAGTAAATATTAAATTTTGAGAAAAATATGAAATGTCTATATTTTATTTACGTAGAAAGTTTTGGTAGAAATTAAAATTAGTTAAATTAGAAATTTTAGTGAATAGGGTTTTAAGAGTCATTTCTTTTAAAAGAAATGTGTAGAGCGTACGTATAGCTCATTGATTTTTCAAAAACGAAAATTTTAAGTTGTAAAATTCTTTTTGGGGGTAGACAATATGAAGTGGTATTGGTTTTAAATAGGATAAATAGCATGGGAATGAGGACTACATCCCAAAAATAAAAGATAGTTAATTGAGAGGAAAAAGTAGTATAAGAAGAGCAATTTATATAAGGGTAGTTAAGGTAAAAAATAGTTAAATATCAGTAACATTATGAAATATAAATAGAAACAAGGTTAGTAATTAGAAACAATATAAGAAACTAAAAGAAAGAAAAATGGTTATCTTCGTAATAGGTGCAGCAGCGACACATATCTTTTGGAAGTCCCCCTAATATGATAGTGTAGCCTCTGCTAATGTTGAAAGTGGAGATAATATAAGTGATAAGAAATTGATAAAGTGAGAGATATCCTTATTTGTGCCAGTTTTTATTGTTTAAAACTATAAAATATGTTTAGAAATACCGTAAAGTACATTTTTGGAAAGAAATGGTTTGGTATAACAATTAGACCTTTTTGAAAACAAAAATTTAATAAATGGTTAGGGTTAAAAATCCAAAATTTTTTAAGGAAAAAAAATGCCGAGAAGGGATTTTAAAAAGAAACATTGATTTGAAGAGAAAGGAAAAAACTTTTAAAGATTAAAGTGCTAACATTTTCTTTTGGACTTGGTGAATAAGCTAAATTCAAAAATCCTAAGTTACATTTTTTAAAATTAAGACATAAGTTAATTTTGAATTTGATAGATATTTTTTAAGCTGTACTTCTAAAAATAAAAGTTTTAAGATTAAGTACTTCGATATTTTGAATTTTTTATTTTTGAAAAAAATGGTGAAGACTAATCCAAAATTTTAAATATGAAGTAGATAGAAATGAGGTTTAGATAAGATGGGATAAAAGATAAGGCTGTGAAGTAATACCAATGGCTGCTCATAAAGTACCAACAAGGAATCCCCGTAGAATGTAAAGAATACTGGTGAGAACCTAGGATAGCTCATATGAATGAACAAGGATAAAGAAAGTAAATACCAAGATTGGTGAGCATTATCAAGACATTTAGATTAAAAAAGATAGTAGCATAGGGTAATGAGATGGCGAACACACATAGAGGACATTGGTAGACTCAAAGTTAAGGAAAGAAAGATAGAGGGTGGAAAGTTTATTCCGCTAATCCCATTTACCAATGAGTTATCCAAAATGTGCATAGTTTGTATTTCTTACCCACTATAGTGTTGGGATGCACAGTCATTTCATAGTTGGGTATTGTAATGAAAGTAATGGATCGACCTTATTCATCAGAAACCATAAAGGAAATTTAAGATATGTAGGTTGTAGAAGGATGACACCTTAGAAAGGCCCGTCTAATTTAAGTAAGAAGTGATTGGGCAACAACATCACTTAGTTTAGTTAATGTTGAAGTGCAGCTTCCAGCAATTGTTTATTTGAGGTATATATTGTAAGCATTAGTTGTTTCTGTAAAACGCGTACAGTGTCATGATAAATGTTCCTTTCGAAAATTAGTTTTCTAGATGGAACGCTATATTAATTGGAAAACTATGTAAGTAAGGAAATCTCATATAGACACTTAATAATGCAAAATAAATAAATAAAACGCTGGAAGTTTATAAAATTAATTAAGAAATTTATTAAATTAGCTACTAAAAGAAAAGTTAAGTCCAATAAGCCTTATATTTTGGAGAGATAAATTTTACCAAGCGAAGGATAGGGAAAGTTTGTTGCGAAGCCACGGGTCAGTGTTCATATGCCTTAAAAGCTAAAATTTATAAATAAACTTGTATGCTGATTGTTATTTGAAAATTTAAAGATAGGTTTTGAAATTGACGTTTACTGTGTAATAAAATAGATTCCAATTATGGACGTCAAACTATCGACTAGACCCGAACTGAGTAGGATGCGGCATGAGTTATTTTGAAAATATATACGTAGACACAGACTTTTCAAGGTTTTGTTAAAAATTAAAAAAATTAGAGATAAAATAAGTTTATGAAAAATTTGAAAAGTGTTGGTGAAATTTATAAACTTTAAGAGTTTTTCGAAGTATTTAAAAATTAAGTCTAAAAATATATTATGGGGAGAAAGAGAAAAAAATATTTTTGGAAATGCCACATGCTTAGTAGGGGAAGAAGTCAATGGGTTAACAAATAAAATATTTACTGCAAAGCAGAAGTGATAGTCAAATAAGACTTAGGTGGAGACGGAGGGAAAGTTATCTTAGATATGAAATCTATTTCTCCATACCTTGTCTATAGGCGAACAAAAACTAGTTTTTTAAAAAATTATGATTTTAAAATTTAAAGATTTAAAATAAATTTACTTATTCGAACTATAATTTGAAAAGTTGGAAGAGAATTGGGGCAAAAGAGAAGGTTCCAAGGTATAGTGGAAAAATGGTACATAAGAGAAGGATGGAAATATGGAATTTTTCATCTAAATCATTTTTCGGTATAAGAATATACATCTAGAAAACTAGATTTTTTTTGAAAAAAAAAAAATAGGATGTTGGCAATGGTGTGCTAGGATTTTGGATGGTACGAATTGGATGAAAAACTAGGTGAACTATACTTATATTTATGGAAGTGTGGGAAAATTTGGATGCAAAAACAGGATTTTGATTTTCAAAATTTGCATATATATAGAACTGCCTATATATATATAGGTTGATTGCATCATATTTTCAAAATTGTTTTAAAAATATGCATTCATATAGCAGGCACCAATTTAGAATTGTTCGGTATGCATATCATATATATATTGTGATGTATCGTGCACTTATACACGATTGGTTGCAAAATTGGTTGCACACTAATTGGTTGGTTAGTTTAGAATGATTGTGCGTTATGTTATGTGATTCGGTCCTTAAGGAATTTCGGGGATGAAATTCTTTTAAGGGGGAGAATGTAACACCTCGTAATTTTGATGATATTTAATTAAAAGAAACTAATCAATAAATAGTAATGCCAAAAAATTGAATTTTTACAAATGTCAGAATTTGGCTATGAAATTTACACCATTGGGTTTGTGGCGATTTTTGATCAATTTTCATATACAAAGTTTTCTGATCGGAGTTCAAACAAAAAAGTTATTAATGTTTAAAGTTTTTGAATTGAAAATAATTATATTTGTAATTATGGTAATAAAAGTCAATTAACATTAATTATTAATGTTAAAGGAAACTTATATGTTAAGAAATGTTAATGTTAAATAAAATTTGATAAAATATATAAAGTGGGAAACAAAGTTTATCAATCGGATCTAAAAAGAAATGAAATAAACATTGAAATAAACAAATACACGCACAGATCTAGTCACAAAATACAAGCTAATCGGTCGACCCCTATAGCTAGCCAGTCGACCACTAGCAGTTGATCGTAAGAAGATAGCGGTCGACTGGTGCGACTTTAAAATTGAGAATAATAGGTGGCCAAACGGCCCGAATTCAATATACTTCAATTGAATGACTGACACTGATTTGAATCCCTATAAATACAGAACTAAACCCTCACTTCTAAACTCATATTTTCGAAGCTCTACCATTCATAAATTTCTAATTATTAAGAATAGTAATAGTTTATACGTATATGCAATAGGAGAATCGTAGAAGGTGATTGAAGAAGAGAATAAGGTCAAATCAAATTGCCAAAGCCAAGGTAAATTGTAAATCTGGATCTAAAATGTAAATCAAATCCAAATCTCTTTTCTAATCTGGATCTCTAATGAATCTGTGTACGCTTGCAGTGTATATTTCCAAATAGGGACTAAAGGGATGGAATAACAAGGATTGCATCTGAAGATTTGAAAAGCTAAAGGTGAGTGGGAGATTATATATTTTTGTATGACATTGAATTTATGTCGTTGTAAATCTATTCCCGTATGCCTAAAATTTAAATTGAAGTCGTAGGTTAAATTTGTACATGTGAGATAAAATTAAAAACCCAGCCTGCATATTATGTTATTGATAACTTGAATCGTATATTGCATGTATGTAAATCTGAAAAATATTGTGTATTAATAGTCCTTGAATTTAGTGTTGGGTAGTAGTAATCCCTGAAATTTATAGAATATGTGATTCTTCCAAATTTCTGAATTTAGTATGACTTGTACAAACAAAAAATGTAAATTGAGTTATCACAATAAATTATAGGGATCTAAGTAGTATTTTAATTTATTGGAATATAGAGTGTGGCAATGTGAATTCCTATAGATTATCAAGTTTCAAATAAAAAATGCAGCACTTGAAATAACAAGGTGTAAACCTAAAAAGAAAAGGATGTATAAAATAGGGATATTGACCGAATTTTGTATTGTTTATTTCAATAACTATGAAAAAGATAATTCCTTGTAATTTCAAATGTAACACAAATTCCCCTTTTGGATAAGATACAAAAATTTATAGTATTAACCAAATTTGGAAGACTTGTAATTCCAATATATTAAAATGCAAAAATCCTTAAGGACTAATGTAAAGATTATAAATGTGATAATAAAAGCGGTCTAAGAATATGCGCAATATAAATAAGGAAAATGAAATAAAAGAAGTGAAAAGGTAGACAAGTCATAATTTAAAATAAAAAGGGTTATAGATAGTCCTCTAAAACAAGATAGGGAATTAAATGTTAAGAAGGGAAGAAAGTAAAATAGTGGGCAAAAAGTTGAAGTAAATGAGAAAAGGTATTTAAGTCTTTTAAACAAAAACCAAAAAATGAATTTAAATTAAATAAGATGTAAATGCATAAAGAACTAAAGAAATATTATTAACAGTGAACTATAGAAGACAATAATTGAACAAGAATGAATGTATATGTATATGTATATGTATATGTATATGTATATGTATATGTATATGTATATGTATATGTATATGTATATGTATATATGCACGTAGCTTCAAATTTTCGTTTATGACGGGCATGAATTATTAATAGTTAGTAAATAACTTAGTAAATAAGAATGACATAGTCATTAGTATAGGTTGGAATGCAAAGTCGGTAGTTTTACACAACAGAAATCTGCCCACCGCAACGGGCCGCCAGCAGTTGTGTTTGCATTATACCGATCTGGGACATCCAACTTTACGACCTGTAGAGTTATGTACGTTTGCATATAGGTAAAGGAATACCCTCAATAGAGTCTTCTTCAATAAATTAGTTGGGTACTGCCCTGATTATGTTGGGCAATCTAAATAGGATGGTGAGCTGCTTGACGCTATGTCAGTGTGTGTTGGTACCAAGTCAAAAGTAGGATCTGTATATAGGTTTTTTACATCATTGATCCTATGCGGTCAACGGGAAAGACAGGGTTACAACTAATGGGATGTACCTCCTACTAGGGTAAATCACGTTAGTTCATGCACTGCCAAAGTTGTTTGCTAGTTTTTTTGTAAGGGCAAGGCTAGTTAACCCATAAAAGGGATCTTTCAAAACAAATGGGGTAGTCCAAGGAGCCGAGTCCACGATAGGATGAAGAAAATTAGTAAATCATCAAGGCAAGATAGAATACGGTTAAGCTATTATGACATCATTGTTAGGCACTGTGGGAGTTCCTTAGTACGCATTACGCCGAGGGTATGTGTAACGACCCGTAATTTCGCTACTACAAAAATGAGAGATTTCGTTCGTTTTAAATTTAAAAGGCATTTAAATCTTAAATAAAAATGTTATATATAATAAATAATCATTTATTCTTATAGATAATAGATTAAAAAGTATAAATTTGGATTTTAGAACAAATTAACAAAAGGTAAGTTTTTTTAATAATATATAAAGGCTTAAATAAATAAATTTAAATATTTATTTAAAAAGGTAAATCTTATTTAAAACGTCTAATAAAGATGATAAAAGTATATTTATATATTTAAAAATATGTTAATAATTATTTTACAAAAATAACCAAAATTTGTCGCATTTTGTCAGTTTTATATACGCTGTAAAATTATAGATTTTGATATTAATTAAATATGGTTTTAAAATATAAAGAGACATGTTTTAATTTATTTAAAGAAGTAAAAAGTTCATTTTAAAGTTTG
This sequence comes from Allium cepa, assembly GCA_030765085.1. Lineage (NCBI taxonomy): Eukaryota > Viridiplantae > Streptophyta > Magnoliopsida > Asparagales > Amaryllidaceae > Allium > Allium cepa. The sequence goes on from CM060928.1 coordinate 272,947,889, forward strand.
GTTTACATCAATATATAGCTTAACAAAAACGTCAAATTTTGACGGTAAAATTTGTCGACAAAAACACCGTTTTCAACCAAAACAAGTTGTCGACAAGTTGTTGCAACTTGATACATTTTCTAACATACACATATGCATAAATACAACTTTACAAACTATTTAAACACTTTACATTTAGCACTAAAGACAAAAAGGGTTTACTTTTGAAAAGTTTACATAAAAGAGTGTAAAAAGTGAAAAGACATGATTTGACTAATTAAGTTTTATTTTAAATCTTTACAAACAACATCATTACATATATGTCATGTCTCATTTATGGGATGTTATGTGTATGCATGGAAAAGGAGAAAAAGGGTAATTATGTAATTTAAAAAGTAAAGAAAAAAGACAAAATTATTACTTAAGGACTTAACATCACATCCAACCTTCTCTTCTCATTAATGCACATCCTTTCTCATCTTGGAAAGAAAAGAAAATTGAAAATTCAAAAAGTAGAAGGGTATTTTAGTCATTTTGGTTAAGCTTAAAAATGTAATTTACATGGAAAATTTTTGCTATAAATACCACTACACTTTCACTCATTTTCTTCACACCACTCATTCTTCTTCTTCTTCATTTTTGAATTTTCTTTTGCTCATTAATGGCTTCTCCTCTTTAAGAGAGGTAGGATGGTTAAAAATAGTGGAGTGCTTAAGCACTAATCCACTTGTTACTCTCTAACCTCTTCTTAATTCACTTCTTCTTCTTCTTCTCTTTTTAAAAAGGGCTCTAGGCCGTGAGTTTGGGAGTTGATAAGGGGAGGACGTGAGCAAAGAAAATAGAGATGGAGATGGTCGAGCACTTGGAAGCATGGTTATGATAAGGTTTAGAATGGTTTAGTGAAGCGTTGAATTAAATGAATGTTGGTAGGAAGTTAAATGTTTTGGCTAAAGATGAGAAATTCTCATTGCTTTTGAATGTATATTTTAGTTATGTTAAAACAATCACATTTACACCCTTATGACATATGAATGTTTATACCAAACTGATTGTTAATATGGATGATTTGATAGTTAGTAAATTAAGTGAATTGTGATAATATATTCCGTTATGATATTAATAGTGAATATTAGATTTAAAATCATATGCATGTGATTGGTTGAATGGTTGTTATGTTAGTGATAAATATGAATATTGGATATGTTCATTTTGATTAAGTAATCACTTTGTTTAATAAGACCGTATTTTAGCAATATGAGATATTTTGGAAAAATAAGTCTCTTTTCATTTAGAAGTGAAATTAAAGTTAAAATAAAAGAGAATTTGAAATTTGAAGTGAAACGGATTTGAAAAGGATAGCTAATTTGAAAATGAAATTGAGATGAATAGTGAAATCGAAATCAATTTTGAAAAAGTGAAGTTTAGTTTGAAAATGAATTGAAGTTTAAATTGAAATTAGATTTGAAATCTAAGTTTTAAAAGAGTTTAATTTGATATTAGAATTGAAATTGGAATTTAAAATTTAATATTAAAATAATAGGAATAAAATAATATTATAATATGGTAATAGTGAAAATACATTTTGAAATATTTTAGAAAGTAAAAATATTGATTTAGAATTACTAGTAATGGTTTTATAAGTGTTAAAATTCAATTTGAATAGATTATTTCAAATAGTGAAAAATAAGTTAAAATTAGGTGCGTCGCGTAACAGTAGTTCGCGATTTCGCGCTGAAAAGTTCAAATGAATGTGTAGAGTGAAATATAGCTGAGAATTCTTCGAGATAAGAAAATTCCAGACTATTATATCCATATCTTCTAAATGAAGAAAGAAAATCAAAGTTTCGATAAGTAGATTTTGGATTAAGTCCAAATCAATTTTCCAGAAAAATCGCGTTAGTGCAGTTAAGTGACCATAACAGGAAATTTGTTTAAATGGATGTTTTAATTATGGAAAAATATGAAATAAATTTGATAAATCTACTTAAATAGTTTAAAAGAAGTTTGGATTGAAAAATATGAATTATCAAATGTTTAAAAGTTGTTTTTGTAACGATCTATTTTTTCGACTTCTGAAAGTCGACATTAATACGTCCACTGTATCAACTACCGAACCATCGAACGCCGGAAAATGAACCATTAGGGTTTAAGAAGAAGAAGATAGAAGAAGAAGATAGAAACAATAACAGAATCTCACATATCGTAGCAGAACAAATATAATAGATAACTAAATATGTTTAAACAGAATCACTATATCAGTTATTACATTACATCACGTTACATTATCAGAGTGTACAACAACAAACAGCGGAAAGAAATATTACATATATAAATGATACGCCTCGCCATCTAGCTCCAACTCCTGATTTTCACAGCAACTTCTTGATTTTGCTCTCGAATAACTGCTAACCTGACTCTAGACTGCCCGTGTGGAAAATTATGGACACCCAGAGTTTAGAAAGGGAACAATAAACTCCAGGTCAGTCATGGGACTAGTGTGAGATCTTTAAAACAGTTATTTTCACAAAGAAAATAAAAAGAAACCCGCTATGCTTTTGGAAAATGAAACTACCATAGGGCCTCCCGCCACACACACAATGCAAACGTAGAATTGGAGGAGATTTCTCCTTATGATAGTCAAATATGCTTAATACACAAAATCATTTGATATTGTTATTAGTGCATAGTGTATAAAATATTTCGAAAGTATAATATTAATCTTAGCCAGCATAGGTACCATTATATTATGCCTGCTACAGCTACCATTTTAAATGGCAGGTTCTACAACTAAAACCGTACAAGGTGCGTATTGTTTCTTTGGATTTCCAACGAATGATCAGGCTAAGGAACTTCCTACTGCCACATGGGTACGCCTCTAGCGGGACGTCCCGAGAACTTAACCAGCTCTCTGCCAACACAAGGCCGGGTTACATCTGTAACTAGGTAACTACTACACGAGTATGTCATCCCTCGGTCCTTTGGGACCTTTATCCGAGGAACCTCTACACCAACAACCACAAAGAAAAGTATTTGCAGTAACCACAAAGGTTAAATATCAGGGCTCCATACCTGACACCATCCTTTTCCAGAAGGAAATGACATACCCTAAAGGGCGTGACCCTCATAACCTTGCCGCATCTTTCCTGTTTTGACCATTTTCGGGGTGTGAGGTCCGATGAGGTCTCGTCCACAAACCTACACTTTTCACAAAGTCGTGTTTTGATCAACAAATGATCAGCAGCACTTCGTGTGCCACATTACCAAATTGGGAATGTATCACTTGTAACCATCAACTACATAACTTTTGAGCTCGTACGTCTCAGAGAAGGGTGTTAAGCTAAGAGAATAAATTCTCCGCCACCAACAGAAATGTATTCGATAGAAACCAGCTTTACATCTCAAAGTGTAATGTCGGACACACATCCATACAAGTCCGTTTCGTGATAGAACGAAACCGAAAGCACTTCCAAAGAAGCCCTTGCAATTCGGATAATCACTAGTCACGTCCGGAATCCCCAACACAAAGGGTGATAAAATCTCTATACCGGAGCAACCCGGTGCAGAGACATTCGACAGGTAATCCTTTCGTTTCGAGAATACCCGGTCTTTAACACCATCTTCAAATGAAATCCCATTTCGTCGTATCGTTATTCGAATGGGTTTTATGACACAAGGTCCTCTTCCGGCTAATCTGAATAACGAGCGCTTATTTTTAAAAATAAGTGTTCGCCCAGATTTCAAATAAATCACAACAATTTTTCACTTCGATCTTTTAAATAAAAGATCTATCACAAATCACAAAGGTTCGATGTGGTTTTTGGATATCCACTTGGAATCCGACCCCCGGTCGCATCGTAATTCAAATGCCATTTGAAAGGCAAATATTGATAGTCGGTTATTTAACTATCAATAAATATCCACAACAATTACCGAATTTAAATAAATTTCCCAAATTATTCATCTTCAAAATATATTCGCAAGATATATTTCAACACTTCCACCATTGGAAAACAAATTTCAAATTCCTGACCACACTTCAATATCTTGAAAACAAGTTTCAAATCATTTTTCCTTACACGGAAAACATTCCCAAATATTTATTTTCACTGAAAATCTGCCGAGATTAAATGATTTAAAATAATTTAAATTACTTATCCAAACATATATCCTTGGAAATAAACTATTTTAGAAACACTTACTTAATTATTAGTTATAAAAATATTATACTAATATCTTACATAAACTTCAAGTCTAAATTAACTTTAAGATAATTTAGTAGATAGGGTATAACTATTTTAAATAACCATTTTCTAAACAAATATCAATTTAATCTTTAAAACAATTCTTTCTATATAAGTAATTAAATAAATCCATGTTTTAAAGATTTAAAACAATTTCCAAAAATAATTCCTCCAATAATAAAGAAATTTCCAAACAATTTCTAGAACCTTTGATTGATACTTCAAAAACTACTTATAAATATATTCGGCTTTCCAGGGAATAATTTTCTTTTTATTTATATCAATTAATAAATCTTCTCGATTTATTTTAATTTACATACCAAATCTGTAAATTCCATTATAAATTTCCATTGTGAATTTAAACTTCTAAATATCCATTGATATACGATTCTCAAATCGATTTCTGAATATTCATTTTCAGCACCGAATTAAATTCTAAATTGATTTCCAAATTTATTTACAAATACCAAACCAATTTCCAAAATTGATTTCTAAATTTATTTCAACACCAAATTTATTATCCTTCGAAACAAATTCCTCCTTTTAAATTTATTCAATTTTCTAAAACTAATTTACTATAAATTTCTACTAAATTTCAAAAGATCCAATTTTATTTATTCCTGATATCCTACGATATCAGAAATATATTCGGCTAAATTATAGCCTTCAAAGGTTTCAATTATAAATAATCACACACAGATTATAAAAATTCAACACACAAAATATGAAACAAATTCAATATTTGAGGAATCCAGTTGGATCCCTCCAACCTGTTTCCCTGCATCCACAGACGTTAGCACAACAATTAAATACCAATTCCACTTCGATGTGGAATATCGCGGTATATGGGATTTTTAAAAAAAATCATCCGCTATTATGCGGCGCAATAGGGTCTCATCCACTATATAATGCGGGAAATCAACAACTCCAACATATATTATATACTATTATATATATAATATTATCCAATGAATAATTATTATAATTCAATCACCCAAGCACACAGTCATTCAGTTTAAATTTAACTACTTAAAATCAAACTGGAAATTTCAATTTGAACTTGAGTGAGAAGATCTCACCTTTTATTTTTAATCCATTTCCAATCCCGATTTGTCTCCTTTACAGTATTAGACCTTGTATAAACAATTATATAATTTTTATTAATATTCCAATAAATCGAACAATTTAATTCTCATTTAATAATTTACATAACAAATTATTTTATATTTTTAAACTAAAAATTTAACTTAACCTAATTATTCCTTTAATAGATAAATTTTAGTAACTAAAATAATTCAGATTTAATTAAACAAATAAGTCTTCACCATATGTAAATGAAATATGAATAGGTATATTTACTTTATTTTACATTTTCAAATTTTTTACAAAAATAATCAATGTCCTTTTAATTAAAAATATATTCTTGTTTATATTTTTAAACGGAAACATATGTGTGTGTGTCTATATATATATATATATATATATATATATATATATTATATTACCCTTTTCCTTCACTATGTATACATACTTTTATATATATACATCTTTAACCTAAAACATATTCACTGTAAACTTAATCTGAAGCTGAAATGTGTCTATATATATATTTATTTTATTTTTTTGAAAACGCATATGTTTAGCAAAATAAATTTATATTCCCAGTTAGTAACTTCTGTTAATCCAACTAATTCAAATGCTCAGCTAAAACCAAGATTATACCTCCTCTATCCGCCATCAAACATTGCGATTGAGAGCCGCTACCACTCCTAGACTGCCGAGCTTCCCTCTTGTTCGAAACCCTAGCTCATCATTGCTCCAGTACCTCAAGTTCGTGCATGAAAATGCTAGCTTTCGACGAACTCGCCTAGGTCGTCTCCAAACTATTCCACGATATTGACGAGCCTGCAGCCTCACGTGCCTCCACTACCATAATCTGCTAATGACCCAAATCGAGGTCCTACTCGCAACGCCCTCCAACAATCAATTGCGACGTGAATTTACTCGAGATGATAAATACTTGATACTCTATTCCGATCTGCCCAAAATATCGTTCGTCCCGTTTTCTTTATTTTTTTCCTTTTTTTTTATATTTGGCGTAAATTCGAAAATGAATCAGAGGGGAGAAGAAGACATCTGCGATTTTTATCCTGTTTGAACTGGGCAGTGAAGAATTTATGCAAAGGGGTTTTGAACTGAGGATGTGAGGAACGAAGAGAAGCCCGACATTTTATTTTAGTTTAACAGCGGCCATTGATTCGAATCAAAGGGAACTCGAAATTGAAAGAGATGAATGCGGCCATGGTTATCTGATTTCTGAACGAAAGATAATGCTTTTGTTTTCATTTCTTTGTCGACTGAACTGGGTGATAGTGAAAGAGACGCGATATTGAAAGGAAGGATACGAAGGAGACAACGTGGTGGCTGGTTGTACGAGTTTTCGGAATAAGAATAAGTAAATATAATTTAAATTTGATTTCAAATTATCTCGAATTTGTAGCTTAAATTTTCGACCTCCTAACGAGACGTGACGCTAAGCGCCTATAATGTTATACCCATATTACGAACACAATGGAACGTGTTTTGGAGGCTAATTCGATCATATGGAGAAGATTGCTTTTTGGACTCAGTTATTATATTAAATTTCGATTAAATCTTCACCGCGTTTGCTTATCTTACGGCCAAACGACAACTCCGAATGCTATGAAAATTGAAATCCGATAATAATACCATATTACGGATCCAATGGAACTCGTTTCTTTGAAATCCGAGACGGTGCCTTGGAAGGTTATTTTTAAATATCGATTTGAACGATAAAATCTCAAAACTGAACAAAACACTTCTAAATTCGATTTCGACACTTCTACTATCTTCACTATTATCAGTATAAATTTTACAAGCCTTCACATTATTTTTAACCGGCTTAAAACTGAAGATTCAAATTTTTATCCAAGTTCGATGCAATAAATTCAATAATTAGATTGCCAAAATCATAATTAATTTTGAAATTCAAGTTAACCCATCATTCAAATATCTAAAATCAATTAAATTTCCAAATTTCAATTGTCCAAGTTTCAGGGTCGTCACATCCTTCCCCCCCTTAAAAGAATTTCGTCCCGAAATTACTAGTTAAGTAGAATGATCCTCAGCCCGTTTAATATTTTCCAAACCAAACAGTTTTATCAATTTATCAACCCAAATCTTTTTATTAAAGATTCATTTCAACTAACTTTCCAAAATCTTCCATAGTTGCCAAACAATATTGTTTACTTTACAATTCAAATTTAAATTCAAATTTTGAATCTCCAAAATTTCTCAAAAATTTTCTAACTCTCGAAATTTTCGAAAAATTTCGCCAGTGTCTCCTTTGCGCGGCTAGCTCGGTACGACTACAAAATGGCACCACAGGCCCTCAGATTCCAAAAGAAAACAAAACGCCAAGTGGCATATAGAAATTGAAATACATACCTTTTTGTCGGGCAATTCAAATTTTTGTCTTCAAAATCTCGATTCCAATTTTTTTCCTTTTTTCCTGTAATATACCTGTATATTCTCCTAGCCATAATATTCAATTACAACATTCAAATATCATTTTTTGCGCATTTCTTTACAGAAGTTTCATATCTACTTCTATTCAATTAGTTTTACAGAAGTTTCATATCTACTTCTATTCAATTAGTTTTCTCATTTCCATATGAATTCTAATTTATCTTCAACTATGAATATTGAATTTTATCTTCCATTTATAACTGATTCATATTATTATTTTAAATTAGTTTCATTCACTAATTTACTTCAATTTCCACTTTGAAATCGTTTGTCGCTAACAAATTTTTTTCAAAAATTTTCTAACTCCCAAAATTTTCAAAATTTTTTGGCAGAGTCTCCTTTGTACGAAGGAGTTTTTGCAATTTGACAAAAGATATAAATATATATACATCGACCCACCCAGTCGTAAAAACAAAAACAGTTCATATTTCCTATTTTTATTGCGTAGGCATACCTTATTTAGCATTTTTAAGCAAGCGGCTTATTTAATTAGCATTTTGCGCAATCAAATCCAGCCAAACGGCCCTCCTGTACCTATGTGTACTCAATTTAAACACATAAGTGACATATAGAGGAGATTCATTTACATTTCACTTATTTTCAATAGTAAACAAAAAGCTTTCACAAGCAAAATATTCAAAATAATTCCCATAAGAAATTTATAAGGTTTCAATACAAATTTAATTGCTTACAACTACATTCCATACCATTTCTATTCAATTCAAGTGATTTACAATTCACTTTCTTTCATTCAATTCATAGAATTTTATGCAATCTCGTTTGCGTCAAACGACACCCATTTCTATGCAAATTTGACGATATTCACTAAATAGAATATCCAATCTAGTTTATAACTAATTTAAATTGATACCAACTGAATTTACTCCTTATTCCATTCCATTTCCAATTAATTCTGTTCGATTCATTTTGCATTCCATACAACTTGACAACCACCATTTCACAATTTTATTCAAGTCGAGCTTCCATCCAATATTTACTTAAGTTATTTATTTTCTTCAAGTTATTTCAATTCAAAACTCAAATTTATTTTTCCTTGTGACACTTCCCAATTTAAATCCTTGATTTTATTTTCATTTATCAAATTCATTCCATCTACTAATTTAATTAAATTAGTTTTACTCACTTATCCATTTTAAATTTCAATTTTCCATTCTCAATTCATCTCGAATTTATTTTATCAATAACAAGGAAATTTTCCATTTATTTCCATTTATTTCTACTTACTTGAATTTATCTGTAAATTTAACTCATAATTTAACTTTACTTTAACTAATTCAACTTTCTTATTTCATGAATTAATTAATTATCACATTAGTATACTTGGATTCAATCCATTTTTTTCCATGTTTGGATTTTTATTCAACTTGATCCAATCAAATCTCATCCCATTTTTCCATCCAATTCATTTTCTTACAAATGTTAACTCATTTGTACATTCACAAATTTATTCCACACTTACTTTTATTATCTTTTCCATTTTGAATCTTATTTCAGTCAAATTTCAAATATTTTTATAAGTTATCAAACTTATTTAGATATCGTAACATTTTAAAGATTTCCAGAGTCTTTTTTTAACAATTGCTCACATTTCAAAACAAACTTTGAAATCAATTATATCCATTCAAATATTTTTCCAAATATTTTTAAATTTCAAACCCCACCAGATTTCATATTCAACTCCAAAAATACTTCTCAAATAATTATTTTCCAGACTTTTGGAAACCATTTTCAAATTAAAGAAATTTAATCTTTTGAAATTTCAATTCAATTCCTTTAATCTGCATTTCAAAGATTACTCTGGCATCTCATTTCAATTTATAAAACTCATTTACACATTCACATTACCAATTTCATTCCATTAATGAATTTCATTCCAAATTATAAATTACATTTACAATTTACATTTACAAATCTCATTTTTTTTCTCTTAATCTTTGTTTAACATTTCAATTTCTTATTCAGTGATGATAATAGTTTAATATTACCATTCCCTTAACAAACAACAACCATATTTTATATAAAATTCACAGAAAATCATTTCTTTTATATAAAAAAATAGTTTTGGGTAAAATTATTTCATTTACCCTATTTTAAAACAATACTGTATCAATTTATCTTGTCTAAGAATTTAGAAACCCCTATCGAAACAGTTGGCCAAACTGCACCGACCAGAATCTATAAACAATCAACCGATAAGTCAGCACAACACAAAACAATTTTTTATATTTTCTAACAAATACGCACTCATATCTATTATTACACTCAAACTCATTCTAGAGTACTACTGACTCTATCTCTAATGAGTAACACCCAACAGAGCCAAGGTTTTCACTTAACCAAATGCTCTGATACCACATTGTAACGGTCTAGGCTTTTCAGCCATTGACAACGGCCAATCTCGACTGGTAGGATTTTCAACCATCCCAGCCCCGCCGTGGCATACAATGGTACCCCAAACTTGCTTTTAGAGCCAGCCTTTCGACTGTCACAGCTTACGCCTAACCAACCCCTTAAAGAGGACGTGTAGGAGTAAGAGTCTTCTGCTCGCCATCAAACAAAAAGCGAGAACCCCCCATCACGTTTCACCTAGATAATAAAGACTGGTGTGAGATCTTTAAAATAGATATTTTCACAAAGAAAATAAAAACAAACCCGTTATGCTTTTGGAAAATGAAACTACCATAAGGCCTCCCGCCACACACACAATGCAAACGCAGAATTGGAGGAGATTTCTCCTTATGATAGTCAAATATGCTTGATACGCAAAATCATTTGATATTATTATTAGTGCATAGTGTATAAAACATTTCGAAAGTATAATATTAATCTTAGCCAGCATAGGTACCATTATATTATGCCTGCTATAGCTACGATTTTAAATGGCAGGTTCTACAACTAAAACCGTACAAGGCGCGTATTGTTTCTTTGGATTTCCAACGAATGCTCAGGTTAAGGAACTTCCTACTGCCACATGGGTATGCCTCTGAAGGGACGTCTCGAGAACTTAACCAGCTCTCTGCCAACACAAGGCCGGGTCACCTCTGTAACTAGGTAACTACTACACGAGTATGCCATCCCCCGGTCCTTTGGGACCTTTATCCGAGGATCCTCTACACCAACAACCACAAAGAAAAGTATTTGCAGTAACCACAAAGGTTAAATATCAGGGCTCCATACCTGACACCACCCTTTTCCAGAAGGAAATGACATACCCTAAAGGGCACGACCCTCATAACCTTACTGCATCTTTCCTTTTTTGACCATTTCCGAGGTGTGAGGTCCGACGAGGTCTCGTCCACAAAGCTACACTTTTCACAAAGTCATGCTTTGATCAACAAATGATCAGCAGCACTTCGTGTGCCACATTAACAAATTGGGAATGTATCACTTGTAACCATCAACTACATAACCTCTGAGCTCGTGCGTCTCAGAGAAGGGTGTTAAGCTAGGAGAATAAATTCTCCGCCGCCAACAGAAATGTATTCGATAGAAACCAGCTTTACATCTCAAAGTGTAATGTCGGACACACATCCATACAAGTCCGTTCCGGGATCAAACGGAACCGAAAGAACTTCCAAAGAAGCCCATGCAATCCGGATAATCACTAATCACGTCCGGAATCTCCATCACAAAGGGTGATAAAATCTCTATACCGGAGCAACCCGATGCAGAGATATTCAGCAGGTAATCCTTTCGTTTCGAGAATACCCGGTCTTCAACACCATCTTCAAATGAAATCCTATTTCGTCGTATCGTTATTCGAAATGGGTTTTATGACACAAGGTCCTCTTCCGGCTAATCCGAATAATGAGCGCTTATTTTTAAAATAAGTGTTCGTTCAGATTTCAAACAAATCACAATAATTTTTCACTTCGATCTTTTAAATAAAAGATCTATCTCAAATCACAAAGGTTCGATGTGGTTTTCGGATATCCACTTGGAATCCGACCCCCGGTCGCATCGAAATTCAAATGCCATTTGAAAGGCAAATATTGATAGTCGATTAACTACCAATAAATATCCACAAAAATTACCGAACTTAAATAAATTTCCCAAATTATTCATCTTCAAAATATATTCGCAAGATATATTTTAACACTTCCACCATTTGAAAACAAATTTCAAATTTCTGACCACATTTCAATATCTTGAAAAAAAGTTTCAAATCATTTTTCCTTACACGGAAAACATTCCCCAATATTTATTTTCACTGAAAATCTGCCGAGATTAAATGCTTTAAAATAATTTAAATTACTTATCCAAACATATATCCTTGGAAATAAACTATTTTAAAAACACTTACTGAATTATTAGTTATAAAAATATTATACTATTAACTTACATAAACTTCAAGTCTAAACTAACTTTAAGATAATTTAGTAGATAGGGTATAACTATTTTAAACAACCATTTTCTAAACAAATATCAATTTAATCTTTAAAATAATTCTTTCTATATAAGTAATTAAATAAATCCATGTTTTAAAGATTTAAAACAATTTCCAAAAATAATTCCTCCAACAATAAAAAAATTTCCAAACAATTTCTAGAACCTTTGATTTATACTTCAAAAACTACTTAAAAATATATTCAGCTTTCCAGGGAAGAATTTTCTTTTTATTTATATCAATTAATAAATCTTCTCGATTTATTTTAATTTACATACCAAATCTGTAAATTTCTTTATAAATTCCCATTGTGAATTTAAACTTCTAAATATCCATTGATATACGATTCTCAAATCGATTTCTGAATATTCATTTTCAGCACCGAATTAAATTCTGAATTGATTTCCAAATTTATTTACAAATACCAAATCAATTTCCAAAATTGATTTCTAAATTTATTTCAACACCAAATTTATTATCCTTCGAAACAAATTCCTCCTTTTAAATTTATTCAATTTTCTAAAACTAATTTACTATAAATTTCTACTAAATTTCAAAAGATCCAATTTTATTTATTCCTGATATCCTACGATATCAGAAATATAGTCGGCTAAATTATAGCCTTCAAAGGTTTCAATTACAAATAATCAAACACAGATTATAAAAATTCAACACACAAAATATGAAACAAATTCAATATTTGAGGAATCCAGTTGGATCCCTCCAACCTGTTTCCCTGCATCCATAGACGTTAGCACAACAATTATATACCAATTCCAATTCGATGTGGAATATCGCGGTATATGGGATTTAAAAAAAATCATCCGCTATTATGCGGCGCAATAGGGTCTCATTCGCTATATAATGCGGGAAATCCACAACTCCAATATATACTATATACTATTACATATATATAATATTATCCAATGAGTAATTATTATAATCCAATCACCGAAGCACACAGTCAATCGGTTTAAATTTAACCATTTAAAATCATACTGGAAATTTCAATTTGAACTTGAGTGAGAAGATCTCACCTTTTATTTGTAATCCGTTTCCAATCCCGATTTGTCTCCTTCACAGTATTAGACCTTGTATAAACAATTATATAATTTTTATTAATATTCCGATAAATCAAACAATTAAATTCTCATTTAATATTTTACTTAACAAATGATTTTAAATTTTTAAACTAAAAATTTAACTTAACCTAATTTTTCCTTTAATAGATAAATTTTAGTAACTAAAATAATTCAGATTTAATTAAACAAATAAGTCTTCACCATATGTAAATGAAATATGAATAGGTATATTTACTTTATTTTACATTTTCAAACTGTTTACAAAAATAATCAATATCCTTTTAATTAAAAATATATTAGTGTTTATATTTTTAAACGGAAACATATATATATCTATACTTATATTACTTTTTTCCTTCACTGTGTATACATACTTTTATATATATATACATCTTTAACCTAAAACATATTCACTGTAAACTTAATCTGAAGCTGAAATGTGTCTATATATATTTATTTTATCTTTTTGAGAACGCATATGTTTAGCAATATAAATTTATATTCCCAGTTAGTAACTTCTGTTAATCCAACTAATTCAAATGCTCAGCTAAAACCAAGATTATACCTCTTCTATCCGCCATCAAACATTGTGATTGAGAGCCGCTACCACTCCTGGACTGCCGAGCCTCCCTGTGGTTCGAAACCCTAGCTCATCGTTGCTCCAGTACCTCGAGTTCGCGCATGCAAATGCTAAACTTCGACGAACTCGCCCAGATCATCTCCAAACTATGCCACGATATTGACGAGCTTGCAACCTCACGTGCCTCCACTAACACATTCTGCCGATGACCCAAATCGAGATCCAACTCGCGAGTCCCTCCAACAATCAATCGTGACGTGAATTTACTCGAGATGATAAATACTTGACACTCTATTCCGATTTGCCCAAAATATCGTTCATCCCTCTTTCTTTTTTTTCTTTGATTTTATATTTGGCGTAAATTCGAAATGAATCAGAGGGGAGAAGAAGACATCTAGGATTTTTATCCTGTTTGAACTGGGCAGTGAAGAATTTATGCAAAGGGGTTTTGAATTGAGGACGTGAGGAACGAAGAGAAGCCCGAGATTTTATTTTAGTTTAACAGCGGCCATTGATTCGAATCAAAGGGAACTCGATATTGAAAGAGATGAATGCGGCCATGGTTATCTGATTTCTGAATGAAAGATAATGCTTTTGTTTTCATTTCTTTGTCGATTGAACTGGGTGATAGTGAAAGAGACGCGATATTGAAAGGAAGGGTATGAAGGAGACAACATGGTGGCTGGTTGTACGAGTTGTCGGAATAAGAATAGTAAATAAAATTTAAATTTGATTTCAAATTATCTCGAATTTGTAGCTCAAATTTTCGACCTCCTAACGAGACGTGCCGCAAGGCGTCTATAATGTTATACCCGTATTACGAACACAATGGAACGTGTTTCGGAGGCTAATTCAATCATATAGAGAAGATAGATTTTTGGACTCAGTTATTACATTAAATTTCGATTAAATCTTCACCGCGTTTGCTTATCATACGGCCAAATGACAACTCTGAATGCTACGAAAATTGAAATCTGATAATAATACTATATTATGGATCCAATGGAACACGTTTCGTTGAAATCCGAGATGGTGCCTCGGAAGGTTATTTTTAAATATCGATTTGAACGATAAAATCTCAAAACTAAACAAAACAGTTCTAAATTCGATTTTGACCCTTCTACTATCTTCAGTATTGTCAGTATAAATTTTACAAGCCTTCAAAATATTTTTAACCGGCTTAAAACTGAAGATTAAAATTTTTATCCAACTTCGATACATTAAATTCAATAATTAGATTGCCAAAATCATAATTAATTTTGAAGTTCAAGTTAACCTATCATTCAAATATCTAAAATCAATTAAATTTCCAAATTTCAATTGTCCAAATTTCAGGGCGTCACAGTTTCAATCAAATAAGCCTATATGGCATTTTCCGCAGCACTTTTATGCTGTGAATTTTATAGCTTTTGGAATATGAGTTTAAATATAACGACGTTTTGCAGAATCAATTATGAATGTTTTAAAATGGATAATGAAGCGTTTCGGAAAAAAATTTAGAATATTTGTAAGTAATTCCAAAATAAAGTTGAAGATCTAAGTATGCGAAAACGACTAGTACATTTGTCCCGCCTGTGAGATCTGGGAAGATAAAACAAGGTGTTTAACTAAGGTTAGGGATGGAGCAACCGATGCCCAGACTGGCCTATGTTTTCTTTTCTTAGGCGAGGGGTGGAGCAGGTCGAAAGAAAAGCCCGGATGCTCTTAAATAAAAAAGATCGTATGAAGTTTTCAAAATAAAAGAAGATTGGTATTATCCAAAAGTTAAGAAATCTCCAAAAGTGAATGATGTCTACGATCCAATTTACTTAAAAATGTTTGCTAAGATTGATTTTGGGTTTAAGGTAAACGATGTCTTAAATAACATTGTTTTTGAATCACCTAAAATTTAAAGAATTTGATCAAGCATTAAGTAAGGAAATTTGAGATATTTTCTAAAGAAAAAGAATGAATTTCTTAGAAATTATTCTAAGTTAAAAGAAAGATATTTCGAAATCATCCGAGAAGAATTAAAGTGAAAAGAGACAATAAATCCTGTATACTCATATTCACTTTTTATCGATAATTGGATTTCGAAAGAACCGGGGTCGGATTTGGTTGATTCCTATCCGAAAACCTCTTCGAACCAATGAATACGTTCGAACGTGAAGATATGTTGAAGATAATTGAAGACCGTGGATCTTTATAGCGTGAGGACCGCTTGTTGACTTGCTCTGGGTAGCTCCCGAGTTATATATAGCAGTGGTCTCCTCGTTGTGGAGATTTTGCGGATTGCAAGGACTACTCGCTACTAGTGGTAGTAGGAGAGTACCTTCGGTTTGTCCTGTTCCTGGACAACTTGTATGGATGTTTGTCTGACATTGCATTTCTAAAGATTACGTGCATTGGTTTTTACAAACGTGCATCAGTGGTGTCGGAGATGACAACTTCTCTTAGCTTAACAGCCTCCCTGAGACATACTAGCTCAAGGGTTGTATTTTTGTAGAAGGCAATTAGTAGTCAACAGAAATGGCAATGTGGCATTCAAAGATGTGATATGTGCTATGTGAAAAGGTAATCGTTTTCCTTAAGCCTCATTAAACCGAAAATGACCGAAACAGGATTAGATGTGGCAAGGCTAAGTGGGTCATTCCCAATTAGGGTATGATCTATCCCCTTCTAGATATATTTCTTTCCCCCATAACGTTCAGGATGTTAATTAATGTGGTGTATGGAAAGAGTGCTCTCGGATAAAGGTCGGTAACGACCGGGGGATGACATATTCGGTACTATCTAGTTATAGAGGTGGGCCAGTCTTGTGTTGGTAGAGAAGCTGTGTGATGGTTTCTTGGGACATCCATCTAGAGGT
This sequence comes from Allium cepa, assembly GCA_030765085.1. Taxonomy (NCBI): domain Eukaryota; kingdom Viridiplantae; phylum Streptophyta; class Magnoliopsida; order Asparagales; family Amaryllidaceae; genus Allium; species Allium cepa. The sequence goes on from CM060928.1 coordinate 272,964,576, forward strand.
ATACCCATTTCGGAAGGTAGATCCTGTGCCTGGTCATTTGTATGGAAATCCATTCTCCAATAAGAATCTACGGTTTTGTTTGTAGAGCCTAGTATGCTGGAATTTAATAATGGCAACAATTTCGGCTAAGATTAATAAGTTTATTTGCAAAATGTTTTCAAAGAGATGTCATTAGAAATAATATCAAAGGTTTTGATAAAAAGGTGTTTTAGTTATCATAAGATAAAACCCGTCCGTGTTTATGTATGGACGTGGTCTTATGAGATACTCTTTATTTCAAAGGATTTTATCCAAAGGCTGATATATGACACTGTCACTTATTATTGAGTTTTTCTCACGCTGGTTTATCAAGCCTGATCCGGGTATTTTCAATACTCGGGTCAGATCCGAGTAGTTTCAGATTAGTCAAAGACGGTTGGAGTTTCCAGAGGAGAGTTGGAGATATTCATCGACGTATGGACATATTCTATTATCTGCTTTGCTTATTGAAATAATATATGTTATTCCATTCGTGTGAGATTTTGTTCTGCCTACTTTTCTTTATTAACCTTAAAGATCTGTCTTTTCGTGCAATTTGAGTTGGACATGTGTGGTTTATTTCAATTCAAAGATTATGGGAAAACGGACCTTTGCATTTGGTATCAGAGCTGAAGGTTAAGCGAGAACCTTGGCTTCGTTATAGGTAAAGTCTCATCGGAGATAGGATTAGTAATATCCTAGGATGAGTAACTCATTAGAGATAGGGTTAGTAACACCCTAGAATGAGTTATGAGAGTATTATATATATGAGCACGTATTTGTTAATTTTATAAAAATGATTTTGTTTTAAAGAAGTTGGTATATGAAATAATTTTACCTTGAGTTTACATTTCAAATACAAAAGGGGATATTATTATTTTTGGTTAGAAATTAAGTATTGTTTGTAATTTAGCTTAGTAAAACTACAAAAAGAATATATCAATTTTGATTTTTGAATTTAGTAAATGAATTAATTTTCTAACTCTAATTTATATTTGAGAAATTGGAAATTTGATTTAAATTTAAGAATTAACTTTTCAACACAATTCAATAAATAATGTTATGGTTTAGCACGTTGCACGTGTGCATAAGTGTGTCAGGAGAGGAAAGGAGTTTGTGAGGGAAGTGGATTTGCTCGGGTTTTTGTTCGGGGTGGTCTTGTTCGGGACTGTTCAGTAAGGAACGGTCCCGGCCTTGTGTTGCAGGGGAATTAGGGTGGCTCCTCGGTACGGCGATCTAGGCCACGTACTGTGACGGGTGTGATTAGAATTGCACAATTGGACTATAAGATAATCTATATAGAATCAATTAATTGAAAGCTAGAATTTAGAACTTTAATCATATACCCTTAGATATTTAGTATTAAGAAATAATAATGATTAAGTGATTATCATAATGGATGAATTTAAAAGCTAAGTGCAAATATCTTGTGAAGTAAAATTCACAATTTGACTATAAGATATTTGATGATAATATTAAAGCTAGAAGTTGTAACTAGAGAAAGTAAAAAGAGAATGCACACTTAGAAAAGTTCTTATCAACAAGATAGGAAAAAGATAAATCAAAATTGAGACTTTTCATAAATATACTATAAAAGGATAAATTCTATAACTTATAAAGAGGTAAGTTAATTTGAAATTTAGAAATAATAGGTATAAGAAATATCATCCTAATATAAAATTTTGAATTAGTGATACATTTAGGGTAACATTTGTAATTCATGATAAAGTTAGATTGGAAGTGGATAGGTTAGAAAAAAAAGCGGATATTTTTGAATAATATGGTTAGTAGGGTGATTGTTGGACGAAAAAGGTTAATAACAAATACAATGAGAATTAAGTTTCATAAATTTGACTATAAGGTATTTGATGGATTTAAGATTAAGAAATTTGATCTAGAAATGGATAGGTACATAAGTTAAGTAGATAACCATAAGATTAGTAAGAAAAATATGTACACTTAGTAAAGTTATCTTATTAATATATGGATAAGATAAATAATATTAACTAAATTGAAACCTTGGATAAATAGAGCTAAGTGTTGAATCACTAATTTTGATTCATGAAAAAGCAAGTTAGAAGAAATAGAGAATTCACGACAAAAAGAGATAATCAAAGGACTATAGCTATATCAAGACTTTTAATCTATGTTTTCACTGTCTAGTACTTATGGTTGAGTCTTAGAAATTTGTTAAAATCTATCCTCAAGTAGTCCGCATTTCATGTTTCTCATAATTGATGAAAACAGAAGCATACTGTGCAAAAATACCTCAGCCAGTCGACTGGCTAAAATCATCCAGTCGACTGACTGTGTACATATACGATATGCATTGTTTATTTTTAAAATCAATTGCATAGTCAGTCGACTGACCAAGAACGGCCGGTCGATTGACCTGAGACCAACTGTCATATTTTCGAAAAGACATCTTCTTCTGCAGAAGGAATCAACCCTTCTCTGAACGGAAATAGATGCTCCACATCGTCAAAACTCTTCACCAATGGTAGTAATTCGTCAACTACTATATATACATACTCCCAAACACTTCGCATTCACCGATTTTCATTTTAACTGTCTAATATTCTTCTTGTGCTTTAATATTTGCATTCAAACAACGAAAAAACATTTTACTGCTTTGAATCTACAAATAACTTTCATAATCTTTGATTCTTAGCATTACCTTCTTTTCATATCTTCACATACACTTCATATACTTGAGGATTTGATTATAGGAGGTTTGTACTATTAGTGACAAATCATTGTTATCAAGAACACACAGTGTCAGATATTATTTTGTATTAGTGAAGTCATCTTCTGCTGCTGAGGCGAAAATCATGTTCAGTTGCTCAGACTGTATGTACCCATTCCTCCGGGTTAAGTGAGGGTTATTGTAGTTGAAATTCCAGAAGGAGTCTGGGACTGGACGTAGAACGGAAAGTTCGAACCAGTATAAAAATTCCTGGTGTGCTTGTTTTATTTTGCTTATTTCCATTTACTTTGCTCATCTGTTTCCACATTTAGATTTAATTATGCTCCATATTACACGATCCTACACACTTTCATTTGGTATCAAAGCAAGGCATCTTATAACCGTTACACGGTTATCTGATATTTTGCTAATATGGAAAAAACACCAACACTACCACTAATACTGTCACTAACACTAGTTTTATTGAAGGTCAATCCACTGCACGACCTTCATTTTTCAATGGTCTGAACTATAATTATTGGACAACTCGCATGAGAATCTATATGCAATCAAATAGCTTTGAATCATGGAATATTACACAAAATGAATACACTCTACCTACTAGAGAATACTCCACTTGGTCAAACACACAAAAATTAGATGCCACTGCCAATGCTAAAGCTATGAACATGTTATTCTGTGCACTAGATAGAAATGAATTTAATCGTGTTAGCATGTGTCAAACTGCTTATGAAATATGGAGAACGCTTAAAATCACTCATGAAGGAACTAACAAAGTTAAACAATGCAAAATCTCCATGCTTAAAAATCAGTTTCAAAACTTTAGAATGGAACAAGATGAATCTATCAATGATATGTACTCTAGATTTCAAGATATCTATCATTCACTATTAGGATTAGGAGAAAAGTAGAAAAGTACATTGATTTTGATATTGTATCAAAAATCCTAAACTCTTTAATGGATGAATGGGAAAGAAAAGTCATGGCTATAGAAGAAGCTAATGACCTCTCTACCATAAAACCTAAAGAGTTAATAGGAAATCTAATGTCCTATGAAGTGAATTTGCAGGCGAAACGAGTACAAGCACAAGATAAAAAGAACATAGTTTTACATGCTGAAGAAGAAAAAGATGAAGATGAAGATGAAGAAGATCTTGCATTTATTGCCAAAAATTTCAAAAAATTCTTGAAATTCCGGAAAAACAACAGAAACAACGGAAATCGGAACTTTCAAAACAAACCATCATCTTCAGTTCTTGAATGTTTTAATTGTCATAAGAAAGGTCATATGCAAAAAGAATGTCCAAAACTAAAGAAAAAATACTTCAATAAGGGCAGAAAAGATAAGAAAAAGAAAGCATTCTCTGTTACAAGGGATGATTCAGATACCTCTTCATCAGATAACAGCAGTGACAGTGAAAACGAGCAAGCTAATGTTTGCTTTATGGCTAATGAAAATGAGGTTAGTGATTTTACTTTTGATGATATGATAGAGATAAACTCAGAGCTAGTTGACACTCTAAAAAAACTTAAAATAAAACATAAGGAGACTCGTGAACTTCAGAACAAAGCAGAATTCGAAAGAGATATGCTCAAAGATGAGAAGAAAATACTAGCGGAAGAACTTGAAAAATTACAAGAATCATTCTCTAATATTAATTCTCAACTCACTCTTTTGAGTCAAGAAATTGTAACTCAAAAAAAAAAAGAATGACGCTCTTGTTTCTGAAAATCATGAACTCAAAACTAAAGTAAAATTGATAGAGTTGGATAATAGTAGTCTCAAAACTAATTTAGAAAGCATCACCAAAAATGTTTCAAACTTTAATAAAGGAAGAGAAACTTTATCTAAAATTATTGATAGCTCTCAATCTGTTTCTTGTAGAAAAGGATTAGGATATGTTAAGAAAACAACAACTTCACCAAGAAAGAGAATTAGGAGAAACATTAATCCTACTACTGTACAGACAAAAAGGAATTCTTACCCAAAAAGCATAAAAATCTAGGTTCCTAAAACAAACAACAGTTTGCTTAGGAAGAAATATATAAATACTTTTTTAGAAACTGTTTATAAAAATAAAGATTACATTTTTAAATGGGATACTGAGCCCTCTTGGGTTTGGTTTCCTAAGATTTAACTCTTAGGACCCTATTGAAAAAGTGGGTACTAATGTTATCTCACATTTTTTGTAGGTCCCAGTCAAGAAAAAAGAAAATGAATACTCGACAGTGGTTGCTCAAAGCATATGACAGGAGACAAAGATATGCTATCAAATATTACTTACTTAGATGGAGGCTCCGTCACTTTTGGAGACAACTCCAAAGGTTATATCATCGGCAAAGGCGATGTGAGCAATAATGGTATTTCAAATTTACCTCTTATTTCAAATGTTTTACTTGTCAAAAAATTAAAACATAATTTACTTAGTATCAGCCAATTGTGTGACAAAGGATTCATAATCACTTTTTCTGAAAACAAATGTAGTATTTTTGATCAAAATCAAAATCTTGTCTTTGAAGGAAATAGAGACAGAAATATCTATGTTCTGAATATGAAATAAATCATAATTCAGATATGTGTTTAATAGCCAAAGAAAATGATCCTTGGTTATGGCACAAATGATTCTGTCATATTAACTTCAAAACTATAAACAAACTTTCTAAAAATGATTTAGTAAAAGGCCTACCAAAAATGAATTTTAAAATTGATCATATTTGTGATGCATGTCAGTTAGAAAAGTTAACTAAGTCATCTTTTAAATCTAAAAAGGTCATTTCAACTTTACAACCACTAGAATTACTACATACAGATTTATTTCGACCAACACAAGCACAATCCATTAATCATAGTAGATATGTGTTTGTTATTGTTGATGATTTTTCTAGATATACTTGGACTATTTTTATGAAAAATAAAAGTGATACTTTTGATAATTTCAAAACTTTTGTCAAAAGAATTCAAAATCTTAAAGGTTTGAAAATCAAAAACATAAGAAGTGATCATGGAGGTGAATTCGAAAACGAAGCCTTTGAACATTTTTGTAAGAAAAAGGGAATATTCCATAATTTTCATTTTCTAGAAATCCACAACAAAATGGAGTTGTAGAGCGTAAAAATAGAACCTTACAAGAATGTGCAAGGAGTTTGTTAAATGGAAGTACGTTACCAAAACATTTCTGGGCCGAAGGAGTTGCAACAGCTTGTTATGTTTTGAATCGTGTTTCTATTCGACCATTAACTAAGAATACTCCTTATGAACTTCTTAATGGACGAAAACCAAATATTTCTTATTTTAAAGTTTTCAGTTCAAAATGTTGTGTTCTAAACACAAAAGATCAGCTTGGTAAATTCGATCCAAAATCCGATGAAGTAATCTTTTTAGGATATTCGGATCGAAGCAAAGCTTATCGAATTTATAATAAAAGAACAAATATCATCGAAGAAATACTTCATGTATCTTTCGATGAAAATTTTAAAAAAATCCTAAGTATAAGAGATGATGAAGAATTCCCTGATAATACCACAAATGCAGAAATTTCAAATCTTGAAAATAATGAAAACATTGTTCACAATAACAATGAATTAAGATCTCCACCTAGATTATTAAGAGATCATCCTTCTATTAATGTTATTGGAGAACTCAATTCATCTGTTAGAACAAGAAGTCAATTAAATCAAATGGGACATGTAGCTTTCCTTTCTCATATTGAACCTAAAAATATTAAAGAAGCATCTACCGATGAAAATTGGTTAATCTCTATGCAAGAAGAGCTAAACCAATTCGAAAGAAATGACGTTTGGGATTTAGTTCCACGGCCTAGCGATCAATCAGTTATTGGTACAAAATGGGTTTTCAAAAATAAAGCAGATGAACAAGGAAATATTACTAGAAATAAAGCTAGATTAGTTGCTCAAGGATATAATCAAGAAGAAGGGATTGACTATGAAGAAACGTTTGCTCCAGTCGCTAGACTAGAAGCAATACGAATCTTACTAGCATTTGCATGTTTTCATAACTTTAAATTATGTCAAATGGATGTCAAAAGTGCTTTTTTAAATGGTTTTATAAAAGAAAATGTTTATGTTGAACAACCTCCGTTATTCATACATGAACAATTTCCTGACCATGTCTATAAGCTTAAAAAGGCCTTATACGGTTTGAAACAAGCACCCCGTGCTTGGTACGATCGTCTTAAAAGATATCTAATAGACTATGGTTTTGAAATTGGAAAGGTTGATCAAACTCTTTTTATTAAAAGAAATAATCAAGATATTTTAATTGTTCAAGTATATGTTGATGATATTATTTTTGGATCTACAAATGAAAATTTTTATCAAGATTTTTCTAAAATAATGACTAGAATTTGAAATGTCACACGTGGGTGAGTTAAATTATTTTCTTGGCTTGCAAATAAAACATTAGAAAATGGTATTTTTATAAATCAAGAAAAATATTGTAACAATTTAATTAAACGCTTTGGTATGGAAAATACTTATACCAAACCAACTCTTATGAGTACAACCATACATTTTGATAAAGATGAAAGTGGCAAAAGTATTGTCCAAAAATTATATCGAAGTATGATTGGATCGTTACTATATTTAACAGCTAATAGACCTAACATAATGATAAGTGTCTGTTTGTGTGCACGATTTCAAGCAGATCCCAAAGAATCACATTTACGAGCAGTGAAACGCAGACTATGGTATCTTAATAAAACCAAGGACTTTGGACTATTCTATCCAAAGGAATGTCCTTTTGAATTAGTGTCCTATAGTGACGCTGATTTTGGAGGAAGCTGGACAGATAGAAAAGTACAAGCGGGACTTGTCACTTCATTGGACGGTCTCTTGCATCTTGATTTAGTAAGAAACAAAACTGTGTTTCATTATCGACATGTGAAGCGAAATATATTTCTGCAGCTCTGGCATGTGCTCAAGTTATCTATATGCAACAAACACTACAAGATTTTGGTTTTAATTTATCTAAGTCAACTATTTACTGTGATAATTCTAGTGCTATAAATTTATCTAAAATTCATGTCAATCATTCACGAACAAAACACATTGACATTCGTCATCATTTTCTTCGTGATAATATTGAAAAGGATTTGATAAATCTAGAATTTGTTTCCTCTGATAAACAATTGGCAGATATTTTTACAAAACCTTTAAATGAAAATGTAATATCCCGGAATTTCCAGGAGTTTAAAATGCTGATAATCGCTTAATTTAAATTATTTGAATTGATAAATTAGTTATTTTCAAAGATAATTAACCAAGTAATAATAATATAATGTTTTAATTATGGTTATAAATTGATTTTAAAATAGGATATATTATTTGTAAATAATAATGAGCTTATTTTAAAATAGTTGTTTTTATTGATTTAAATTTATTTTAGATTTGACTTTTTAATTTGACTTTGAAAATGAATATAAATTTGAATTCAAGAGTATACATACATTTTAAAATAAAATAATAATATGATTTGGTTTTAAAAATACATAGGTAATATTTTAATTAGAAATAAGATTTTGTTTTATTTTTCTTTTATAAAAGTTTATCTAAACAAATTTGATTTGTGTTTATTTAATAAAGAATAAATACAAAAGGGCTTTTTAAAAATAGTATTTAAAATAAGTTTGAAATGTTGTGTATAATTTTATTTAAATTTTATTTGGTTTCATTTCTTTTTAAAGATTTTATTTTATATAAAATAACATACATTTATAAATGTGTAAGTTTATTTGTTTATTTGATATTTAATAAGAAAGCATTTTTAAATTTAGAGAGCACATTAGTAATTAGGAAAAAAATAATTTTTAAATACTTTTAAATCTCTTTAGAATTAAAACAAACTTAAGTGACAAGTGTTTAATTTTAAAACACTATGATAACATGTGTTAACATAATAATGAAAGTTGAAGACATGTGTCAAATTTATTTTATTTTCTTTTAACTTTAATAAAACTGAAAATTTACTTATATAAACCAACCTTCTTTCCCTTCATTTTCTTTTTCTTTCAAATCTTTGTTCATGTCTAAATGAAAACTAAAACCATCAATGAACACCCTCAACTCAAACAATCTTCAAAAGAAATTAATTCCTCAAATTGAAATCTGATCAATCCTTAATTTTAAAAAAAACTGCATTTATTCCTCTAAACCAAAATCTGAAGCACTCCTCAACTCTAACACTTTCAGAAGAAAAAAAAAAGAGACAAATGCCTGCAGTTTTTCTTAAATCAAAAATCTGCATTTACTCCTCAAATTCAAACCCTTTTCTGTGACCAAAGCCTGCAGTTTTCCTCAAAACAAAATCACAGTTTAAAACCCAAATCTGCATCATGTTTTCAAGTATTTTTGCAAAGCTATCAACATAGTCCTGCATTTCAATGTCTGCTTCAATTTTGCATATGCATGCAAGTTTTAAGAAGGAAATTTGAAGTAAAAAGTTAAGCTAGAAGGTATTCAGAACAAACCTGAAACAAATTATTGAAGCAATTTGGAGTTTTCTGTTTCAAAAAAAAAGGGGATCATCTTCAAGATTTAAAGCATTTTGCAATTTCCTGCTCTTCTTCATAACTCTGCTCTGCACTTCTAATTTGAGGTGAGTAAACATTTTTACTGAAAATTTAAGTGATTAATTATCTGTTGCTTGAAAATTTCTTGTGATAATGATATATTGCTTGTGATGATAGAAGCTCCAATCTGTAATGTGTTTGAATTCCTTGTTGGGTAGTTTGAATCTTCCAGTCTTCTGATTTCAGAGATTTTTAAATAAAAAAAACAAAACAAAACAAAAAATTTAATTTTAGCTTAATCTCTGCGAATTTATGGGGTTTTAAATCAAGTTAGTTAGTGTAAAACATCATATAATTTTCTTAAAACAAGAATTAGTATTTTAGGTTCAGGAAAATGTCTGGAACAATAAACACAGTTGAAAATTTCAAATGCAATGAAATCATATGTTAATTTTTATGGATTCAAGTATATATCTTAGATTATCTCAGAAAGTTAGGATTTTTAGGACAAGAATCACAATTTTTAAAATTTAATTGAGTGTGAAATTGGGGGTTTCCTGGAAATGGGTTTTTGGTCAATTTCTGTTGTTCACGAGGTCTTTGGTGATCGGGGTTCTCGGTGGATGTTGAGGAAGGATCAGAGAGTGTGGGAAAAATGGTAGAAATGTTGGATGATCACCGTGGAGACGGCGGTAGGAGATTTGTTTTCTTAGACCTAGTTTTGGTGGTTGTTAGGTTGGAAAGGAGAACGAAATCTATGGATGACCGAGTAGCATGTAACTGTGAGGACGGTGACGTGTTGGCCAGAGGAAGCTTTGGACGGAGTTGCCACGACTCCAGTGATCGGAGATAGGAGATTCATGTTGTTTCCGGTGATGTATTTGGGTTTAGTTCACCTGAAGAACTCAATTTTGATTCGAGGCCTGAGTTGTGGTGCTGTGGGTCGTAGATGGATGTAGGGCGTTTGGGTGACGTGAGGATGGGTTCGACGTTGTCCAGAGGGAAGCCGGCACTGGTGCAGGTTGCACGGTGGAGGTGGGTGATATCTGTTGTGTTGGGTTTTGTTTTGGGTTGGGTACTGGGTTGAAGCTCGGGTAGAAAAGGAATAGGACTCGGGTTAAAGCTCGAAGTAATATGGTTGTGGCTCGGGTTGAAGAACGTGTGGGTTATGGGTTTATATACAGAAGATAACTGTTATATTTTTAACAGTTAGTTTTAAAACTTAATTGTTTTAGTTTTTTTGAATTGAAACGGTTTTAAAATTTAAATCAGATTCTTAGATTCATGTATACAGGTTGAATCAAAATAGAAATGCTTAACCAGATTTGAAATTTTAAATAAGTAAAGTTTTAAACTTTTAAAAAGGTTTAAGTTAAAATTTAAATTCTTGTTTTGAAATGGAATTGTTTTATAATGAAATTTATATGATTTGTTTAAATGTTTAGCTAATGTTGTTTTCAAACTTATTTTGGAAATAATAAAGGAAATTTATAATTGTTTTATCAATTAACAAATAAAGTTTAAGATAATTTATTAACTTGAATTAGGAATTGTTAAATTAATGATTAAAGAAATTAATTAATGATTTCTTTATTATTTAATTTAATTAAAGAATTAAGTTAAGTAAAGATTTCAAGATTTATTTAAGATAATGTTTTATATTAAAATAATTAATTAAGTATTAATAATTTGTAATTAGTTGATTAATTAAAGAATTTTAAGTTAATTCATTTATTTAATTATTATTTTAAAAGGGGTTAGTTAAGTAATTATTTATTTAATTAACTATTAATTAAGTTGATGATTTAATTAATGTCTAATGTTAATTAAATTGTAATTACTTATTAACTAAGTAATTAAGAGTTAATTAAAATAGTAATTAATTAATAAAGGTTTTATTAAGTTTTAAATGGGTTTTCTTAATTAATAATTAAAGGATTATTAATTTATAATGTTAGTTAATTAAGAATTAATTAACTATTTTTATTTAAGATTAATTAATTCCAATTAAGAATTAATTAATTTTATTTATGAATTAATTAATTTGTAACTAAGATTGTTAATTAATAATTAAGTTTATTAATTAATGATTAAGAGTTGATTAATTAGTTAATTAAGTTTAATTAATTAATTATAAAAGTAATTAGTGATTAATTACTTTGTATTAAAGAATTGATTAATAATTAAGGTTTATTAATTAATAGTTGGAGATAATTAATCTATTAATTAAAGATTAATTTGGTTAATGAGTAATTAAGGAATGAATTACTCAATTTTATTTATGAGATGAGTTTGATCAAGTAAATTAATTAATTTGTTAATTAATTAAGCATAGTCACTTGATAAATGATTAAGTATTATTACTTAATAAAGTTTTGATAAGGTTAATTACTTAAGATAAGTAATTGATTAATTACAGAGGTAATTGAGTTAGGTAAATTACTGATTGGAAAGTAATTTTTAATGGGTACATTACTTGTTAAGTAATTAAAGATTTATTACTTGGTGTAATAAATCAATGAATTTATAAAGTAATTAAAAGTAATTAAGAAGTAATTAAGAATAATTAATTACTGTATTTAAGTTGATTAATTAAAAGCAATTAATCTAAGCATGATTAATTAATTAAGGTTCATTAAATGATATGATTAATGAAAATAATTAAGGATTAATTACTTTATTAAGAGTTAATTAATCAAGGTTGATTAGGATTAATTAATTGATTTAACTAATGTTAATTTAAGCAAGATTTATTTTGATGAAGGTAATTAATTTAATTAATTTTAAATTAATTAAGTGATTAAGTAATTAATTTAATTCACTTTAAATTAATTAGAGATAGAGATAATTAATTTAATTCATTTTAAATTAATTATGTTATGCTTTGAGTTAATCATTGCTTATGAATGATTAGATGACATTGATTGTCTTGAATGCTGTGTGATCTCAGTAATGAGATAAGTATGGTTGTGTAATATGAATGCTTGGTTGAATTGTGATTATCAATTGGAATGTTGATATATGGATTATCTATTATGATATTGATAATGTGGATTACCTGTTTTTTGATAATGTTGATTATCAATTATGATTTGTGAATTATCTATTCTGTGTATATATAGATAGTTGAATTTAACTGTTTTAAAACCTTTAAAACAACTTGGACTTAAAAGACACGCTTTGGATTTCGATGAGACCGGGATCGGGTTTCCATATTTGGATATCCGAAAACCACATCGATTCCAAATAACGTTAGGTCGTGAGTCAAAGTGGAGCTTTGTGAAGACTCGAGGTGTAAGGGCTATACGTCAGTATAACTCTGTGGGTGATTCCGTAATGAGTTGACGGAATAGACCTTATAGATTCGAGATGGTGGTTTAGAGTGCAAGGGTTATTGTCGTTAACTCTAAGGGTGATTCCAAAATGAGTGTAACGAGATAATGCCTTCGGTTTCGTTCGAACCCGGAACGAACTTGTATAGATTGAATGCTTTCAGCACATCGTCAGGTGGACGATGAGCATTCTAAGTGATATGTCCTATAAAGGTAATCGTAACCTCAAGCCCCATCAACCGGGAATGGCTAAAACAGGGGAGGTGCAGCAAGGCTTCGTGGGTCGCACCCACTGGAGAGTAAGATTTACCACTGTCTAGAGGTCCCTTTTATATTCGGTTGTGTGGGCGATTGATAGCTAGAATCGTCGGGGTTGTCTTATTCCGAACTGTTCAGTAAGGAACGGGTCCGGCTTTGTGTTGCAGGGGATTGGGAGTAATCCTCGGTACGGTGATCTAAGCCACGTACTGTGACGGGCGGTACCCCAGTAGCCCTGCCATTGTATGGAATCCAAAATCCAATAAGTGCCAACGGTTTTGATTGTATTACCCACTTTTGTGGCTAGTAGCTGGAATTTAATAAATGTAACAATTTCGGCTATTTCTTATTTACTTGAAAACCCTAGACACTATTATAATATCACAGAATTTCCTATCAAATGTTTTGGTTAGCGTAAGGTAAAAACTTTTCCATGTTTATGTGTGGGAAGTCTTACGTGATACCTTTTCTTTTCAAAAAGTTTTTAAAGTTAAGCAACTTTAACCGTTTACTCACACCAGACCCATGTCTGACCCGGAGTTTATTCTGTTTTCTTCAACTCTTGGGTACTCAAATTTTTACGAGTAGCCAAGGGAATTCAGGTTTGGATTTTAAGTTGGCTTGACGAATTCTGAAGGAGCAATGGAGCAGGAGGCTTCTGCGTATAGCTATAGAGTATTCCGATGTGTGTTCTCTGAGTTGTTGTATTGAGTTGTATAACTAGACAGGTGTTTATAACTGTCTAGTATGAGTGGATTATGCTGTGTACCTCTGATGTATATGATACTATGTAAAGTATTATGTGATTAATATTATTTATTCGTTCCGCTGTTTAGATTCTGATGTGTTGTTTCTTTCTTCTTCTCTACCTTTTCTCTTTCTATCCCTTTCTTTCTTAAAGATGATGCGATTTTCCGGAAGTGGAAAGTCGGGTCGTCACAGAAAATACTTTCATCAATTTAAGACGAGAACTTGGAATAGTCTCTTTTAAAGATTTATAAATTTTAATATATGTATATATACTATTTGTATTTGTAGTATTCATAACATAATTTGATAAAATATATATAAAAGCTTTCATTCAAATTTTTGTCAAAATAAAAAATTTCTATGACTCTAGAGAGACTTGAACTAATGACCTGTTGGTTGTAGAATTATAATTGCCTCTTGCCATTTGAACTATGTATGTTTCTTGTTTCAACTAGAAGCTTGATTCTAATTATTCTGGAAAATTTCGTTCAACAAAAAAAATGTAGCTGGAGCTCGAACTCTGGTCTCCTAACTGGTAATTCCATGTCTTGCCAGTTGTGCTATATGTTATTTCCTGCTAAGTCTTTCATTTTGTGGGCTCATAACCATTCATCTTTAAAGCAATTCTCATCCATTCCTTGTATATTTTTTTCTCTCTGGCTATTAGTTTTTTGTTGTTTCTAACCACACAAACACAGCTCAATCTCCTCTATAAATCTGCATTCCTTTCATTTTTGTAATCATCCTTACAATTTTTTCTCAAAAAAAACTTTAAACTTCAAGTTCCTCATTACCTATCAATGGCCTCTCACGATTCCTATGACTCCTCTAACCCCAAATTATCTTTTGCTACACCAACATCCTCTAGTAGTTATCGCTCTTCCAGTAGCTCCACTCCGTCCTTGCCAACTCCTACCCCTAGACATGAACCAGCTCAATATCATATTGGATTTTCTCCAAAAACTAAGAAGTCACGAAGATCATTGTTTGTTTCTCCAAAAACAAAATAAAAAATTGATGGTATCCATCATTATCAAAAGGAGAAAATCAATTGACAAAGAGAGATGTATTATGAACAACGGATGAATTCCAGTCGCCTTAGCCTTAAAGAATCAATTGCCCTCAAATTCTGTGGAAAATCATCTAAGCATGACGTTGTTGAACCCTCAACATCTCGTCAACCAAATTCATCCGGCTGGAATCAATGGGAGCAAACTCCACATCAACCTCTGGCATCTCCAAACTCTTAGGAACGCCAAAATCATTGGTCTCCTTTGCAACCTCATATTGAGAACACCAAGGTTGAACCACATGAATGCTCTTCAAAAACTGCTAAATAATCTCTTTTTCTCTCGTGTTTTATTGTTCTATGTTCACTTAGATTTCCATTATGTATATGTTTTTTGAATAAAATTTTGGTTTATGCTTCACCGCATTTCTTGTCTTCAGCCAGTCGACTGATATATATAACCAGTCGACTGTTTATAAGGTACAAAACCTCTTGGATTTGTCAACCAGCAGACTGAGTCATATAGGTCAGTCGACTGATTACATAGTAAAAAACTCTCAGGTTAGCAACCAGTCGACTGACCTACCCCGACCAGTCCACTGGCTGTACAAAAAAGCTACTGTCATTTCATTTTAAACCCTTTTTACACAATCTATTCACTTTACCTTCTTCATTTTTTACTTCCTCAAAAACCCTAGCCCTCATTTTTCTTTCAAAAATTCCTCAAAAACATCAAATTAATGGCCCCTCCAAGATCAAAACGCTCAAAACAAGGTTCTTATCCTTTGTTGATACTCATGTTGCTCATTGGCTATATGATGCAACTGCAATCGAACGATGGGAGAAGATGAAAAACTATAGAATTTTTGAAGGCTCGTCCATGGTTTATTCTGATTTTGGTGCTTACTCTCTTCAAGAATTAATGCGGAGATGTGGATTAGAGTCACTCCTTGGCTACAATTAAAATCGCTACAACATTAATCATCTTATGGTAAAACTTTTCTTTTCCAATCTTAATCTTGGCCACCAACAACCATCTAATCCAAATAATTTTGTATGGAGTTTGGTATGTGGACAACAAGTTTTCTTTTCCCTTGATAGAATGGCACGTATCCTTCAATCTCCAAATGAAGGTATAGATTTAAATGATGTCGAATGCAATCCAAGAAAGAGAGATAGAATTAGTCATATGTTCATGGGTGATGACATGATGAATTGCATTCTAAGCTTCTTCGACCTAAAGCAAGAATTTCGCACAAGACGCTTATGCGATCTATTCTCTCCCGAACCGGCTCATATGAATTAATATATCCAGAAAATTTCAAAGCACTTTATGCCATATGGGGAAATGTACGCATTAATTGGTTGCATCGTATTATGGATGAATTTCTCACCTTCACACATGAGAATATGCATGTTATCTACTTTGGAGAATATATTATGAGACTTCTTCTAGATGCTGGTGTTCGTCAACCGGATTTTGAATTCTCTACTGTCGGAATGATAAATATAAGGACCATCAGTCTTATGAAGCTACCAACATGACCTCCACCTATTACTTCATATGAAGATTGGAAGCATCAACAGGCTCAACAACAACAATCTGGAGGTCCAACAATTAGAGAACCGGAAGCGCAACAAGAAGAAGGCGATATTCGATTAGCTACTTCCTCCAGCACCCGTGAATCCATAGAAATTCTCTCCCGCAATCAACTTATTTTGGATTCTAGGCTTAAGAAAATGGATAAGAAGCTTGATAGAATCGAATGCTTCTTTTCTACATTATGGGATGCATTATCATATTCTTCTTCAACTGCTGCCACATCTATCGCCCAAGGAAAACATCCAGCACCTCGATTTACATAGTCTACATCAGAGGAGCATACTAGTAGCGACACTAGCGGAGCAGGCAGTTGTGCTCACGGTGCTTCCAGAGCAGGAAAGGAGCCCACACGGGAAGGAGATTACAATTGGGATCTTGATGAATAGGTTTTTTGGTGGGTGAGTATGGTATGAACTATTTGCTTATTTGAAACATTATTGTACGTTTAAACATTTGGATGTTTGTTTGCTAATTGTTTTTGAGACTTGTACTAATTAGTCTCACTTTGAAATTTATTGCTGTATTTTATATTGAAACTATTTTTTCTATATCTCCTTTTTGTCGATGACAAAGGGAGAGAAGAATTGTCCTAATCATTTTTATGCAGGTACAAGAAGTATCATATATTCAGGGGGAGTTTTTATATTTTTTCTCTAGCACTTTTATACACAGGTTTGTCATCAATCAAAAAGAGGGAGAATGTTGAATCACTAGTTTTGATTCATGACAAAGCAAGTTAGAAGAAAAAGAGAATTCACGACAAAAAGAGATAATCAAAGGACTATGGCTATATCAAGACTTTTAATCTATGTTTTCACTGTCTAGTACTTATGATTGAGTTTTAGAAATTTTTTAAAATCTGTCCTCAAGTAGTCCACATTTCATGTTTCTCATAATTGATCAAAACCGAAGCATACTGTGCAAAAATACCTCAGCCAGTCGACTGACTGTGTACATATATGATATGCACTGTTTATTTTTAAAATCTATTGCATAGTCAGTCGATTGACAAAGAACGACCAGTCGACTGACCTGAGACCAACTGTCATATTTTCGAAAAGACATCTTCTTCTGCGAAAGGTAGCAACCCTTCTCTGAACGAAAATAAATGCTCCTCTTCGTCAGCACCCTTCACCAATGGCAGTAGTTCTTCAACTACTACATATACATACTCCCAAAAACTTCACATTCACCAATTTTCATTCTAACTCTCTAATATTCTTCTTGTACTTTAATATTTGCATTCAAACAGCGAACAAACGTTTTACTATTTTGAATCTACAAATAACTTTTATAATCTTCGATTCTTAGCATTAGCTTCTCTTCATATCTTCACATACACTTCATATACTCGAGGATTTGATTATAGGAGGTTTGTACTATCAGTGACAAATCAGTGTTATCAAGAACACACAGTGTCAGATATTATTTTGTATTAGTGAAGTCCTCTTCTGCTGCTGAGGCGAAAATCCTATTCAGTTGCTCAGGTGCCTGTTCTGCTACTCGGACTATATATACCTGTTCCTCTGGGTTAAGTGAGGGTTATTGTAGTTGAAATTCTAAAAGGAGTCTGGGACTGAACGTAGAACGGGAAGTTCGAACCGGTATAAAAATTCCTGGTATGCTTGTTTTATTTTGCTTATTTCCATTTACTTTGCTATTATCATCTATTTCCACATTTAGATTTAATTATTTTCCATATTACACGATCCTACACACTTTCACTAAGGATTAAGTTTTATAACTTATTAGTTTGAGATAATAGTAGAATTCTACATTGGTTAAACATCCTAATTAAAGTAATAACGATTTGATGTTTGGGGATATGTATATATACTCTTAGGAAGTAAAGGTATAATATACAAGTTTATGTCATATTTGAATGCTTAAGTAATAATGTATTTATAAGAAAGTAAATGGTTGTGAAATAAACTTGGATTAATAGAAATTTTGAAAAAATGTGTTAGGTAAAAATGAATGTGAATAAGTGCATAAGTTAAATGTAGATCATTTTGGCACATAAATTTTGACCTAAGATTTGGGTACAGAACTTTGAGGTGTTTACACCAATCCGAGAAAGGATTTATCACTCGATTCTTGACGGCGAGCATTGATGAGAGTTTGTGATTATATGCTCAAGTTTTCTATCATAGTTGAGAGCTATGCAAGGAAAGCAAGGGTTTATGATCAAGAAGTCTGATCAAAGTCCGCACTAGAAAATCGGGGGATCGATACTATTTCGGAAGTAAAGTTGTGGATTCGAATAATAGATCGAATCAAATATCACATATAGTATGATGTTTTGTGTCTGTCTACTTAGTAGTTGGATAGTTATCTTAAATAGTAGGCACTAAGATATAGTGGTTGGACTTATGTTTTGATATGTGTATATTTATATAAACCTTAGGTATAGTACATGCTCAGGACAGAGGATGAGTTATGTGGATGTATTCATTTATGTTGATATAGTATCAGTGTGGTTGTTTTTGGATGTATAGTCTTGTTAGGTTGTTGCATATATTATCTTAAATGTGCAATATGCACTAGGATGGGTAGGATTGAAGTTTGAGTTGATGTATGTACATATAACCGTAAGTACGTGATAGATACTCAGGTTAATATGGGGAATCTTTATATGTATGTTTGACATCATTTGTTTTAGTGTTGTCATGATATCGACCTTCTTTTTTGTTCTATCATCAGTATAACTAAGTCAAAATATTTGAGGACATGAGTATGAGATAGATTCTTTTATCTAACTTTCATTTCGAGGATGAAACGCTTTTAAGTAGGGGAGAATGTAATGATCCGTAATTTCGCTACTTCGAAAATGAGAGATTTTGTTCTTTTTAAATTTAAAGGAATTTAAATCTTAAATAAAAATGTTATATATAATAAATATTCATTTATTCTTATAGATAATAAATTAAAAAGTATAAATTTGGATTTTTGAATAAATCAACAAAAGGTAAGTTTTGTTAATAATACATAAAGGCTTAAATAAATAAATTTAAATATTTATTTAAAAAGGTAAATCTTATTTAAAACGACTAATAAAGATGATAAAAGTATATTTATGTATTTAAAAATATGTTAATAATTATTTTACAAAAATAACCAAAAAATTTCGCATTTTGTCAGTTTTACATACGCTGTAAAATTAAAGATTTTGATATTAATTAAATATGATTTTAAAATATAAAGAGACATGTTTTAATTTATTTAAAAGAAGTAAAAATTTCATTTTAAAGTTTGGTTTACATCAATATATAGCTTAACAAAAAGGTCAAATTTTGACGGTAAAATTTGTCGACAAAAACACCATTTTCAACCAAAACAAGTTGTCGACAAGTTGTTGCAACTTGATACATTTTAACATACACATATGAATAAATACAGCTTTACAAACTATTTAAACACTTTACATTTAGCACTAAAGACAAAAAGGGTTTACTTTAGAAAAGTTTACATAAAAGAGTGTAAAAGGTGAAAAGACATGATTTGACTAATTAAGTTTTATTTTAAATCTTTACAAACAACATCATTGCATATATGTCATGTCTCATTTATGGAATGTTATCTGTATGCAAGGAAAAGGAGCAAAAGGATAATTATGTAATTTAAAAAGTAAAGAAAAAAGACAAAATCATTACTTGAGGACTTAACATCACATCCAACATTCTATTCTCATTAATGCAATCCTTTCTCATCTTGGAAAGGAAATAAAGTAAGTTGAAATTTCTAAAAGTAGAAGGGCATTTTAGTCATTTTGGCTAAGGTTAAAAATGTAATTTACATAGAAAATTTTTGCTATAAATACCACTACACTTTCACTCATTTTCTTCACACCTCTCGTTCTTCTTCTTCTTCATTTTTGAGCTTTCTTTTGCTCATTAATGGCTTCTCCTCTTTAAGAGAGGTCGGATGGTTAAAAATAGTGGAGTGCTTAAGCACTAATCCACTTGTTACTCTCTAACCTCTTCTTAATTCACTTCTTCTTCTCTTTTTAAAAAGGGCTTTAGGCCGTGAGTTTGGGAGTTGATAAGGGGAGGACATGAGCAAAGCAAGTAGAGATGGAGTTGGTCGAGCACTTGGAAGCATGGTTATGATAAGGTTTAGAAAGGTATAGTGAAGCGTTGAATTAAATGAATGTTGGTAGAAAGTTAAATGTTTTGGTTAAAGGTGAGAAATTCTCACTGCTTTTGAATGTATATTTTAGTTATGTTAAAACAATCACATTTACACCCTTATGACATATGAATGTTTATATCAAATTGATTGTTAATATGGATGATTTGATAGTTAGTAAATTAAGTGAATTGTGATAATATACCCCGTTATGATATTAATAGTGAATGTTAGATTTGAAATCATATGCATGTGATTGGTTGAATGGATGTTATGTTAGTGATAAATATGAATATTGGATATGTTCATTTTGATAAAGTAATCACTTTGTTTAATAAGACCCTATTTTAGTAATATGAGATATTTTGGAAAAATAAGTCTCTTTTTATTTAGAAGTGAAGTTAAAGTTGAAATAAAAGAGAATTTGAAATTTGAAGTGAAACGGATTTGAAAATGATAGTTAATTTGAAATTGAAATTGAGATGAATAGTGAAATTGAAATTGAAATCAATTTTGAAAAAGTGAAGTTTAGTTTGAGAATGAATTGAAATTTAAATTGAAATTAAATTTGAAAACTAAGTTTTAAATGAGTTCAATTTGATATTAGAATTGAAATTGAATTGAAATTGGAATTTAAAATTTAATATTAAAATAATAGGAATAAAATAATATTATAATATGGTAATAGTGAAAATACATTTTTAAATATTTTAGAAAGTAAAAATATTGATTTAGAATTACTAGTAATGGTTTTATAAGTGTTAAAATTCAATTTGAATAGATTATTTCAAATAGTGAAAAATAAGTTAAAACTAGGTGCGTCGCACAACAGTAGTTCGCGATTTCGCGTTGAAAAGTTCAAATGAGTGTGTAGAGTGAAATATAGCTCGGAATTCTTCGAGATTAGAAAATTCTGGACTATTATATCCATACCTTCTAAAAGAAGAAAGAAAATCAAAGTTTCGATAAGTAGATTTTGAATTAAGTCCAAATCAATTTTCCAGAAAAATCGCGCCAGTGCAGTTAAGTGACCATAACAGGAAATTTGTAAAAATGGATGTTTTTAATTAAGGAAAAATATGAAATAAATTTGATAAATCTATTTAAATAGTTTAAAAGAAGTTTGGATTGAAAAATATGAATTATCAAATGTTTAAAAGTTGTTTTAATCAAATAATCTTATATGTCACTTTCCGCAGCACTTTTATGCTGTGAATTCTATAACTTTTAGAATATGAGTTTAAATATAACGACGTTTCCCAGAATCAATTGTGAATGTTTAAAAATGGATAATGAAGCGTTTCGAAAAAAATAATTTGGAATATTTATAAGAAATTCCAAAATAAAGTTGAAAATCTATGTATGCGGAACGACTAGTACATTTGTCCCGCCTGTGAGATCTGGGAAGATAAAAAAAGGTGTTTAACTAAGGTTAGGGATGGAGCAAGCAGTGCCCTGAACTTACCTGGCCTATGTTTTCTTTTCTTAGGCGAGGGATGGAACAGATCGAAAGGAAAGCCTGGATGCTCTTAAATAAAAAAAGACCGTATGAAGTTTTCAAAATAAAAGAAGATTGGTATTATCCAAAAGTTAAGCAATCTCCAAAAGTGAATGATGTCTGTGATCCAATTTACTTAAAAATGTTTGCTAAAATTGATTTAGGGTTTATCGTAAACGATGTCTTAAATAACATTGTTTTTGACCCACCTAAGAGTTAAAGAATTTGATCAAGCATTAAGTAAGGAAATTTGAGATATTTTCCAAAGAAAAAGAATGAATTTCTTAGAAATTATTCTAAGTTAAAAGAAAGATATTTCGAAATCATCCAAAAAGAATTAAAGTGAAAAGAGACTTAATAAATCCTGTATACTCATATTCACTTTTTATCGATAATTGGATTTCAAAAGAACCGTGGTCGGATTTGGTTGATTCCTATCCGAAAACCTCTTTGAACCAATGAATACGTTCGAACGTGAAGATATGTTGAAGATGATTGAAGACCGTGGATCTTTATAGCATGAGGACTTCTTGTTGACTTGCTCTAGGTAGCTCCCGAGTTATATATAGCAGTGGTCTCCTCGTTGTGGAGATTTTGCGGATTACAAGGATTACTCGCTACTAGTGGTAGTAGGAGAGTGCCTTTGGTTTGTCCTGTTCGTGGACAACTTGTATGGACGTTTATCTGACATTGCATTTCTAAAGATTACGTACATTGGTTTTTATAGACGTACATCAGTGGTGGCGGAGAAAGAAACTTCTCTTAGCTTAACACCCTCCTCGAGACATACGAGCTCAAGGTTTTTATTTTTGTGGAAGGCAATTAGTAGTCAACAGAAATGGCAATGTGACATTCAAAGATGTGATATGTGCTATGTGAAAAGGTAATCGTTTGCCTTTAGCCTCATCAAACTGGAAATGACCGAAACAGGATTAGATGCGGCAAGGCTATGTGGGTCATTCCCAATTAGGGTATAATTATCCCCTTCTAGATATGTTTCTTCTCGCTATGACGTTTGGGATTTTAATTAATGTGGTGTATGGAAAGAGAGCTCTCGGATAAAGGTCGGTAACGACCGGGTGATGACATATTCGGTACCATTTAGTTATAGAGGTGGGCCGGTCTTGTGCTGGTAGAGAAGCTATGTGACGGTTTCTTGGGACATCCATCTAGAGGTGTACCCATTTCGGAAGGTAGATCTTGTGCCTGGTCATTTGTATGGAAATCCATTCTCCAATAAGAGCCTACGGTTTTGTTTGTAGAGCCTGGTATGCAGGAATTTAATAATGGCAACAATTTCGGCTAAGATTAATAAGTTTATTTGCAAATGTTTTCAAAGAGATGTCATTAGAAATAATATCAAAGGTTTTGATATAAAAGTGTTTTAGTTATCATAAGGTAAAACCCATCTGTGTTTATGTGTGGGCGTGGTCTTATGCGATACTCTTTATTTCAAAGGATTTTATCCAAAGGTTGATATATGACACTGTCATTTATTATTGAATTTTTCTCACGCTGGTTTATCAAGCCCGATCCGGGTATTTTCAATACTCGGGTCAGATCCGAGTGGTTTCAGGTTAGTCGAAGACGGTTGGAGTTTCCAGAGGAGAGTTGGAGATATTCATCGACGTATGGACATATTCTATTATCCGCTTTGCTTATTGAAATAATATATGTTATTCCATTCGTATGAGATTCTGTTCTGTCTACTTTTCTTTATTAACCTTAAAGATCCATCTTTTCATGCAATTTGAGTTGGACATGTGTGGTTTATTGTCAATTCCAAGAGTACGGGAAAACGGGCCTTTACAGCATGATATTGCGTTGTAACGGATCCTAACGAGGTGTCGGGTTATGGATACTAGCGGGGATAATATCTTAGTCCAGAGGGGGATTGTGTCACTATACACACACACATATGTAGTTATGGTCTACTTCGAGTAGATGTGGCATATCATATGCGTACGTGGAGTCAAGATGATTATGTAAAGTAAAAGGACATAACATATGATGAAAGGCAATCAGCATAAACTAGTGTTATGTGTAAAATGTATAATTTACTAGTCACCAGAACGTTGCTCTGACCTTCTCCTCATTACAACCCACAGGATAGCATAAGAGGGACAGGTATCGGCGCAAGGCAGGAACAGTTGAAGGATAGGTTTCCTTGTGCATGCTTGGCACCGATAATGACATTCAATCTCAAAAGTGTCAACTTTAGTTAGTAATAGTATGTTTTATTATACTATACTATGTCGCTGTGAGTTTATACCGATAGTGCTTTGATATGCATTTATCTATTTGCATGATACCAAACCAATGATCTGCTCTTTTATGGATTTGAGTTTTTGATTTAGCGGAAATTCATGCCCATTGAGGTGCAGGTTGTTACAGTACAAGTGGTATCCAAATTTTAAGATCATATTTTCATTTGATTGATATTTCAGCTGTTTTTAAAATTAGCAGATATTGTATTACCAAACCCCTTCTAGAAAATAGATTTTCACAACTTCATTTGGATTTAGAAATTTCACAAATAACTTAGATCTTTAATTCATTTTCTTTAACCAAAATACCCTTCTTTGCTTCAGTAAGAACTTTACTTGGAAAAGATGATAGGTGACTGCTTGAACCTTTTGAATTTTATCATAAATTATTAATAATAATTGGAAAAGTGATGGGTATTGATTAAATTATACTTCATAACTAGAGGAAGGATATGTTAAAATTTCTTGAAAATTGAATATATTTTATAGCATTTTTAATCATTACATATTCCATGATCATATATATTGCTATCATCTTTCTTACCACATTAAAATTTGATATAGTGTGCAGAAGCCGGTACTTCGAACGTGGAATTATATTTTAGTGTAATTTAAATAATTTGTTCCATCCTAAAGTATTCACTCTCATTTGAAAGTCCTGATGGTTATGCATGGGTGAATAACTTTAATATCTAAATTGTGCTTATATTCTCATTTAAAAATCATTACAGTTAGGCATGGATGGAACATTTGTACAAAAGAGAGATAAATGTTCGATTTATTTCTACCTCATTTAGAAGTGCAAACCGTTAGGCATGGTTAGAAAATGTTTGACATTCGTTTTAAGTAACTACTAACCTCACTTAAATTTACAGAAGTTATGCATAGTTAGAAAGTGCTTAACATTCTTTGAAAAAATTTCAAAAAATAAAATTCCTTTATAGTAAATGCCACAACATTGTCACTATATAAAATCCTCTTAAAATCATCATCCAATCATAACTCTAAAATAGGATATGTGTCTAATTAATAAAATATTATGAATTTTATTTGATTAACAAAAATTTTAGTATATTTTTATCTCTATATGATTTATAATTTCAATCAAAATCTATCACCATATCGATTAGTATAATCATTTTAATGATAACAAAAGGAGGAGAGAGGTTAAGATTTTGAACGTTAAGTGATAACCTTGTTGATATTCAAGAGTTGAGTTGTTTTATTTTTGCAATTATTTTGATATCAATTATTCTTTAGCATTTAGGAGGAAGAGTCTAGTTGTAGGGGGAGTATGTAAATAAGGGGGCTTGACCTTTACACATCAAACACATTTCCATGGTATAAAATCTTAATATATGTTTATTATCATCAAAAGGGGGTGACTGTAGTAAATAGTAGTTTATGATTTTTGTTTGGTGATAAAAAACATATTTATTTTTAAATGTGTTTGTTATAGTACTATTGCAATATCATAGAATAAAATAAACAAATATATTTTTATTTCAATAAAATTCTAATATTTCAACAATTACAACAAGAGCTTCCACAACGTTTATACATCATTCTTAAACAACCAATTTTACTCTCTCACATACAACACTCTTTCAAATACACAATATTTCAATCACTCCTATTCTCACTCACTCGAATACAATCTTTATCTTCTT
Organism: Allium cepa; assembly: GCA_030765085.1. Lineage (NCBI taxonomy): Eukaryota > Viridiplantae > Streptophyta > Magnoliopsida > Asparagales > Amaryllidaceae > Allium > Allium cepa. The sequence continues at coordinate 272,990,343 of CM060928.1, forward strand.
TCTCCAATTTCTATCCTGACTTCTGCTTTGCTTGACAAATAACAATGTAGTAAAAAGCAAAAAAAACAAATTAAAAATGCAAAGATATAAATATACTAAAACTCGACATTGCCTCAGTTTATTGGTTTATCTCTTTTCATACTTTAACTATGCACCAGAAATCACGAACATGGTGAAGTACAACAGGTATATACAAGGACCATTACAACATGTTTGTGTGGAAATTGTTTTAAATTGAAGTTAAAAATGTGCATGAACGACCTATGACATGCATAATATATCACTGTACATGTTGTAAGGCTAAGCAATTAAAATAAACAACCACTTTAGAAAAGGCAATGCATATGCACATGTGTGTATATTACACTTGCATACATGCACAAAAATAAATCACATTATATAATATCAAAGTCAAGGTGCAGTAATACACAAAAGCATCCCACAAAGGTAGACTTCATAATGCACAAACCAGTAGCATACATGAATTTGACATAAGGAGTACAACTCAAAGCATCCTCACAAGTGAAAACATAAGTGCATAAACTAGCAACACACACAAACACAGCAAGCACAAGGCAAGTGCACAAACCAAACACACAAGGATTGCAAGCAACATGTTTAAGTGCACATATAATTCTAGTGTAATACAAAAACTAGAAGGCATGGCTAGAACACACATAAAATCCGCAACTGGCACAAGCAAGTGTGCACGAGCTCAAGAATGCAATAAAGAATAAACCAAGAAGTCCAAGTATAGCAAGTTTCAAGTGCGCAAATAAAACAAACTAGAAAGTGTACATCAGGCAAGGAAATTTCTTTCAAATGCATACATATATACAAATATATGTATGTATGTGCGTATGTACGTATATATGTATATGTATGTGTGTATATTTGCAATGTTTTCAAATCACTCAGGCATTAATCAGAGATTGAACAAGTTAGACTTCTCAAGCATGAACAGCCAGGAACAAATTCAAGTTCAAAGAAAATAAATGTAGCAAAATTTAAAGTTGAATACTTCAACTATTTAAAATGGGAGCAAATCAAATTTTAAGAGTTAACAAGTCAACGACCCCAAACCGAAGACAATATCAATCAAAATTCATGTGCCAGAAAATCAACAGTTAATATTAAAAGCAATTCATGAATTGAAATATTCAAAGCCAAAAATTTTGAAATATACGAAATCAGACGATTTTTCCCCAAATCTTACTCTGTAAAAACTATTAATCATTTCCATTTTTTTGTGAAGTCGAGTTCGATACCAAAAATCAAAAAATTAAAATCATAACAAATTATCAATCAAATAGTATTCGACCATTGAAGCAACCAAAGTCATGAATTGCTAGCAATTGAAGAGATTGATCGACAAGGAAATAAAGGCGTGATTTAGTCAGCTGATATAAAATTAACGGCTTTAAAATTAAAGGGAAACCCTAGAAAACAAAAAGGAAGGATCGACTTTGGAGAAAAAGAGAGTAACATGAAGATTGCATGGACCGCATTTTTATTTTGGTCCTCTCTCTCTTTTATATTTTTTAAACATTTAGTTAGGGCTTCCACTTTATTTAAATATTGTATTAATTTTCCTTTTAATTATAAACTCTAGTTTTAACTTGGATTGAACTATGGTGTATAGTTTGAGAAATTCTCGACTTGGGAATAGAGTTGAGGTGGATTTTCAAGCTTAGGATTAGAACAATTAGGTTAGCGATAGTTACAAGTTTACAGATTTTTGTAAGCATTCAATTGTTTATTCTCAGTAGAAATCTTAACGGCAATGTAGGCAGGTTTTGCCAAAGATGGGTAAATTTGTGTATTGCTTTTAGTTTAGCATTTACTTTATTATTTAAGCTGCAATTTTTATTATTCTATGAGTTTATTGCAAACCCTATTTACCACCCACCCACCTTTTAGGGCTAATTCGTTCCTATATAGCCAATTCAAGATAAGGTTGTTATGCGCAATACTATCAATATATTGCTAGACGAGGAAAGTACATGTATGTGTTGAGAAAACTCAAGGTATGTGCATTACACTTAGGTCAACGTGGAATGGTGGGTACGAGTGAATAATCTCTTTTGATTTGTTGAGAAAACTGAAGGTCGAGATTGAGCTTAGGATAAAGAACATGGTTAGGAGTTGAATATGATACAGCCAATAAAGGGTTATCCATCGTTTGCAGGCTTGTGATTTATTTAAATCCTAAGGCAAACGGGTCATAAACCCACTCGAGGAATTAAAAGATTTTCTATGTTTCTCTTAGGATTTTGAGGAATATAAAATTCTAACGGGAGCCGCCTTATTAGAAAAATAAAATTACCGAATTGAACCATTCTAATATTATAAGAACGAATGCAAATTATCTACATTGACAAATATATGCAACTAAATTGATAATTTTTTATTAATAATAGTGAACTGAATTAAGATTGATAAAGAAACGTAGAATATAGTTACAAATAATTATTTTCATGTTGTCATTTTAAAACCCATGCAAGTGCTAAAAATTGTACAACTATGTAATGCATTCATAACTTGGTCATTTAACTAATTATTTGCCTGAAACTATGTATTGTCTTCTATGAGTTTTGAACTCTAAATTGATGGAAGGATATAGATAGTTAATCCATGTTAGATCACACACAAAAGTTTTAAGGCGAATAGTCAAGTTCGTAATATATGAAATCTTGATGAAATTGGTTCACTCGAGATGAGCAGGTAAACAATAACGTAGAATCGTGTGTTCAATATGATTAAGTACGATGAGAATATTGTTGCATATAAAACAATAAAATACCAAGGACTAAAGACTGACCTAGGAATTCGATAATTGAGATGTCAGTTTGATCAGTTTACTTGAGTGTAACCAGTTCGATATTCTCAAAATGTAAAGAATATCTGAATACACATTTGTAAAGAATTTGCAGTCTTGTGGCGTAGTTACCTACTTGAATGATTTGACAATTTGAACAGATAGCGAATGTTCGAGAGTGAATATTATATAGTTACAATTGAGATGAAGAGAGTGAATGGTCACTTTTCCTTCATAAAGGACATCTAAAATGAGAATTGTAAAAAATTTAGTAAGGCACTTAATATGGAATAAGAAATGTGATTTCTATTCCAAATGTATTATATTGTAG